>OX235271.1:87004761-87604761 GCA_944472155.2 Trichobilharzia szidati | reverse complement strand
TCAAGTTTATAGAAAATCAACCCACACAGATCAAATACTGAATTACAACAGCAACAATCCAATAACACACAAAAGGAATTGCGTACAAACACTATTCAAGAGGGCCAGGACTCATTGCAGCACTCCCAACTTAAGGAAAATTGAAGAAAGATATCTCATGGACGTCTTCCAAAAGAATGGATATCCACGGAACTTCATCAAAAGATATATACCCCCAAGCCAACCTATCAAACCAAAAGCTCCCAAGGAAAGCACAAAGAAAATCGCCTTACCATATATAAAGGACATCTCAGAAATCACTACAAGACTCTTCAAACCTTTAGGAATTGACGTCGTACACAAACCAACAAAGTCACTTCACTCAATTCTATGTCAACCAAAAGACTCAACAGCGAAGGAAGATAAAACCAACATCATCTACAAAATAAATTGTAACAACTGCGAAAAACACTACATTGGCCAAAGTGGACGTCCCCTTCGTCTTCGTATCCACGAACATAAGCTAGCTGTCAAAAGACATGATATCCACTCCCTCATATCGCTGCATACAGACAACCACGGACATCAATTCGACTGGGACAACGTTCAAATATTAGACAGAGGAAACAACAAGAATGCTAGAGAATTTTTAGAAGCTTGGCATTCCAGTGAATCATCAATCAACAGACACATCGAGATAAACAAAATTTATCAACCGATAAGAAACAAAAACCTCACACACACAAAGGATCAAAGTTCGAGTCGAAGAAACAATCAGTTCCAATACAAGTAGCCTACAAGGTGTGAAAACACACAAAAACAACCAATCACGCCCAAGGTCACCAGGAGAGATGATTAATAAACTCGTGGAGAAATCTAAAAGCTCACTACAAATTGAAGTATGCGCTGAAGATGTCGCCTAGTAGGGCGATGAAAGCTTCGCAAATTAACCATCCAGGTCAGAGAACACAGCCACATCAAAATCATCCACCTGAGCTACAAATCTTCTTCATCATATCTACATCCCCATTTTCTTCCACATATTTGTTGAGCAATAGGTTCTTGACTGTTTTGTGTTGCTAATTCTTTCTGTTCATTTGAACTTCAATGTGGAGCGAATGCAGTTGTTGATAAAAGTCTGCAACCTGTTGGGAATGCTTTTCGTGACCCGCCCATCAAGTTTCTGACCCATAGAGAAGAACTGAATTAAAATTGGTGTAGAAAATCTGAATCTTGCTGCTTATGTGGTGAGAGCTGTCTACTAGCCAAATTGGTAGACAGTAATTTGCGTCAATATTTACGTTCCCAAGATTTGTCATGAGAAAATGTGAACAAAGATTGATTCAAAACCGACCACAGCAGACTTTGCGTAGCCGGATGCAGTTAACATATAGAGGATTTAACATTCAAGAAACAGTCACAAATAGATGAAAGATTAACTTTATGTGAGAAACAACCAATCGGAAGACTGTGTTTGTTTGCTTAAATATCCATAGTAATGTACATGAAAATATATAAATAGGCGTTGATTTCCTTAATAAATGATCTGTTGCCTGACTCTTGCCTTCTCTCGTTACACTTATACTGAGTGCAGAAGATTTCTAGACTGATTTCAGAGTGATGAAGGCCTGTCTTGCCTTTCCGATTCTGGTCTGGACATCGTCACCCGTGCCGCTTCTAGTTGAAATGCTACTGCTTAGATAAGTGAAAGAAGTAACCTAGAGTTTCTTACAGTTCATCGAATTAAACAATTAACAATAGTCCTTGAATTCTAACTTCTGCCAATTCACGACCATTTCGCAATGTCTTCTTCGATGAGTTACTGCTGTACCCTACTGGTCACATTGCGAAATGGCCGCGCTATGTTGTGAATAGGTAGAAGTTAGAATTCAAGGACCACTGGATCGAGTTCCAGTGGCTCAATGGTCTACGAGCTATCTCGCCTTGTAACCAGAAGGTCCTGGGTTCGAAACCCAGTGGGTGCGTGCTGATGAAGAGTCCCAAACTAGGACGAAACAGCTGTCCAGTACTCCCAGGTGGTTCTCTAACTGATGTCAGCTCATGATGAAATCCTCCATGCAATCAAATAAAATCCCTACAAAACCAATACTTGAAAATTAACAATAGGCTTTAAAGTGTGTTCCTGAATCATTATGAGTACATATCTGAGTTCATTCCCTGTGTCTACCTGAATAATACCTTTAATTAAGCATCTTATAATATGAATTCATATTCAAACTTATTCTGAAGATTACTTTTCGATAGAGTACAGAATTTTAAGTATGGTACAGGTGACAATTTCTATTCCTACTCCTCAAAAGTAAAACGAATCGAATCTTTAGAAAAACGGTGAATTGTTACTCAACACTCACTTACTGCAATTCCATGCAGTTGCGGCAATAAGCCACACCTTATCTTTGCTGTTATCTAGTCATCCCGATACAGGGATTATTCATTCTGTTGTCCATCAGTCAGTCACAGAAGTACAAAACAACTTATCAGTTGATGCATTATTTATACACTTCGGTTACAATAAAACCAATGCAAACTGATGTTAAAAATCAGATTGAAAATCTAGATTCCAATCCTTTTGATGACACTATCTACTCAAAACCAGAAAATATGATCACTTCAAGACAAGAGATTTTCAATCCAGTTTCTCTTACCTCATAGGAAAACAAGAACACTCTCTATACAAACACGCTTATTTTATTTGCCAAGGAAAGTTCCACGAAGCCCGAAAAATGTGTGAAATTTACTCTTAATGCAGTATTAGAATCTGTCTCATAAAAGCTTCGTCAAAAGAAAATAAAGCATTAAATGCAGACAGTGTCTATACGGCAGCCTGCTTGAATCCCCGGGGGCTAGCAGAATTTCCATCCAACACAATGCATAAAATTTTCTCCATTTCTCTTTGTTTCAACTATTCACTTATGCCCATGGGTTGTCAAATATACATATTCACGTACATTTTTAATTAACCTTCAACCTACTGTTGCTCCTCTCTCAATGACGGAGGAAAAATACCTATAAGGGATTAGTGCATTCTTCAGATAGAACAGCATTGCGTCATATGATATACTGCAGATAACTATTTTACTATTAAGTTGCAGCTGTAGCTACAGTTCTATTCAGTATTGATGAAACATCTATGGAGAAGATAGAAATGAGGCCAAGGAATCGTTGCGATGCTTACATTGTTCTACAGTTACCAAGAAATTATCTCACATTATTTCGTGAGAAAGGTGTCATAGACAAAGAGTACAAAGAACTACAAAGTATCTTTCGGTGGTCCTCCAATTGAAGAGTCCCAAACTAGGACGAAACAACTGTCCAGTACTCCCTGCAGGTTTTCCAATGGTTCTCTAACCAATGTCAGCTCATGATGAAATCATGTAACCAATCAACCAAATCCCTACAAACCAACACTTGAATATCGATGAGATGCTCACTGGCTACTGGCCCTACTCAGGTAGGTAGTTACCTGGGGTTCCAATGGGAAGTCGTGACAAGTAGGGTGCAGCAGGTCGGGTGTGAGGAAAAGTACTCGCTGAAGACATTGGCTAGCGGTCGCGCTATATCGTGAATTGGCAGAAGTTACAATTCATAGGCCGTTGGATCGGGTCCCAGTGGCTTAATGGTATACGAGCTCGCCTTGTAACCAGAAGGTCCTGGGTTCGAACCGTGTTGGTGGGTGCATACTGATGGAGAGTCGCAAACTGGGACGAAACAGCTGTCCAGTACTCCCAGACTGTCCAATGGTTCTCTAACTGATGTCAGCTCATGATGAAATCCTGTAACCAAAAAAGGGAAGTGTTTGGACGGACAAGCTTTGTTGTTAGCTGTGAAATCATGATTCATACATACACTGATATGGTAACTTGATTCGACAGTTTTTGATTCGTCTATCCATGCCTGCATTTTCAGAGGGATTGCAATGTCATACAGACAATCAGATTTGTTTATTTATTTATGGCTTAAATTCCTGAGTTTTTCCAAAAATATATACAATGCATTTTGTCTGATAAACATTATCGCGGTTGTTTTCGGTCGTCGCTGCTTTTCTCAGCTTAACTTTTGTATCCACCTGAAGGTGGTGGAGGACATTTTCAAGTCATCAAATGGTTATAGTGTCGTGTCTGGAGGCGCATTCTAGTCCAGCAGCCAGTAACTCTCTGTTATACTACCCGGCTGTCCAAACCTCGTATAAGTGGAGTGAGGTTCGAGCTCATGACTCACCGGTTGAAGGCCGACCCCACCTAGACGAATGAGGTACAGTTCAAATCAGTATATAAACTGTCCTAAAAGTAGTTTCCCTACACAAAAGTGTACGATTCGCTTGGCACACACTGTAACAATTATTAAATATTTACACTCATGATAATAATAATAATAGTAGTCTATGGTAGTGACGTAATAATATTTAGTGTATGATTTCTCTGTACAAAAACTTAATTCATAACAACTATATGTATATCTTTTCAAACTTTGTACAATGAAATGACGTGAAATTTCGTATTGACATAACACCCATTAGAAGAATTGCAAAGGCATGAATAGTAACTGTGCTTAGTAAGTAAGTAAGTAAGCAATCAGAGTAAGCCATTTCAATTCTGGTTATAACTGCTTCTTTTTTTGAGAAGAAAAAAAAGAGTGGAAAGCAATAAGATAAAACAATTTCCTCCGAAAAAAAGTGTATCATTTTTATAAACAATCTGACTAGTCATGCCATTGAACATAAACAGGTAAATACACACATACACACATATATATATATGTACATATACATTAGTAAACTGTGCATTTAAAAACATGTCAATAATACGAAAAGTATACTTATATACACATTATGTAATAATATACACATATTCAGTAAATATAGCTGCCTCAATTAAGGTGAAGGGATAGGGGTCACACACACTCACTCACACACGCATTCTATATACAAATAGTGATAAAAATCCAACTCTACCAGGTATTACAAGTAAGTTGGAATAAAAGTAAGGTAATCATCACAGTTAGTGCACAAAACTTTGGGTGGACGAGTGAAATAGAAAAAAAGCCCAATCCATTTTTCGACGAAAAATTAGCATTGAGGATTACTGCGGAAGAGGTTGGTGCAATGAAGACATTTCTCACCGTATGTAATAATACGGAGAAGGGAGGCGAGAAGGAGTACATACTTCTAGTTAAATATTTGTTTCAAGATTACTTGTGTAACCAACAGTAAAGTTTGAGAAAAAAATATACAATACATTTTGATAGACAGGCACTAACTGAGATCTTCATTGATTAGTCAGCCAACTTTTATGAAGGGAATTCAACCAGTACTTGTGATCCTCCAGCATTTGACACGTTATAATTGACGGATAAATAAATCTTTGTAACAGATTGTGAAGTAGTAAATGCATCTTGTTTTATACTGTTGTGATCACAGTTAGTACATGGGGGATTGAATTTTCCATTAGAGTATGAGAAAGAGCAGGAGCGCATACTTGTAATTGGCAACGTGAAAAGTCACAGGGAGGAAATATATGAATAACGTACAAGTTCTAGAAAAGAAAAAAAAGGAAGAAATATTATTAATAATAACAGTAATAATTGGTGAGTGTTTACATTCATGAAAACAAACTGATCTAATACATCCATAAAAACCAGGATACAATCAAGTTTCAATCTTTAATGTAACACAACCAGTGTTAGTATGAAAAGCGAACACACTACTCATCATTTCAGTTACAGGACGGAAAATAATGAAATACGACTCAGTAAACATTGTACTGTCATGTACATGACCAACATCGATTAACCAACACTCAACAACATAACACGATTGTTTAAAACTTCCTCATTTCGACAGAAGACTACATCTGAAACCCCAAATTAGGAATGCCAAAAGAAACTATGAGAACACTAACTGGATGAGCTGTAAATACCTACTATCAAAGGAAACAGATTTAAAATGCGAATTATTCCACAATAAATAGATAATAAGCGCCCACTTCCCTCTCAAACGCTTTGACGACAATCACTTGCAGTCATATTAAGGAGAAAAGGGAGAGATATCTGTAAAATATTAATCTCTCGAACTTAGATATACATTGTTGGAAGAAAGAGCAAAACTTCTTGATTGGATCAAGTGGTTTTTAGAAGTAATGTTTCACGAATTCAAATATCATATAACAACCTTGAGTGAAGGAAAACGACTATGAAATAAAAAAGCAAGAATCGACATAGAAGAAAAATCCTCTTTCAGCATAGAAAATAGTAGTAAGATATTTTATCTGTCTGATGTCATTCAAAGGAGGATAGTCCTGGAATCGATGTCATCAAATAAGTTTATTTCTCAAGCAGTGAAACAACAGATAGGGAATTTTGAATAATATAAGTTTAAGTAAACCAAGAGCGGCAAGGTGTACAAAAACTATCAAGATCCGGATATCTATTATCAGCCGACATTAAAATATTTATCCGCCTTGTAAAGGAAAGCTACGGCAAAATAATTTGGTTTCGGTAATATGATTCTGAAGAGTTATTCAAACACATTTAACTCTCGTCATTTTTTACACCTTAATGACAAAATGGTTTGTATACTTGCGTAAAACCACATACTACTGACTGATTGAGGTGAGTAGTTGCATTCCACCCACCTACTGCAATTTAAACAATCCGATAGGGTGAATTTTCACTACAGTCTACTCTGGAAATCAAAATTACTCAGATCACAATGCATATGATCTACTCGATATCATAAAGGTTAATCAAGAAAGCAAGCATGAATGTGCAGAACTCTATGGCTACTACTGATTGACTGAGATGAGTTGTATACACCACTAACATCAACCAGTTATGGCTTGTCAGCCTGCTAGATCGAAGCGATCTAAACACTGGACGGTTGTTTTGCTCGTTTCAGGCCGAAGTCATCAGTGGTGTACCCAGTTGGACTTAGCTAAAAGGACCGAATTAGTTTACACCACTCAATTTCTTGCTAGCTACTTCACAGCGAAATGATAACACACTAAATCAAATTCATAATTTGCAAAAATTAAATCTGCGCTTTGCAAATTACACAGTTCGAGGGGAAACAATAAATTTTGTTAAGTTGGCTTATAAAAACAATACAGGAATGGATACTATTACATTATACACGAAGAATCAATAAAATGGACAGATATTTACAATTAAATAGATAATCAAGCGAGTTCAAGTTTTCAAATCTAATAACTAGGTAGAACCAATAGAATGTTCCAATGTCGTCGAAAAGAACATGTTCCAAAATGGTTATTAAGACACATAGAAAATCCCAATGCAATTAATCTGAATAGAAATCCAACATCATCCATTGCAAAGCACTTATTAATGTTAAGTTACAAAATCAATATTAATGATTGTTTCACAACTATTTCACATAACTAATTCAAGGTTATTCAAGGTGATAGAAGCACTTTGGATTAATCATCATTTACAGTCTAAACTTTGTGTACAAAAAACAATAGACTTCAACGTTCGCCTAGCATGGACTACTTGACCTATTTAAATATGATTGGTCATTAGTATGTACTTTTGTTTTTTATATAACTGAGTAATTGTCATGCATTTTTTTTAAATTTTATTATTGTTAACCATGTTAGTTGTAAAACGGTTGTAAAGAAACTACAAAATGATGATATCATCTCGCGAAATTTGTCTTCTAAATGCCTTATTCAAATTTATCAAAGGGACTAATTATTTTAATAACTAGACGCCAAAAGAAAGTAAGAAAAGTGAGACAAAGGAGTGGAAGCAATATAGAAGTCATAGAATAAATCTTATGAGGAAAGAAGAAGAGATGAAGGAAATAAAGATATGTGATGCTAAATCTAAAATGAGGCTATCATTATTGTATTAAAAAAAAAAATTTGAAATGATACGAAATATTTTGTCCATAAGGAGCAAAAGGCGCTTATATTTTAAAAATGTAGCTGCGCAACTCTTGAGAAAATATTGTCAGAAACAAACCACATCTTTGGATTTTTCTTTTTCTTGAAGTCTATTTCTACTATTCTCTATTGTAGAAAAATATCCAACTAAAAATAGTTAACTTGTTGAGTAACTTGGATAAGAGATACACCCTACTAATCTGAACAAACAAGAATAAATCCTGGGTATAGAGGATAGTTCACTGAGAAAGATGATACACGAATAAAACTTGAGCATTTTGGTGGAGTATAATCCCTTCATAGACTAATTTAGCTTGATAATAATACACAGTGATACACTAATATTTTTTAACCAATGATGTTCTCCAAGCACAATTTACTTCTCATAATCATATCAAGGCGATGATTTCCAGTCTTCAGTCGTATTTATCAGTGCCAGTTTTGTAATTTGTGATAAAACCTGTTCAACCGTTGAACTCTTCAAATGACAAATTATAGTCAACATTTAGATACGTCTTCATATTCCAGAGTCCTAAAGATATGTCCTTACGATATAACCGACAAAGAATTCGAACAACACTGTCAAATAATAGATACCCTCAGCAGTTTCATTAACAAATCACACATTGCCGAAGACATTCATAATGATATTTAAGTATTGGTTTGTAGGGATTTGATTGATTGGTTACAGGATTTCATCATGAGCTGACATTGGTTAGAAAACCATTGGAAGACCACATGGGAGTACTGGACAGCTGTTTCGTCGTAGTTTGAGACTCTTCATCAGTATGCACCCAGCGGGGTTCGAACCCAGGAGCTTCTGGTTACAAGGCGAGCTCGTAGACGATTAAGCCACTGGGACCCGATCCAATGGCCAGCCCATAAATTCCAACTTCTGCCAATTCACGACTTCCGACTAGAATTCAAACTAGGACGAAACAGCTGTCCAGTACTCCCTGCAGGTTTTCCAATGGTTCTCCAACCAATGTCAGCTCATGATGAAACATTCATTATGAATTTGGAATTCAAAGTTAAAGTTATTACTCAGATATTGAACAGTCGTCTTAATAGATCAAATGCACTTTCCATGTCCAGAGGATGATTCAACAATGTATGTCAACCTGTATGTGTATTTACTATTTCACGCACAGTTGTAAAGCTGATAACGTTCCATGATGTGAATGAGTTCTCCAAGGCCTCATGGGTCAACCACTATCCAGTAGACAACTTAACTCCGTATTGAAAAACCAATATCTTTGTCTACCTTGAATCCTAATAATATTTTATCTCGTTAATTTCATTCCACTTCACCTCTATTTCTCCTGCACTACATTAGCGTTGCATTCTTTCTAATTTTTCAAAAGTCCTTGACCTATTTTGTGATTCCTAAAATAAATTCCTTTCGTAAGATAACCTCTATCCTTAAAACAGCTTCAACCCTACTACCACTTAACAATAAGAAATATTAATTCGGAAGTGAAGAAAAGGTGAAGATAATTACAAAAATCAAGACCAGTTAATTTGTAGAAATTACTTCATCAATCATTATTCGTAAGATTATGATAATTAGGAAGAAAAGGTGAAAAAAATTAGTTTATAACTGCGTAAGAAAACCAGGTTACGATTGAACTAACGAAAACAGAAAAAATAGTTACAAGGATAGGGGAAAGATTATTTGTAAGACTTCCTCCTACATGTTTGTTAATTCTTAGTGCATGTGACCAGGCAATTTTTAGTGCCACTTATTGCCCTTTTCACGCAATATAAATAAGACTGAAAAGCTTAAACTGAAGTTTAAACGGGGTGTTTCGCGACACTCAATAAATTTCTGTTTTTCTTACTAACGCAAATAAGTATTTAAATGAATAATCTGCTCTACAATACTTTTAATACCGCTTGTTTATCACGGATAAATAGTAACCTTACGAATCAAATTAGCTAATGTGTCCTAGTTAGCTTAAGAACCAGGTTTGCAGCCAGCGGGAAATGGGTTCGAGACCCGCTCCATATGCTTCAACCTGAACCACTGGGATTGCGCATAACTTTACTAATGAGCGCCAACAAGCAGGAAAACTAGGTCAAGTGTCTTTCGACAACTAAGTCTTGATATGGCTTGGTTGATAAACAAGGCAACATAGTATAGCATAGGAAAGATGTCGCTCATTACCTTAAGCGTTCCGTTTTTAGTAAATGGATTGCGGCTTTGAGTACATTCCACCTAATTCAAACTAAGCAACTAAATAGTATCACTAACTCTTCATGCGATAAGTGCAGCTCATACCCTGGTACATAAAAATCTGTTTCAGGTAACCAAGTTCAAATGAAAATACAGTAAAGTACACAAAACAGCAACCACTGTTATAACAAAGTGGATCCTAATAGTAGGACAATGAAAACGTGATTAAAATTAAGAGAATATACAATGTATGCATCTGCATGTCAATAAGGATAAATAGGGTAAACCAAAGGTCCTAGTGCAACTGAAAAAATCATCCAGTTAGTTAGTCGAAGTTATCAGCAGCTCATTACCATTACATTTCACCCATTGAGATAGTAGATTTTTAAAAAGCCATGATAAAAAGCAGGAGCCTTCATTACAGTAAAGTGGATTCAAAACAAACATTGACTAATTTAAGCGAGCAAAAACCCCTCGGAAAATTCCAGTTTTTCAGAGTGAAGGATAAAACCAGTTTCTGCATAATATAAATTTGTCTTTACACTGATATCCTTTGACACTTAACACAGAAATTCTGTCTGTCTGCTTTGGACATAGAACTTTGCACCGATGTGCAGCAGTTCAAGTCGCCACACTCCTTGTAGCACACAAAGCAAGAGAAGAAAGTAGAAGAAACGCATAATAGAGACAGTAAACAGAAGTGTGAGACAAAGGAATAGTAATAACGAAGAACAATATAGTTTCATTGGAAATCATAAGTCACAAGGAGTGGATGCATCTGTGCCAGCCATCAGTGAGAACGATTTTGAGCCATATCACCAATTGTTTCCAACCATTGGTTTTTACCGTCCCGAGGACCTCAACCAGGAAGTCTACACCTTCCTACGTGGCTTGAACTAACTGTTGTGGATTTCATTGACTGGTGCCATGTTTTCGTTTGACCACCGCTAGCTCTTTTCCAGCCTGACCCTATGTCAGCCAGCTAACATTGCCCGTCGAGGAAGGCGATGACTAGACATACGTGACACATGTCTTAACCATCTCAGTCGATGTAATTTCACAGTCTCGTCGACTGATTTCCCCTCCTTACCTAGCACTCGACCATGCCTAACCTCTGTATTGTTCACCTTATTACACCACTTCACACAGGAGATAGAACGTAGGCGGGAGCGAATCGCATGCCAAACATTCGTAGATTGCAGCTCAAGGTGTTCAGAAGACTCTGCATTTTGTCAGCGTCCTCACCTAGAAGGACTATATCATCTGCATATTCTAAGTCAACGAGATTATTCCCTGGTAGCAAGTCAATAACACAGAAATTAGTTTTCCTACTGTTGTGTACATATACGTAATTCATGGATAAGTTTAATATAATGATCATATTTTCAAACCAATTTATAATCCCAAAAAGGTATCTCTCCTGAATTGTAGTCGTAAAAATAATGACTTTTCCTGCACCATTATTGTCAGTTCATGTTTACGACTATGATGACCTATGTTGGCTTTTATAAACTTCTCTGGATATCCGTTTTCGCTTAGAATATCTCAGTTGACCCGGAGTTCTTTCTCTACACAATCTTCGGAGCAAATCGAGCCCGCTCTAAATGCTAACCACCTAAACAGATTACGTTTGTATTTCATAGATTGATGAAGTGGCCATGGGATCACCACTTGTTCCTATATTTGCGAACATATTTTTATAGCAAAACTAGAAAATAGTCCATGAAAGATGAAATAGCTCAGATGGAACTGTGTTGTCGGTACATGGATAACACCTTTGTAGTGTATGATGAAGGTCTACATAGTGATTTGATTTTGATCCACTTCAATAGTGCTGATCCAGCGGTCCATTTCACCTATGAAGGAGAATACAACGACTCTCTGTACTTTCTCGATGTCTCACTAACGAGAAGAGAGTATGGTTTCATTAAGAGAACCATATGAAATACAAACGTAATCTGTTTAGGTGATTAGCTTTTAGAGCGAGGTCGATATGCTCCGAAGATTGTGTAGAGAAAGAACTCCAGGCCATCTGAGACATGCTAAGCGAAAACGGATATCCAGAGAAGTTTATAAAAGCCAACATAGGTCATCATAGTCGTAAACATAAACTGGCAATGGTGCAGGAAAAGTCATTATTTTTACGTCTTCAATTCAGGAGAGATACTCTTGTGGAGATTCTATCACAACGTCTAACCAGAGCGATAAAGAAGACTTTCTACTCTGCGCATCTGTTCCTATCCTTCAGTAGCCATATAGTTTATAAGTTTCATTTTACTACACACAATATGAACAGTTAATATTACTAAAGAGAGGATCATTCCACTCCCACTCTTGAAGATTAAACAATAATAAGGAAAAAAACCATTTTCATACAACACTTACTTGTTGCGTGCAGGGATGACAAACATTGATTATGCCAGCAGCACATTTGTCAAGCATATATTTAATAAATCCATCACACAGTATTCTATTCATTCGAATTTGTTCACTACTAACAGAGGCTTCTGGAGTTAACGGTGGAACAGTTGCTAGAGTAAGGCACATACAAAAGTCATTTAGTTGACGTAATTTCCTTTGTACACCTTCCAGTTGGGAAGCTTCTAAACGCATTCGTTGTACTATCTTTAAAGGTTGATGTAGAGATCCAGGAGTATCAGTTGTTAAACACGATCCCATAGAACTAGCACTGGTAGTAATATTACTTAAAGCCACTTGTTGTTCAGCTATAACACCCATACAACTTTTTAGTAAATCTTGATTGCCACTAATATAATGCATATTGACAAAAACTTCTTCATTTTTTAAAGAAAGACGTCCTCGCCAAATAACTGGATACTCCTACAAGAAAAGAAACAGAAAGAAGGTCATAAATATATTTCTTTAGAATACAATGTGAAAATGTATTTATTCACAGACCTAGGTACTAAGTTCCTCTATAAAGAAACTGTTTGCATTGACATTTCACTAATCTGTAGGAAATAAAATAGTCCCCCCTGAGAATTTTTTGTGAAAACATCCAGTAACAGAAAACATTATTCGTCTACTTATAAGAGCAAATCGTTCTACTGCTGCCAAAACAACACATTTCATTTTACCAATCCATTAATTCAATGTCCAGTCAGATATTGAAGAGAATTTCTTCTATCTTTAAGAATTAAACAATAATGTAATATAATGTTGTAAAAAGGAAGTGATTTAGAATGACAAGTGGAACCAAGTGAAATAATACCGGGGACAATTAAAAGTGAGAGTAGTAATAGTAACAATTGACGTAATAAGGAAGAGTATACAAATTGAATAGACAAAAATGAAAAAACGAAAAATTGGTAGAGCTAAAATATGATTGGGGATTACCATACTTTAGCATAGAGGGATTAGGACCATGAAAGTTGGAGTGGTTGAACGAACTTTTTCTGTACACAGAGATCTATTGATTCTCTTCTCACATTTTCCTGTCTACCTTTGAGTGTTCTTTGGAACGTGGCAACTCGAACTGCTGCACCTCGGTGCCAAGTTCTATGTTGAACTCAGCAGCAGCAGTACACAGAGATCTGGCTTTTCTGTTTCGATAGCCAAAGCTTCAGATCATCCTAATTCATTTGCATCAGATTAGGTGATTTTGGATTTGATCAGACAGTTATAGGAAGTGTGCCACACCATCCTCACCAGACAATATCACTTATAAAACTACTAATCATCACATGAAAGGGTGCATGATAACGGGGAAAAATGTACCTTACGCTTATTTAGGTAACAATATATAGTGTAAGATTAAATACAATGATAATTTTGTACTTCGATTTTGATCAAGAATTGACTTCAGTTAAAGAACCATTGAAAACTAGCACAGAGGTACTGGACAGTTGTTTCTTCCTTGTCTGAGATTTTCCAGCAGTACACACCCATGACACATTTCCGGACATCGAACACAGGACTTTCAGGTTGTAAGACGAATCCGTCGAACATGCAGCCACCGTAGCGAAATCCAACGACCAATCATTTCTAACTTTTCCCTATCCGCTATATAAAGTGAAGTCTTCAGTTAGTGTCATAAAAGGTGAGTATCCGATATCACAACGAACCTGGTTGACCCCCAAGGTCACGACTTCCCAGTAGAACGCCAGGCAACTTCATCATGTAGTCAGTCACTAGTGAGTATTGTACTAATATCTAAGTGTTAATTTACGGGGATTTGTTGGATTCAATCTCTACTGAAGAGTTCCAAAAAGAGAAGAAACAATTGTCCAATACACCCTGGTTTCCACTGGTTCTCTCGGTCAAAATTGGAACTAATCAAACCTCTGCAAAAAAAGAACTTGTAATTTTGTACGTTTTTTATTAGTGACATGGCAATATGCTCATATTTTTAGATGTTTCAAAGCTATTAGAAGATAGAAACCGTATAAAAAACCGAAAATCAGAGACAATTCATAGCACACTTTCGGTACAAATGCAAGTTAAGCTGCCACCAAGTTAGTTTTCAACTAATAGACTAAAGGATTTTAAAAGTCAGTGCATACTGACCAGCAAGCACTATATTTCTCAGTTAGCTGAAGAAAATGATATTTTGTCAGTGCCCAAACCAGCAATCACACACCTTTATGCAGGAATTATTGACATGTTATGAACTCTGTGCTTTATTCCAACCGCATTCTTTACTGTAGACGTTTTTGTCTAGAGAAGAAGTTGCTGTACTACATTATCATGTAATTTCTGTCGAGATTTTATTGATCGCATATATACTGAGATTATTTGATTTCCCAGATCGAAGTACTTAGTCATTCGGCTTTGTAAATCAAATCAATCATAAGACCTTAATGATCAAGTTTTCCTAAACAATCTAGTTCAATGTAAGTCTGCATAGGTTCAAATTTATATAAAGTAAATGAAATGAAAAATGTACACAATTTTCTAACATTATAATTTATGCAATTCAGTCACACATTACGATACGAACCAAATTAACCGTTTTTTAGACTAATACTAAAATCTGCTGATCCGAGAACTTCCACTTAAAAGGTGAATACCTATGATTCGTTGATCATTAGCTGAATCCTTAGACTTACATAATTTTAATACTACACTATGGAATTAACACGAAGGAAAAAACAGGTATTTTATCCTCAGGCAAGAGATTGAAGCGTTTAGTTCTCAAATCTGGATTTAGTTTACGTTGTGGACATGAAATAACTTCATTGGACAAATTGTTTAACTTTTGGTCAATTGCCAACCAATCAGAACAATTTATTCCCCTCTGAACTAGACGAACTTTAATGTGGCTAATAATGCATAAATGTGTTTTCCCCTAAATGAAAAAGTTCGCTACCAATTCTCTCATCTTCTACCGTTGACATACTATATGTTGGTCTAGGGAACATTTAATCACTTAACTGGATGACATAAAATTGTAATGCTTATAATATAATAAAACCACTGAGATAAGATTCGTTTCATTAGAACATAAAGATAAAATGTTCACCTGTATTCGTAAGTGTGCAGTTGACCACATTTGCAAAAATTGACTCTCGGACAATGCAGCTTTGGAATCAGAATAAGATGAAGATGATCCAGTTTGACCAAATGATGTCATATCTTGTGTTGGACCAGCCATAGCGGCCATAGCAGCCATAGTAGCTGCTGCCAGGTAATCTGCTGTATCACCACTGACAGATGCATTCGGAATGGACAAGTTCTTAAGTGTTGTGGTTGAACATAACGGCAATGTAATGTTATCATTTGGACGTTGACAGAGAGGATCACTAGATGAAATAGATGGACTAAGGGATGATGGACTTAACTGCTTCTGAGTTAGTAATGAATAGAAATACGTAGTGAAGGGGTTGTTGGCCAGACGAGCTGCAAACTCTCCGATTCGAGTATTTGTTGAATTATTAGATGAGTCAGTGGAATTAGGAATGGCTGTATAAGATGCAAGTGGAGTTACATCGGTAACTTTATCCAAGCCAGAATTAGAGGAGCTTAAAGTAGGTGGTAGTTGATGGGTAGAAGTAGTTAAGTTTGATACTGCTTGAGTAGCTGCATCCGGACTTGTAACAGATGATGTGGATGTATGTTGCGATGAGGATGTTGAAGCATTAGCAGCAACAAAAGTCAATACATGCATAGGTGTCAAAACTCCTGAAGACTGATTATTTGAACTTATGGGATCTGGAACCGCTTTGCTAACAGGTACAGGGCAGGAGGAGTGAACACCAACGTTAAACGTCTGAAACAGAAACAGTAAGTATTATAACGGGAATATAGCTCAGTCAGTAAAAAAAAAGCGTCAAGTGATCAGAAAAATCAACCCCAATTGCAACCAAAAATGAAAAACAGCGTAGTGCTTATGTTTGTTTATTCAATAAATAAATAAATAAATCTGAAACCTAGTGTGTACAGTTTATTTACCAGAATTTCGGCTAGCCACTCAAGAGATTTGGTTTGAAGTGATTTGTCTCTCTGAGTCGATTGTTTCACAAATAGTCATTTATCCAATTGGTTTTGTAAAATTTAGAAACACTATGTATTCCAAAGCTTTTATCGGATAGTTTTCAGTTGGAATCTGTTGCTATTATTTTTGCTGAAGCAGCTGAAGTATGCTTACGTTTGCAATTCAGTTATGTTTTCCATTCAAATTAAATGAGAGGCACACTAATTCCGCTATTCAGCAGACAATAGTTCACAGTAATTAGGAATACAATTTGATATTTTCAGTCGTTATAGTCTTCTTTATGAGAAATTCTCAACTTTCACATTCAGTAAAGACAATGTAATCATAGTGTACTCAAAAACTCATGACTGTGTCTTAACTGCCAATCAGCATCTAACACTCTACCAAAACTACTCATAGGATTCTTATCAAACTTAAGAGAGTACTACCTAATTTGTAACAGCATGTACACAGTTTTTCTAGCATTGTTCTTGATATGACGGATTTAGAAGTTTTGTTTCTGGGTCTTAAACTTTGCGATAGTTGCAACAAAGTAGCCGAAATGGACATACGATTCCAATTTGAAAACCATTATGCACACGCTGAAGACCTGGTACCATTATTAAATGAGAAGGCTAATAGATTTAAGTCAACTTATGCTGACTGTTCTTACTGTTCTTAATACACCTTGAAGAAGAGGATATCTACTGCTCTCAGAAGGACATTCTTCGCTGCCACACTACGACTGACATTTTCCTCCAGGCCATTGTTCTTCAACTACTCTAAAGATAAACTATCGCATTTGACCACTTCCTTGTGTATCTACCGATTCACCTGCTCTTGCGGAACGAGGTATATAGGTCGTTCGATGCGAGGTTTATCTAAAAGAATTCAAGAACACTATCCCGCCTGGCTACGGAAGGGTAACAACGGAGCAATAAGGAGCGCCATTATTGAGCATATACTCAACACTGGTCATTCGATTTGTAAGGAGAAGTCGTTCAAAGTCATCTATTAAGTCAAAAGAAGCCTTCCAAAATCGACAAGCTTCCGTATACTTTGTATTGCCGAAGTCTTAGCGATTTGGATAGAAAAGCCTGATTTATGCACACAGAAGAAACTTCTCCACCCCCTCCTACTACCGTGGGTTTAATTTCAAGTTTATCTGTCATCAACATTTTGTTATCAATTTTTTTTGCAATTTTCGTCTAATAATTTTAGTAACTAACCCATTCAATCTTTTCACCTATTATCTAGTTTATTTTCATAATTGTCTCCATACTCCTTCACTAACATCTAATCTTTCTAAACATGTCTATATTACGTAACCCTACTCATCTTACCAATCTTCACCCCACTTAGTTACAACTTTGATTATTAATCACACATTTTAATTTCTTTATTATTTTGATGATGTAATCAACAACCCACACTAACTTATTTTGGTTTTGACAAACCTAATGTACACACACACACACACAAAATGAATTGTATATATTTGCGACTGTACAGCTAAGTGAATGAATTCGCCGAAAAGAGACTCTTCGCTGAACTAATTTGTTCTTATTTCAATGTCTTAATGGGTATTTTTCGCGAATGGAAATGGTATTTTAACTAAAAATCAGAGAGAGAGTCTTTAAAGAAACTGAAAACAAATGAGAATTTGGTCATCTCTAAATCTGGTGAAGGATCAGGAGTTGTTATCATGAACGAATCCGATTACTACAACAAAATGATGATATAACTTTGTGATCACCTCAAATTTCAGAAATTAACGATGATTTCAGTAAAAAACTTAGGCACTATGGTAGAGTATAACTCCATTATGGATAAGACTTTATTTTGATAAATCACACAGTGTTGTACAGTAATATTTGCTGATGACGTTTCGAGCCTAAATTATTGCTCATAATCATAATAAGTAAAATAGGTAGGTGGGAGAGGTTGACTACTGAATCTTTGTTCATAGAATCTGCACTCAACAAGTGCAATAGGAATGACTCACCACTCATACCAGAAATATGGAAAATATTACTACCAATCAGATCAAGAGATGAGAAATAGTGGAACCATTTAAATGAAGTTGAAAAGTTGTGAGTAACTTGATATGCTTATGAGCAATAATCAATGCTCGAAAAGTCATCAGTAAATATTACTGTACAACACTGTGTGATTCATCAAAATAAAATCTTATCCACAAAGGAGCTAATGGTGATTTAACAGAAAAGACCGGAAAGTAATTAAAACAGTCATTAGCAATTTGAGGTAACAAAGTTACATTTAACCAATTTTTACACAGAACACTAAGACCTGTCGGTGCCGTCACACCCAGGTTATATGGGTCTACGACTTATTAAAGCGGCTTGTCATTTAGGCTAGTCCTCGATATGTCTAGTTCACTATAGCATTCAACTGAGAAATATTAAGGCACAGCTCTTACAATCATTACACAGAAACCTTCAAAACAGAGTAAATGACAATTTTGAGTGTGCGGAGAGAATTAGAGACCTAAAGGTGAAAGATAGATTCATGATATCATTGGAAGCATCTTCTTTAGATCAGAGCCTACGCATATGTTCCATCAGTGGCAGTCTGCTACCAACACTTCATCGATGGCCTACAGCTACGTGACGTGAAGCAATGTCTCTGCTTATGTCTGGAATCATAGCTAACTAGGAACAGATGATTATCTGAACAGAATTGTAGAAGACGACCACGGTTTTCAGTTCATCAATATGCCAGCCCATAAGTTCGCCAAATAACGCTTCTGACGCGCACAGTTTCCCTACTTGAGCAACTGAAATGGCTCTTTACTAGCGTTTCGCCCTTAGCAACAAACCAGACAGATTTGGATAGGACTCATCTTTTACTTTGTCAGAACTGCTGTCTGTTGCGGTACAAATTGAGATTATGATAAGATATGGACGGATATCACAGTCTTGCCTTCTTCATACGGATTCGTTCAACTGGACAGCACATAAACGACAGTCTAGCCGAAGGATCACCTAGCACTCGTAGGGTAAATTTTTCAAATTCACCATGTTGACCAGGTATGCTTAAGTGACTAACCACACTTAAATCTTGTAGGTGCCTCCGAAATACAGCACACAAAGATGACTTGAGATGTTATGACACAATTCTGATTAGTGAGAAGTGTTGTCCGATTTGGTATAAAGCCCAATATGAAGTTGGCAATGGGGTTTTAAGAGACTATTACTAGGGTTTTCCCGGCTCAGGTCGCTGTTAATGGTTGCAGAGCTGAAGGGTGGGGGAACCCAGTTGTGGAACAGTATTAACAGTGATAGGAAAAAAAGATGAAGGTGAATGATGATTAGGAAAGATCTGTGTGGTCGTTATAGTTCTTTCGAATCTCTTTTCTCTACCTTTGTATGTTACATGGAGTGTGGCAACTTGAACTGCTGTTCTATGTTATAACTCAGTTAGTTAGCCTTTGCATGTTTATCGAAGTTTAATTTTGTCAACGTTAGGTTGAAAGTCAAGTATGATCTACGATATTTTTGCACTTAACCTACAGATAATTTGCTCAAACTGCTCTACAATGATCATTCTTAAATGAATTCACAAATTCAGTTATTCAGATAACTGTTTGGAAAATGTAAAAAAAAGATGAAACATATTGAAGTGCTGTTCACAAAACAGAACGGTGCGTAACTCAACACAACAAACAACCTCCTGCCTATAACTATTGATGAGTACAACAGTAGCAAATAATACAGACTTCTTTCTAAAAATTAATGTCAACCGTCATCGCTACTGTATGAATTTTTGTAATATTCAGATTTAAACAGCTTCTTGAGTGGAAAATGACTATATAGTGGTTGGTAACAGTGAAAATGAAATCCAATAAGAGGGTAAAGATAAAAAACGCACGCTAGTGGATAATATTGTGCTCATGAGTTTAAAGTTTGATCACACCCAATATACTATGAAACAACAGGGTTAAAGTATTGTACCCACTATCAATGTTTATATACAAAATATATTTAGATCGCAACATAAAACAATTATTTTACCCATTCAATTAATTAGTATTGTCAATAAGTTATTTCCCTACTTCTACAATATTAAACAGTAAGAAAATATGTAACTCACAGAGGTAGGAGATCCCACGTAAACAGATTCCGAAACATTAGATTGATAATGTTCGTTCTTAACTGAAGAATCTTCAGGTACTAATGTGAGCATATCGGATTGACTGGATGGAGAACCAACACTACCAGATAAAGTACGACAATGACCATTGTGAATAAACGTTCCTTTTAATATCTTCAGCACGTACTCCTTTTCATCGAATTCCCCATTTACTACAGCTTCAATAGTGTTATCGACTTTATCTCGAGACTGGGAATCATCGCCAAATGTATTACATCCAGAATTAAGTAGATTCTGTTCAGCATAAGTATCTGCTGTGATTTGCTGTGCACTTGTTGTAATTGGTGAGTCCAAAACACTATGAGGTTGATGATTTGGACTGATTATACTCTTAATACCACTCGAATGAGTGTCTTGAGTAGTAGAATTATTTACAGAACACATAGACACTATCACATTTTTATCATCGGAAATAACTATATTTTGGGATTTAGGGACATCAGCTGTTGGTATCGAGGGTACAACAGGTACAGTAGGAAGAGTTATTGTTGTTGGCGAAAAAATGCAAGGACTGGTGACACTAATAACAGTGCTGGTGCCATTTGTAGTTGAACACATTGTTAAGGCAGAAGTAACTGTCAAAGAAGTATTTCTTTTAGGACGTTTCACCTTTTCTCTCTGCTGCATAATTTCTTCATCTTTCTCTTGTTTTACACGTTCAATTACACGTTGGACATATGACGTAAAGTCAGTTGGATCAAAAGTAGAATTACCTACTTGAGCTGTTGATGATAGACATGGGTAAGATGAAGAAATGCTATTTTCCAGTGATGAATTAGTACAAGCAGATGTAGTGATTCCAGTAGTTAGTGAATGATATGTCAACGTTTGGTCTGTCTGGGTTGTATAAGAGTATAGCAACTGACCATTGGTTAAGTTAACACTGCTGACTGAAGATGGAGACATAAAAGAGTCTCCTGATATAGGAACTGACGAAACAGATGTTGCACTGTTATGTGAGTCTAAAACAGCTGAAGCTACAGTGGACGGTGAATTCCTAGAAACTGACATGCTGGTTGTTGGCAATATAACAGCAACATGAGATTGAGAAACTGAATTGATACTAGGTGATAGTGATGAACAAGAATATGAAACTGAAGTTTCCACATCAGTTACCAATGCATACTTTGGCGAATTCAGATTGGTGGAGACAGTTGTAGGTATAGTAACTAACACAGCTTGCGAATCTTTAGTTTGCTCAGTCGCAGACAATACAGCCACTGGAGTGAAAACAGCTGACTGAACAGTCGCTGAGTTTACTGAAGTCGTAACAGTTGAAGTGACTAATGATGTGCCATCTAAAGAAAGGTTTTGTGTTAAACTACCAACATCAGCATGGGGAATATCTACTGTGTCAAAAGAAGGGTGCTCTGATTCATCATTTGCGGTTATTTCCACCAAATTATGAGGAATATTACTTGAAGCCTTGTCAATAATTGGTGAATTTTTACAAGAGTTGCTTTTCATAGATGCATTTGCTGTCGGATGTCCTTCTTCTGAAACAGGCACTTCTAAGCCATCGTAAATGACTTCCTCAATAATGTCTGGAACGGTTGCAGTTGATACAGGTGCAGCGTCTGAATAACTAAGTTGATGATCAACTTCTGAAACTACAGGAGGCGGTAAATCGTCATCGTTATAGACATTTAAGCTTTCAGCACGATTAATAAAACTATCGCTTTCATGCAGTAAAATAGATGACTCATAAGGGTTGCTTACTTCATCCTCATCATGCTTTTCTAGAGAAGGCAATTCGTCTTCTGTATCATAAGATGTATCACCTGCAACATTTGCTGGTGTGTTATCACCCTCAATCATATGCATGGGTGATGAAGATAAATTCTGATGTATATTGTCATCTTTTATCGGTGTGGACTGTTTAGTAAGTGAGGAAAATATATTCCAATCACTAGGATCACGTGTTTGTCGCTTCGCAATATTCCCACCATTAGACTGTTGATCACCGCTAAAACTAGAGTCAGTCATTGGAAGGGTAGGTGGTGTTGGTCTTGAGTCTTCCGAATTAGGTGAAAATTTCAAGGCCATATCAGTTTGAGGAACATTTTGCTTAATGCCTGAGGTGTGTGGCAGGTCATTTTTAAGGCTTAAAAATGGTGCGGTAAAAGCTCCAAATGTATGACGAATAGCAGCATCTGCGCGTAAATCTTCAGGACTACACGAACGACTCACACGTGATGATGGAGACTTCGATAACATAGACTGACAATCATTTTCCTCTTGAGTCATTTCCTTGTCATTTATTTTCTCTTTTATGGATGATTTAGAGACCTGACTATTCGATTTCGAAATTTCATCATCGGAAGAATCAGACATCACAGAAGAAGAAAGTGAAGAGGAATCTGTTGAAGCAAATACACGATGCACCAAGCTACGATGAGTATTCTTCACTGAGAGACGTTTCTTATTTTCAGTTGGCACTACTTTCTGTTTTTTAACTTTCGAAGCCGCAGCTGAAGTTGTGCAGCCTGAAGCACTTTCACTTTCATGAGCAGAGGTATCTTCTTGAGCACATGATTTTTTACGACGAGTAGTTGATCGACCACCTGAAGTGCTAGTTTTCTGTTGCTCATCTTTGTGTTGATGCCTAACTTGAGTCGTTCTGGGTACGTTAGAAACGTTAGACTTTTTGCCTTTTCGACCACGAGTTTTTTGTGAAGATTCATTTGAAGTTGAAACATCAGACTCAGAAGCCAATTTTTTCCGCTTTGGTGAAAGAGTGGGGAGGGGTGAGGATTTTGCACCACTTGATGTTGAAACTTTTTGTTTAACAGGTTTTAATACAGTTTCATTTGTTGAGGAGTTGGATTTCGCAGAACGTTTAGATAATGTTATGGAAGTGCAGTCAGAGTGACTAGACGAGCCATCGCTCAAACATTCATCTGTATCAGAATCAGCTGGAGACTTTTGAGAATCCTTTTTAGACTGTTTACCTCTCACCTTTAAGAAACGCTGCAAAACATCTGTTTTTACCAGTGAATCGCTCGACTTTGTTGTACTCTGGTTAGCACGACGTTTAATCTTATCATACATTGACTCAAAGCGAGACTCAGATAGTGAATCGTCATCAAGTAAATCACGCGGGTGTGAACCTTCAATTGCATTTGGCTCCCAATCAGAATCTTCACTATCAATAATCTTCTTTTTAATATCTCGAACGCTTTTCTTTTTCTTCGAACACGGTGAAACTATTTTCTTCTCTGAGGAGAGCATAGAACGGTTGTTGGAAGCAGGTGCTAGGCGATTGCCATCACCACCAGATTTAGCTTTGCAATTTGAAACACTCTCTTTTTGTGGAGCACCATCAGTGGTTGACTGTAATTTCTTAGATATATTTTTGCAGGACATTTTCTCGGAAACCTTACCTTTTGGTACCGAAGTATTCTCTGGTACTTTTTTATCGGCATCGGAGATAGAGCCTTCTTTGGATTCAGATGCTGTAGAGCATTTTCTTTTTGAAGGTAATACAGAAGATGAATCAACCTGAGCCTTTTTAGGACGACTAACTTTAGATGAAACAGCTCCTAAGGAATTTTGGAACACGAAATCATCTAAGACAGACCTTGAAGAATCATGTTTCTGAAGTTTTTTAGTGTTAGTTGGCGTTGAGTTAGAAAGGGATGCTGATTTACATTTATTACTGCTGATAATATCATCCCGAGGCGACGATTTTGAATTGGAATTTACAGGTTTCTGGTTCGTTTTCAAAGGAACTCCATTAGTTGATCCTGTTAAAGGAGAAACAGCATATGCAGAGACTTTGCTGGATACATCAGTACCTTTTTGACTATCAGTAATGAGTGATGATAAACCTGTATTCAGGTCGGTCGACGTATTCGTGTGAGATTGTGGTAAAATCTCAGATTCGTACTTTTCTATATAATCCAAATTCTCTCTCTTTGTGCTGAACTTAGTAGTACACTTTGTGATTAATTCATTATCTTCAACTTTTGATAAAGCATCAGGTCCAGAAGATAACCTTACAGATGGCATTCTGGTAGCCACACCGACAGGTTGAGCTCCAGATAGTGAACTGTGTTCAACATTACAGGCGTTGGGATGAATACGGTTATTTGAAATTGTTTGCTTATTGTAATTAGAAATGGATGATTGTATAGGACTCATTGCAGACGTGCTATTACTAATACATGAGCGAGGCAGGCGAGAAAGAAAGGAGTTTGTACATTGTGGAACTGAGACAGGATGTCGAGCAGCAGGTTGTACTTCGTTTGCAAAAAAATTATTCGGTGGATCGCTGCAAGGAGTTGAGGGAGAGGGCTTGGAGAAAGATAGCATACTTTTCACGAACTCCGAAGTATCCGCTGGTTTAATCAGTGATAATGATGAAGCATTAGACAGAATAGGGGATGTCGGTAATATACTTGATGTGCAAGAGACTGGTAGACCGGAATTAACAGCATCTGAGACCGCAAGTTCATTGCGATTACTGACAGAAAATGTTGAAACGGTTAAAACAGGAGAATGCGGTGAACAAGAAACAACTGAAATTCCTGAAATGCATGGTGTTGCGATAGTGCTCTGTGAAGATTGTGGAGTCAAATTAGGTTCAGCTTTACGTCTGATACGAAACTTACTGTAATCCACAGTGGGTCGAGCCTTTTCAGATTTCATTAGCTGGACATCCAAAAGTCTAATACGTTCATCCAATGAACAACCATTTGAATCATGAGTAGAAATATCATGTTCAACGTCACAAAGAGATTTGGTGAAAGGTGGAGACTGAGCTTTTAGTATACGGTTCGTGACTGAATTAGAAATCAATTCTGTATGAGGTGAGGTATCAACCCATAATGGTAATTTGAAGGTTTCTGGTGGGGGTGGAGGGATATCACTGGACAATTGGTTGTGAAAAATAGCCAGACGAGGATCTCTACTGCAAGAATTAGCAAGCGAAGACGAAATGGATCCAGAATTCGAAGTTGCGGAAAGGGAGGAAGAAAAGGTAGCATTAGGCGTGAAAGCATATGATGACTTATCCATAATTAGTGGTGAACTGGGAGGTGTAATGTGTACCATCGGCGATGTAGGTTCAGGGGGAACAATCATCCTTGGGGAAGATGTCATCAAGACAGTCTGTCGACTAACTGAGAAGTTGGAACTATTAGGCATAACACTCTCAGGCACTACAGACCGAGAACTATTATGAGCGTTATACATTGAGGGTTTGGTCAATGAGGTCTTTTGACTAGGTGACGCTGCATCACTTCGACTAAAATGACTATCCATTGGTGGAACATAGGCATGCATGTCACCAGTACCTTGTGTAGAAGTGGGAAGTGAACATTTTGAATCATGCACAGTTGCCATGTGTTTCATAGAATGAGAATTAGAAGTGAATTTTCGGGTTCCACGATTTATCAACTCCTCATTGGTAAAGATAGGGTTTTGGATGGGTGCTAGTTCACATTTAGCACCACTATCAACACATCTACAAAATTAAAAATATAACATGTTCGATAATTGAACTGTAAAGCAAGAGGAACGTAAAAACATAGAGGTCAAGTGTTACTAATGAGACATGGTCAACTGTTTTTGACTCGCAACTGACAAAAATAATATAGAAGTACGATAATGAAAAAAGTACTTGTAAATATAGTAACACTGCACCTGCATCATTAAAACATCAATTCCGGTCATAGATAGTTAGATCTCAATTACCCAGTACTGGGCTATAAACCATACTTATTGTGTGTGGGGGGGGCTAATGATACTACCTAGCTGCGCAGAATGTAGTAGGCGGGGAGCGGGACTAGAACCCGGGACTAATAGTCGAGTTTTTAAGGCAATGAGCCACATCTCCACAGGTCATAATAACAATGAAAACTATAGACAGCTGAAAACGGTGAGCGTACAAACGCAACCGACAATGAACAGGTCTTGTTTGTGACCTTCTGCAAACTTGACGATTAGTGGTTTGAAATAATGTTTACGACATACTGTATACTAACATACTGCATAAAATTCAGTGCTCTGTCAAGGCATTTGTAAACACTGTCTTAACAACAAAAATATAAATGAAATGAAAAGTATTAGATAAAAATAAATATGAGTGAAGGAAAACAAATAAATAAATTTGTTGAAGATTTCTAAGAAGATAAAGAGTATGCACATTATAATCGACTTTTGACTTAAACTGACTTTAAATCACGACATTCATAGTGATTCAATAAATTTCATCATTCATCATCATCCTTGTTTTCTATGTTGAATTTTATGATAAATCCGACAAATAAACAAAAGCATTACACCAATAATTGCTGCCTAAACGCAAATCCTTAGATTAATATGGCACACTTTACCTATCCAAAAAGACTTTGTATCATAACCACAAAAGTGTTTTCAGGATATAATGAACAAAACATTGAGTAACGCCTTAAACAACAATAACATAGACGAAATCAATTATTCCAAAATTATGAGTACATACAAAAAAACATAGATTGTTGGTATCTGATTAACGATTCAAAAACCAAGTACCTATTTAAAAACTAAATCAAAGTCAATAATAGTCCTCGAAGAAGTTATGCCAAAAATAGCTTACATATATACTCCGGGAAATAGTAACATGACAAAGTAACATGTACAGAAGATTGGATCATCTTTCCGAGCACCATGAAAACTTAATTTTATCGACTGATTAACTGTGTGGCAGAATACTCTTGCACAATTGTACATTCGTGTTATGCTTTTAACACTAATAAGTTTTAAACACTACTCTAAAGTAAACTAATTACGGTAGGGATTCGTGAACAACGGTTTAAACTGAAGATTAAATCCTTCTAGCTTAGATTACAAAAGCGAATCAACAATTACTAGTGTCACATAAAATTAAAATTTCTCAATAGAGAAATATCTTGCAAGGGAAAACAAATTACTAGGAACGATTATAACCAATTATTAGTTCAAGGCTTACCAAACATGCAAAACTGTTTATGCTGTGCAATAATAAACGCAGTTATTGATAAAATTAGGAACTTACTTTAACTTTGGTGACGGCAGATCACCGAGAAACATTGAAGACGACCGAGCACGCTTTCTCTTAGAGTCATCAACATTATTTGTATAGTTGATGGTTTTTCCTCTGCTGCCACCAATAACTTCATTATTAAGTAGAGAAAGTTCTCTAAGCAATTTGGCTCTTTCCATTTCAAGTTTTGTTAAAGTATCATGCGATTTTGCTGCGATAGGAAGATCAGAGCTATTGGTAACACGTGCATATGTATCCTCTGTTTTATGATAGTGAAAATCATCAGGTGATACAGGGCTTATAGTGGTGTTTGACTGTTTGGAGTATTCAGGATCTTTGTATGCTGAGGCAACTGATGAAAGCAAAACTCGCTTCGATTTTGACGAGGTATAACTTGGACTACTATAATCATTATCAGAAGATTTTATCAGCATTCTACTTTGGAAATGCATATTAGTTTTGTTATGCTTTTGATTAATGCTATCTTCCAAATGCTCATGACTACTATCTCCGCGACTCAAGTTTCTATCTGATACTGAATTTGTGCGATGGTGTGATGAGGACAAACGAGATGTGCGAGTTGAATTTGTTCGGAGTTGTGGGCTTGCACTCTCCCTTGACCTTTGAGCATGTTTTTTGTTTGATGAGTAGGGTGAATCCTCTACAGGAACTGTCTCATGACGGCTAGAACGAGCATTTTTCTGGACTGAAATATCAGCATCTATGTTTTTTCGTTTGTCGCCACCTAAAACATGATCGCGAGATACGTGTGACGGTAATTTTGACGTTGGTGCTGAATAATCAGAGCTGCTATTGCTATGTCTCAAAGAGGAGGTTTCACAAATGCTGTCATCATTTGTAAATCCTGAAGAAAATGAACCACTACTGATATCATCTGTTTCTTCAAGTAACTGACCTTTGATTCGCGAACACGACTGATCAATATGTGGACGATAGTTAGAATTAGACTTAGTATCAGCGTGGGGTACATGCCGTGATGTCTTTGATTTGGTAGGAATTTCCCCATGTTGATACTTTTTGTGAGGCGCCATACTTGACCTATCTTCACTTTGTACATTTTTTAAGTGCGAACTCCGACTGCTATGTGAGCCGACCCAGTTACAAGATAGTCTTGGTTCATCAGGAGAACTGGTAATAAATGTTCGCCTACGATCAGATGATAGGTGTGATCGGCTGCGGGGGGATATCGGTGACATACATTTGTTCCTATTAGAGGATGGTTCATACTTTAGAGAACGATCCACCGGACTATTACGAATGCAGTTGGATCTCCTATAAGAAAACTTTGTATTTCCACTTGGAAAATGATCTCGTTGACCATCGCCAAAGTACCTGAGTAGAAACAAAAAAACAGAAGCGTGCCAGGTGAATAGATATAGATTGGAATCCAAACAAATAACAATTACTGACAAATCACCACTAATTAATCAAATATAACAATCAAAACATACTGAAACAAAAGGACATTAGACTATTTTCTAGATATCTTTCGATTTTATTATTTTAAAAATGACTTGCATCCCGACCTCGATGGAGTATATTAGTGGAGGAATATCCATCCCCATAGTGTCTGCATGGACTGAGACCATGTGTCCATTACTGCACGTGTGTCTGAAAAGGAACAGTCGCTGAGAAGCTGTCATGTGTCCATTTCTTTGATGGAAATATGAAGTCTGTATCTTAAGTGTTAATCAAAAATTTATAGGAGAATGACAGTAATGTCCACACTACGTAAGTTCGAAACCATAGTCAGTTCGCTATAAAAACAACTAAGAAAACAGTGGGTAAGCTGATTTCATGAATAATTTACAACCAATGTATCTGTAATCTCATCCAAACTGAACGATGCATGAGACTTTAAAAATGATGAGGACAGAAAAATCTAAGTTGACTGAAAGTTTTGAGTCCCAAGTAGCAAAAGGAAATGAAGTGCTAAGGGCATCGGTAATAAGTCAAACCCGAAAAAAGACCTCCGAGAAGGGCAGGAGTAGATGTAACATTATGTATCTGTCCAGAATTGCACACAGCTGCACAACGTCAATCTTCTAACTGGATGGGTCACAGACTTCAGTCCTGCAACACTAGTGGAAGTATTCAAAGTTATCACTAATCCTAAAAACGGCGTAGCAGCGAAACCTAGTCTGACTTCGGAAGTCTTTTAAGATGCTCATAAGGACGACGGTAATGAATTACTGAGATTAGTTTGACAACTATTTAACGTTTTGGAAATCGAGAGTTTTATCGGACTGTTATAAATTATAATTTATCGTTCCAGTTGGTAAGAAATGAAACTAAAATTGCTGCGATAACCGCGGAAAATCGACCTGACTAATAGTATCTAAATCTAAGATGGTAGAATTCTCAGTCCTACAAAGACTAAGTTGAGCTCGAAAAAATCAGGCATTATTTAGATATAAATCGAGTGTATTCCTTAAAACTTCATAGTTCGATGGGACGTAGGCATCGATCCTCCAACTTTAACTGAGGTTGCAAGAGCTGTCACTAAATTGAAATGAGGTAAAGTAGTGGGACTATTACATAGGTTAGCTGAGATATAAGATAATACCTGGGAATTAGAGGTCGTCCTGTTAAACTGGTATAAATAGTTGATTACCCCAGTCGATAAAACGAGAGACAAGGCTTCTTTTGATAATCAAAGAGGATCAGCCTGATATAGTACCTAAAGTTTCAAGATCAATAATCATGAGTGGACTGAGCGCTGCTTGTACAAACCCGAGAGACTTTAGACCGACAGATTCTGGGAAATAAGCATAATTACCGGTGCCCAACACTTGCATGAGAGCAGCACTCGACCCCGTCGACCGAGAGGTCCTGTAGCAATGTCTGGTAATGAAGGTAATGTGCCGAGAAGGCATGTCGCACTAAAGGCACTCCACCAGAAATCATGCAGCCATGCCACTGGTAACACTCAGTGAGATGCCCACTGTCCCCACTTTTTTAATTTTATCTTCTGAACAACTTAGGCAGAAATCTCCGAATGTTTCGCAAGCAATTTGCTCCTGTTAAAAGTAAGATGGTGTTACAGGACTGGTCTACACCGACTCTTAGTTTAGCGATAAGGAGTGAAGTGGTGGAGCGTGTGGACCACATCACTTGATTAGGAATTTGCATCAGAAAAATGACATCATCTTCGGCGTGTGGGGTTACCGATCAAAGGACGTGTGTTTTGCAGAACAGTTCGTTGTCTTAGGGTTGTGGAACATGGACATAAAAAATCTTGGACCTGATGTTTCTAGCTGTCTTTTATCTCTCATGTCAGGCGGTATATGTGGTGAGTAATATTGAGGTTAAGTGCAGTGTTAAGTAAGGAGGATAAGTAAATCGATGAGGTTGTGTAGTTGTATCGACTAAGAGAGGTACGACATGACACGTGTTACGCATGCCGAAGCACTGTCTTTCTCGTCAGGTAATCTTAGCTGACATAGGAATATGTTGGAAAAGAGTTAGAAGCGACATCAATACATGGAATCTTTACATATCGGTTTGAGCCAAGTAGGGATATCTATACTACCTTCGAGACAGTAACAACCAATGGCTTGAGACTGCTGATGATATGGATTAAAGTCATTCCAAACAGTGCAGACACATTCGCTTTTTATAATCTGCTACATTTCTGCTTAATATAGTTCTTTTGAACTTTTTTCGTTTTCTCTACCTTTGTGTGGTAGAGTGCGGCAAAATGAACTGCCACACATTTGTGCAAGGTTCCACGGCATCGTTCAATAAGCTCGGGTGCACAGACACATTGACCGATTGCAGTAATGACCAGTGGTATACCACGTATACCCGATGTCACCGTTCTTACTTGATGATTTATTATATTCATACTGATAACAGTGAGTCATTTTAAGTTCAGTGACAAAGAAATCAAGTAAATACCAAAGCAAAGTCCCATTGACTCAGATTACGCAGAATGCATTATCATTTGAGGTGCATTTGGATTAAGATAAACTCCCACCAAGTGCAGGATAATGCCACAATACCGCAAGTGAAATGGTTGAATATATTGACCACTTTTCACCCACATGATCAGTTGCATCAGTTCTAACCAACTAGCTGCTGACGAAATCTTAGCATCTGAAAAACTGTGTTATCTCTGGTGCCTCAGGATGGTCGGGGGTGGGTGCCTTGCGCTGCGGGTTGGCCACCCCTCCGCACACCTCTTGAAATGCTCCCATATGACCGGGCGTCTTACATAGCCTCTCCTGAGGAAGTCCTACTCACTGCCTTCACGTGGCGGAGGTGTTTTTCACCAAAGTGAGAGGGCGAAAGCGGATGCCCGGCGCTCCTCACCGGGTTGACTGTCCATTGGATGACAGTCTAGGGGAGATGGCTAAACCCTGATTCCAAACCTCCAACGACTGGCGTATGAAGCTCACTGGAACTCACCGGCAGACGTATGGACAAAGGGCTTGTTGGATGTCCTGGATGTCTGGCCCCATTCAAAAAGGCGTATGAACCGAACTCCGGTCACCGGCTGCCAATGGATAGTGGACTCCCTACTCCACTCCTACTGCCTTGTAGGTCACACTTGGTTGTGTAAAGGCTAGAGCTGCACTCTCAAACAAAAGGCCGAGCGATTCTGGGGACATCACTCGTACCAAATTCCCATGAAACTTCATGAACTCTCTTCATCAGATCGCCGCGCCTGGTCAGCGATGATTCGAGATGTTCATGAAGCCGGCTCATCCTCCCGTAGGAGATAGCCGAAGTAAACAAACAAACATGTGTGGTATGTCGCTACCCATAAAAGTGCATGTACAGGGCAGCAATTTGTACTGTTGTCCTTCTGCTTAGATATGATCAATGAAGGTAGGATACAGGAGTAATATAGACTTTTTATCATTTAGTCTTTAATATTTGGTTGGGGAACATGCTAACTAATAATCAAGTAGGATACTGAATCTTATGTAAGAAATAAAGGGCGACCGATGATGCTATGAAGTTTTGAACGAGATGGTTAGAACATGTGCTACGCATACGAGCCAACCAACTTCCTCAACCAGTATCCTGTCAAGCGTAAGTACTAACTTGGCTTTATCTGGTCAGATTACTAGGCGTGACATACGCTTCTAGTATTTGAGTTGGACAATCAGTTACTGCGATTTTCCACATAGTTATGTTACGGGATAAAAAGCACATCCCATTTGAAAGTCGTTCGCATTGCATTTGAATGAATGGTGCTCTAATAAATAGGAAATATCACAACACATTATTTGTTGTTTCCACCCTTAAACTAGACACCGAAGATGCCAAGCATACAGCAGTGTCTGGAATTCTACTTAAAAACACCTAATTCCACCTGGGTAAAAAGTTACGTTACGCATCACTGATTTAGGCATTACTTTGATTTGATGGATCCAGATTTAGGCGCCATGCAATTCGACCTGGGTGACTGACCGGATAGTATCATCAGCTTTGTACAAAATGCGTGTGGCTATTAGTCTAGTTTTACAAGGTCGGAAATTCAGTGTTTAACCAACTTCAAAAATCGGGTTGAAAAACAGCAAGGACTTAGCAAGGAATGAGAACTACAGCTAACTCCATATAATAAGTGAATAAAAAATTGAAAAAATAAAAGGCTACATTGCAGTGTGACGGCTTAGAAGTGTTTCAATTTATTTAAGGAACCAATTCTTAAAACTTGGCTGTTAGTAAAAATTTGACTTAAAAAGACTGACATGATATATTTAAGAGATAGACAACTGGAATAGTGGAAAGAACGCTGACCTTAGAGTAATGTTCGTTTGGCACATAAACACAAGTATTGCCACATTTCGGAAAGCTGTAAATGCCCAGATAAACATTTCGGGTGACAGATTTCGATCAAAGATAACGATAGTCTGAAATCATTAAGATGACTGAGGAATCAGATAATAGTTAGGAACGTTTATAAGGCCATACGGAGTGATTGCATTTTCGCACTGTACCGATTCTCAATAACTGGAGAGGAATAACCCATGAACTCGAACTGCTGCACATCTGTGCAAAGTTCTACGTCAAAACCGTAAATTGTAATTTCTAAGATTATATAATATTTTCATGAGAATGTATTAGGGCTCTGATGATTAATTACATTGAAAAGAGTCGGAAAAGCCCGTTAAACTAAAGAAAAACCCATACTTTAATGCCTGTCATCATACCAGTTAACCTAAGGATAACCAAATCATTGAGTCTCTGAGCTACGCGTTGCGACCGAGTTCGTTAACTTAGTCTGAAAGAATACAAGAAAGGTGGAATTACGCTACAAGGAAGCCAACATAGGTATGGAACATATTTAGTCCCTGACCACTTTTCTGTGCGTACGAAGGTGCCCGTCTCCTGATAAAAGTTAAAGAAATCGATAGTTGGGGACTGTGACAATACTCATTAGTGCAAAGTCTTCTGCTCCTTATTCCAACCTAACCTATAAAATCGACTACACTAATTTTATGTTCATTTCAGAGTCCCTCTTGTCGACCACAAAATGGACCATTGATTTAAAATGTGAAAGCTGAAAACGTTATTGTAGCAGAGTAAAGTACTTTATCAAGTCACTTGTAAATTCTACAAATTACTCACCGAAGATGCCAAAAATGAAACCATACCTCAGAAGAGCTTATTAGAAGAGTATATCAATCACAAATGAATCACCTAACAAAAACTGAACTGCATTAGCAACAAATAACCTTGTACAAAAAAGCATCAGTCCGAGTTACACAAAAAGCACACCAAATTAGAGAGAAGGCTTAGAAACTAAGGCAAAAATGTACGGGAGAAAGGATGTTTAAGTGGGAAATAATAGGTATTTAATGGAAAGTGAATGAATCTACGCCATCGTGAACGATTTTGAGCACATCACACTTGTTAGGATCTCGATGGCCACTTTTCTGAATGACAACCTTTAGCACCTTTCTAACATAAACATCCATCGGCTAATATTGCTCGGCTACGGAGACAGCTACTCGCTACCCGTAACAAATGTCAAATATCGCAATGAAGCATAGCTAATGTAAACCTTGCACCTGATGTTCATCAAAATTACACAACGTAATCTAACAAATATCACTAAATCCACATACCTTTGTCGATCTCCAAGATAGGGCATAACACCTCCGTATGGTAAAAGCGACAGAACTTCTTGCAACCGTTCTCTAAACAAACAAAAAATGGCGTGTAAGATGTCGAGTATAGACAAACAATGAAATGAAGTGGCGAAGCTTACTTATAGTTTTCATAAACTTGTCCAAAGCTGTCATGCTTGGCCAGTTTCCTCATGAAGGCAACTTGACACTCATATCCTGCGTAATCTATCTGCACTTTGCGGCCAACAAGAGCCCGATTGCGAGTTTCATTTACTGCATGTTGAGCTACTTCAACATTATCGAAGTACAGAAGAGCTCTCATTGACTTTCTGTCCAAAACCACATGTGTGAGCTGACCATATCGTCCAAACTGTCTCGTTAGAAAAGCTTCATTAATAGTTGGTGACAAGTTATCAAGCCAAACTACATTTGTAGGCTGGCTTTTACCAAAACCTAACTTAACAGGCTTTCCGTTGACACGCACGGTTTCTTGATCTTTCAATGCTCGAACAACACTTTTAATATCTCCATACTGTATAAATGCATATGACGTTCCGGGTTGGTTTGCTTGGATTTTAATATCTATCTCCTACGAAGGTTAGTTATAAATGAACACTAAACTTACAATTATTTCACCATAACCACGGAAAGTCCGACGAAGTTCGTCCTGAGTTATTGTGCCTGAACACAGATTACCCACAAACAAAGTCTTAGTGGCTTTCGGATGATATTCATCTAAAGCGTGTTCAGGAGGACATAGATCAGGGTCTTCAGCATCTATATGAAAAACCTAATTACCAATAAAAAAGAGACTTACTTAAACCTTCGTGAGGATGCACAGATATAGGAGTACCGAAAAACACTTTACCCTTTGATGATGCAAGTGCTCTTTCGGCATCCTCACTCCTTTTGAATGTTATTATGCAGATACGCTCCTCATCTTGTCCCCGAACGAACACAGAGGTGATTTTTCCATGCTTTTTATATTCATGAAACAATCCTTCCCGCAAATTTGTATCTGATGAACGCAAAGGAAGATGAGTAATTTTTAATCCACGGTGTTCATTTTGAGGATGAGGACTTGTGTTCATATTGGCTGCTTTAGAATCCTTAGAATAACTTCGATTTGTCGCAGTATTTGATAAACTATTTTAATAAAAGTGTCAATTAAACGGATTTCGAGAAATCTACCAGGTTTGGGATTGTTCTTTACTGTCCGGATCATGAAATACAGAACTGGAGTCGCTAACGGTACTCACAGATCGACTTTTTTGTTGTGAATAATTACCATCTGACTGAAAAAGGCTGATAAGTTAATGTCAAATATAGTCATTCAAATGCTTTACCTAGTGTTGCTTGTTTGAGTATAATCCGCAGAAGTAGACAGTTGTTCTGTACTATTATTTCCAGGGATACCCGATGATTCACAGTATTGAAGAGATAAATTAACTTTTTTTAGTCGAACAGTACTTTCCACAGCTCGTGTTGCAGATTTAGTATCAACAAACGCAACAACAGCACCGTTATTTCCATCGTGCTCATGTATGCGTACACTTTGTATTTTTCCATGACTGAAAAGAAAACCGAGCAAAATGTAAATCCATTTGCTTAATTCCAAATGACATGCATAGCAAATAGAATTGTACAACAACGAAAACAGTAATATATATCCAATTTATAAAAATCTCCGGATTTGAAATAGACTACCTTTGTAAAACATCACGAATATCTTGTTCAGTTACACGGGCAGGTAAATTATTAATCCACAAATATCGTGTTACACGCATTACTTAATCGTCAACTTGAATTAAATTGTAAGTTAAGTATACAGCGTCGAAATCCAAGCATAACATCAGAGCGCGACAATACCAGACCGCAATGTAGACAGCCTAGAATCAAATAAATATTTTAGTTTGATTCAACTTATGCCTGTGTTGTGAACGGAGAGAAGAAAATCGATTGGTCGCTAAGACAGGATTGCCACCACCTTCAATTCAGACTTCTATCATAGGTTTTACCACAGGTTGTAACAAAGTGTTGCTTTTATCAAAAGTAAGATATACTTGAGAATTTCATTTAAAAATAATGTATAATTTCAAAGATTTCTCAAAAATGTCACTGCCCGGCTTATCGATCGATTGCTGTTTGCCTTGCCTTTTGCTTTTCTATTGGTTGACCTAAACAGCAAGTCTAGCTATTATGTCAATAGCCCTCAGTCATTCATAGGTCAGTCCAGACTGGTTGAAAAATTAACCAATCGCAAAGCTAAGATTGAAGGTTAGTTCTATGGCCCTACTTTCTTTTCATTCCGGCTAAAATCTCTACACATCACTATGATTTGTGGTATGCATGAAAATTACTTATAGTGGATCTAAAGAAATGACTTGTATGGTGAGAAAGATAGTCAGGATATTCGAAATAGTTACACCTTTGAGTAATAAAAATCTGATAACAAAGATGTATACAGACCCGTTAAGTGGATTATTAATTTGATTCCCATCATGGCGTTGTCAACTGAAGTGGATTTTCAAATGAGGACAACCGATGAATATATTCAGCGTTTTTGTAGCCCTGACACAACTTTTCTATTAAAGTCTAAATGTGGATGTGTTAAGTGCTAAGGTTATTGAGCAACCAACCTTGTTCACTAAAGTTATTCACGCGTTTTTGTTTCGGGATCTACTAAATGAATAAGTTATCAAACCTGTCATTATTTCCTTCTCTGAAAAATCTGAGAGTCTTGCTAAGAGTACATTTCACATTGGTTTTTAACCAACATTTTAGATCATAATGGTATTCTTAACATTACAGATATGATTTTGGGATTCAGATAATAAGTTAATATTTCCCTAACTAAAAAAGAGACGGAAGTTAAGCAGGGGTGTTTGAAATGGCCATTGGTGCAACCATGCCTTCCGAAAATCACCTTGACATCCAGTTGTTTTGTTCATTGGAACAAAACTTAGTTTAATTTACAGTAGTTGGTTCGCAAAAAGTTAATTATACTGAAAACCCTCAGGATGTCTGGGAGCTTGTCTAAGACTCATGTATCGCTTATTAAGTGTGTAGTCTCATCATATCTAGTATGAGGTCTTGCATTTGAACTGCTACTCAATACAATTACCTTACATTTAGCAGTCGAACTTCAGAGTAGTCACTAACCTCGCCTCCTCTTAGTAACCGCGTAAGAGCAACACGTCTCTTCCTGATGAAAGTAAATTTACCCATTTAGATACCTAAATTCCTCACTCTTTAAATAAAGTGGGTTAGCATTAGTTTGTTGTTCACATTCGAATATCTTTAAATAAGGTAGCAATGTATCTATGAATACATGAAGCAAAAGGATCTAAATTCAAACGAAAGGAAGTTTTCTAGACATTGTCACTACTGAGAGGGTCGGTTGAATAGACGTTTGGATTTAAAGTACTGATCTGCATTCCCAGTTTAGTAACTATATCTCATTCCTGGAATCTACTACTGTATGTATGATGAACCGAATACAATCTACTAATTTTGTATGCCTGGTATCATGAATACAAATATCATAAATATTATTTCTATTGCTCAATGTTGTGCGAATGTTTGTTGTACTGTCAAAAAGTCTTATTCTAATTGGAATATTACTTTAAACTTAAATTTATCGATTCGCTTCTCAATGAAATCAACAACTATTATTATTTTAATTTCTCGCAAATTAAATGTTTATACAGTTCTGTTCAAGATTTTAACAATGAGCATAACTAAACCAAAAACAACCTAGATGGAAGTACATAAAATCACCTATAAAAATAATTATATTTTAAATGTAAAAGCTTGATTCTTCTTGTTCAAAAGGTTTGAATGTATCCAAAAAAACAGATGTATCTTTCTTAAACTCGAATTTATATATTTCAAAAATTTAAATAAAATGTAAAGATAATGTGGAATTGTCTTCAGTTACGTTAATTGACTGAAGAGTTATGTCATCATGAGGATGTCGCTTTCAATGAATAAGTACACTCCGTAATGGTAATTTCCTCGTTCCGTACTCAATACATCAATACACTTTCAGACAATGGGAAGTTTTAAATAATTTCCATTCTGAAGTTCAAGCTTATAACATATTTCTGTCCTTCTTCTGAATTACAGTGATCTATATATTTGGGATTCTAAACTATTTATTTATTTATACAATCTCTGATCAAGATTTGACCGGGTCGTTCTATAAATACATCTCAGAGAAATCGAAATGAATAATTCCAAGGTATCGTTCGGCAAACTACTCTGAAATTCTTCAGGGAAATAATCAAAATTAAAATACCAAAGGTATATGTATGTACGAAAGACAGATTTATTTGGTCAATGTATTGTCTGTATTTGTTTTGCGGAAACAGCTTCTCACAATATGATAATCAGAAACCAGCAATTTTTATGTTCCAGTCGTGGTAATTAATTCTTATTCCTTCAATAATGCATGCAATGTTTCTAAATCTAAAGATGGAATTAAAAACTTTAAAGTGAAATTTAACAAATATTAGGAACTAATTATTTTTCTAGATTTTGCTCTACTTTTATTTTTAAAAAGCTTAGCTAAAAGAATAATTAATAATGTGAAGTATTTGCTTTTTTTCTTTACAGAAAGAAATGGTATTAACCATCAGGAGGCTAGTCCGAATGAAATTATAACTTGGTTTCTTCTAGTAACTTGTCAACACATTATGTACAGTTATACGGACTTAAGTGAAGACATATCTTAGGATAAAAATACCATTATGTTTAGTGTCAATCGGGCAAAGTTAAACTATCATAGGCAAAACCACAATGACCTTGAATAATCAATCAGAACTCAGATGCAAAAAGTCGCATGATCGTTGAAAAATACGCTAGGAAATATTGCAAACTTGATATTACACTGTAGAGTTGTAGGTTATGTGTTGTAAGAATGTCTCCCAGTCAATATACAGGTAATCTATAGAGAAATAGTACCATGCGCGGTATAACTATTACACACAATGTGTGTAAACTATTGAAATATAATTATAATTTATTAGATCCATTGATATTTCTGACACTATTCTCCAACCTACTCCTAACTCCAGCCATAATCCTAACTTTAACTCCGAACCTAACCTTAAACCTTAATCGTAAGAGCCATAACCCTACCTAACAGTATAGATTTGCAGAAAAAGTATCTAGTAAATAAGTAGAATACTGTATGTATTCTCTCCAAGTCCAGAAAAAGCAGGCATGCTTTGATTTAGAATAATATTTCATATCATCCCCTGTGTGCGATCGGTTCTTGAAGGTCAACTTTTAAAAGACATTGACTTTGGCTATGACATTATGTGTTATCGTGTTGTGTACACTTTTTCTCTTAAGTCTCAAAAGTTTGCATACTTACAATTCTATTTCAGTTATTTGGATAAATTCAACTGATATCTTTCATATTGGTTCATTCAGTTATTAAAGTTTAGTACATCAACTATACGTTTTTAATAAATTGCACAACCCATAGTGCGAGAAAAAAAGAAGTCATACAACTGTATGTGAAGAGATTAGTAATTTAAGAGTGTTTTATGGTAATAGAAGTCACCTAAATACAAGCTAAATCTATAATCATCAATGCACTGGATAACAGTAAACTTGGTTTCTACATAAAAGTGGTTTATAATTGAAAAGAAAGAAAAAAATCAATTTATGCTTGATGAAAAGAAAAGTGTAATCATCTTTATTGTCACAGACTAAATCAAATGATTAAGATAAAATTATGGAAAGTTTACTATTATTGTTATTATTATTATTATCACCATTATCATCAAAATTACTCAAAGTAGTGGAGATCACGAAATCGGGAAGGTTTTATCTTTGTTGATAAGATAATCGAATAGAATAATAATAATAATAATATGAATGTAAAATAGGACTAAAAGAAGCTAAGCATAACTGTATACTCCTGGAAATATTCAATAAGATGAGCTGCAAAAAATAATGCTCTTTATCAGATTAAGTTACTGGGATCTATCCTGATTTGATTAAGGTGTGATGAAACGTATTCATAGCTAAATAAAACTCCAAAAGTTTTTTTTTGTGGTGGTAGTGTTGGGGGTGGGTGGGTTGTGGACAAGAGAAATGAATACACATTTTTTATTCTTTTGTTAAATGCTCATAGATGTAAAAAAAACTTATATTTGTAAAATCTCAGCGAGATTGAAATGATTAATTTACAAATGTCTATTTCTCACTCGGTGCCCAAATATTTTAGAACTATTCTGCCAAATCTTGACGACAGTTCGTTTGAATCCTCATAGATGAGTTAATAAATTGATGGTGATCAAAGAAAACTCACTATACTGAGAGAGAGAGAAAAAAATAAATCTCTAAACGATGCAAGTGTCTTCTACACGTCTTAGTGCACGTATTTCCTGTTGTCAATGTAGGAAACATGATATATGCGCGTTTCGTTGAATGTTATAATTTACTTCATAAGCCTATTTATATTGAATAGTATCTAGAATGATATCCTAACCTGAAGCAAATCAAATAATTAGCATACTGGATTACCATTAAATTTTAAATTCTTCCTATTGCACTGTAGACCTAGAATGGGTATCTTTGACTATCAGAGTTCTACACATAAATTTACTAAGGTAATTGTAATGTTAATATTGCTTATACGAGTTTGACCACGGATTGCTGTCAGTTAGAGAAGCCATTGAATCGGCTCTCAGTGGCTGAATGGTATACGAACTTGTCTTGTAACTGCCAGGTCCGGGGTTCGAACTCTGGTGGTGGGTGCGTACTGCCGATGATTCCCAAACTAGGATGGAGGAAACAGCTGTCTGGTAGTACTCCCTGGTTTTCAATGGTTCTCTAACTGATATCAATCCGTGGTCCAACTCGTATAAACAAATCTATTCCTTACAAACCAACACTTGAAGAAGAATATTGGCATAAATTCCTCTTTAGATGAGAAAAGAGTAAAATTGAACAAAGAATATTCTCGTTCTGCAGTTATATATGTATATCGAGTTGTTAAAATCAATAGCGGTGACATAGCGGTTAGGATGCTCGCCTACCATGATCATGGTACGGGGTTCGATCCCCGGCCGACACACTCCTTTACCTCACTAAGCCAGAAATAAAGCTGGTGAAGAGGAAAGGTTGGACATGAGGCTAGCAACCTCATCCTGTAAGAATAAACACTGTTATAGAAACTTCAAAACTCTAGCTTGAAGCCGTATGTTCCACTGGGAATGTGAAGGAATAAAAAAAATCAATAGAATTACTGTCCAAAAGCATGTGTGTAAGTGATAATAGGCTTGAAAATGTAATTCTGAATTAACGATCAAATGAAATTAGAAAGAAAATTAATGTGATTGTTAAAACCAGTGATAGACTTAAGAGGAAGAGGTGACTGTCAGATTATTACAATTAAGTAATACTGACCAAGGTGAGGAAAGCGTCTGAATGAACTCCCTCTGAACAGATAAGCTCAGTTGCTTCAGATGAATTCCAAAAGTTTCAGCTATGTATAAAAGATATACTCGACCAATGGTGATTCCTCAATTGAAAGACGAAGTACCTAGACTAGCCACTTCAAATTGTATCTACCAATTTAACTGCGTTTGTGGAGTGAGTTATATCGGCCGTTGCTCTAGGGACTTGATTTTTCGTCGAGAACTTCTCCCAGTATGGCTAAGTAAAGGCGTAGTAAAAGCCATCAACAGTTCGATATTGGACCATCTGGTCCAAACCGGCCACAAAGCCAGCATTGAAGAATCCTTCTCTATCATCTACCAGGTACCAAATAAATTGCCGAAAGCATATAGGTACCGAATACTCCAAACAGTAGAAGCTATCGCTATTCTCCTAAAACAACCGGTGCTCTGTGTGCAGAAGAAACAAGTTCTGCTACTGCCCTGGCCTTCAGTAGAGACTATAAATTCATGAATTTGTATTATTGTCTTTCCTAATTTTTCTGACATTCAGCTTATTTTATGTCGATGCTATTGAACTGCAATTCATTGATATTACTATTGATCCGATGTCATTTAAACATTAATGTTGTTCATAACACTAATTCATTCATTCACTATAATGTATATATAACTGTAGAGCCTGATGATGAAGTTATCTAAAACAGTATTCTTTGTTCAGTATCCATTCTTTTGAAAATTAGGATTAGTTAGAATAAAATGTATAACTGTAGAGCTAAATAAGAAACTTGTCGAATAAAAAATGTTCTTCACTAAATCTTTATCTTTTGTCTTTTAATTGTGATCACTTGTATTTAGCTTCTTAGACTGAATTTACCAACCACAAGGACCACGGTGTCTCACATATATGCACTTATACTACTGTTAGTCAATTTTGAATTGCGCAACAGTTTTGTAATCCAAAGAACCACAACCCATCATTTTAGGTTGTTTACTTTTCGCCAGTAGTTCACGCCTTTAAGCCACACTATACCTGTTAAGGTTTAGGTAACCGAGTGTGTTTCACACAATAAATGTGTTTCATTGCTAAGTAAATCAATGTGTTATTGATTGCTTGGTTACATAGCACATTAACTTTGTACTAGATTATTAACACATCAAATTTTATTTACAATTCACTTTTCATAGGTTCTTAATCAGACCTAGTGATCTGCGGGAATTAAACTGTTAGTCACTACTTAGTGCCATGAGAAGGTAATTGGTGTACGTACCGAAGATTGTAGATTAAATATGATTGAAAGTAATTCAATGCGACTCATTAAATCAACAGCAAAACTATGGGGTAATTTTTAGATCCATACATAGTAATTTCTTATAAGTATGGTTAGAACTTTTTCCTAAACAGTACAATTGTAACAGTAGAAGGCAAGACACGGAAGCCAGGGTATATTTTTCATTAATCAAACCACTGTTTATATATCTACAGTTTATATTCCTTAACCAATCACCGAGCGTGTGATTTCGGTTTATATCAAACAACAATTTAGTTTATCTAGTACCCTATCTGCAATGATTGTCAGGTCAAATACATAGGTCACAGTAGTAGAACAGGTGCAGTCAGACTAGCCGAGCATAAAAACTTACCAAAATCTACGTTAGTTGAAACAACCATACAATAGGATGGGATAGGATGATAGTTTTAAAATCTAATGTCACAGGGTGGAGGGAGAGATTGATAACGAACGCTTTGTTTATCGAATCAACTGAAAATACGTGTAATAGGAATGATTCAACACCTGTCCCAGATATCTGGAAAATTCTACTACCCCAACGACGAAAAATTGGAGAGGGCAAAGAAAACTATAAAACTCAAGTTTCGAAGTCGTGTGATTGTAATTGATATGATTATGAACAATAAATTTTGTTCGAAACCTTGTCATCCAGTAAATAATACTGTTTCGCTATGTGATACATCTAATAAACAAACTAATCTGAGAATGATGAAGTCTGACTGAAAAAAAGTAAAGTGTCTTCCGAATACATTCAATTACCATTTGTAAAAGTTTGGTATGCCTTTCTAATTCTGGAAATATAAACGATTACTTAAGAATTGATACTATAAAAGTGATTAGCATAGGAAGTGTTGAAGGTTGTTTTTCTATTCATCGTTCCGTTTTCTTTTCTTTTCATGAATTTAGAACAACACTGGGACCCGACCCAGTGGCCATCCCATGAATTCTAACTTCTACCAATTCACGACATAGCGCGACCACTTCGTAATGTCTTCTTCGATGAGTTACTTCTTCATGAATGTATTATGTTTTATTTTTGTTAGATAACTATCAATGCTTTAGGATTAATTAATACTTTCTTTCTTTTCTAAATAACATACTGGGTGGATGCATTAGTGAAGCGAAAATAACGCATCGTAATAGCAATGAACGATTTAAATAATCTCTTTGGGTATAAGATCACGTGCCCCTTTGTTATTCATGTTAAATACACTAGGGATTGAAAACTGTTCTTCTCTTCTCTTCTCCAACAAACTGTAAAACAGTTAATGAAAATTTCACATTTTTTTTCATAGCAAAGTGTTGTTTGTATATATTAATGTGATAGCAGTACATCGCGACCGGTCTTAAAAATTTTTATAGGTTATATATATATATATGATTTGCAATTAATTGTGTTCTCTGAACTTTGAACTTTCTCATCACATAATTTACTTTTTATTAGTTGGTAGATTTGGTCTATATTAACATGTTTGTTAATAGCATATTCGTTTGAGTATCAGGCTTCTAGGAATTCCCTGGCACTTTTGGTATTTCCTCTGTTTGAAATTTCGATATTATCCCAATCAAATTTATGCCCATAATTATCTACATACATTGATATGAAAGAATATATATCATATCTTTTCACAGCTAATTTGTGTTCTTAGATTCTGATTCGAACGGGACACCCACTCTGACCGATGTAATGTTTATTGCAGTTCATACAACTTATTTTGTAAATGGTATTAACTTCATCTTCTTTCTCTGTTGGATCTTTCGGTTTACACAATAGCAAATGAAGTGATTGTGCTCGCTGACTTGTGTGCTATATCTATTTCAAACGGTTTCAATATTCTAGCTGTTATTTCAGAGATATTTTTATATATGGTAGGATGAATTTTCTTGTAGTCTTTGATGATGGTTTCTTGTTGGTGTTGTGACTCGATTTTAAACACTTTTTGATGAAATTGTGAGGATATCCATTCTTTTTGAAGACGGTTAGTAGGTATTTTTCTTCCATTCTTTTCAACGCTGGAGTGCTACAGTGTGTTTGAATTCTTTTAAACAATGTCTGCACACAGTTTCTTTTGTGGGTAATTGCGTTATTGCTACTATAATTGAGTATTTGATCTGTGTGCGGTGATTTTCTACATACTTGTGTTATTTCTCCTGATTAAGACGTCTAAAAATGGGATTTTGTTATCTAATTCTTCTTCTCTTGTGAATTTGATGTCTTCAAATATGTTGTTTATTAATTTATGGGTAGATTCCAAATCATTTTTTTTAATTATTACAAATGTATCATCAACGTAAAGTACCCAGATCTTTGCATGACGGCTTCAGCTATTAATCCTGATATGGGCGATGATCCCATTGGTGTCCTTTTATCTGTTGGTATATTTGAGTGTTGAATTAGAAGTATGTTATAAGACATAACTCTATGAGTTCTATCCAAGTTGGACATTGCGTTTTTATTTAATTCAGTTTTAGATTTTCCCGTCGATTGATTAGACCGAAGTGCTCGGTCTCAGGTTAACATGTCGGCTTCTTGTATAGATGCTTCGACGATGTCTGGGCAAGTAGTTAGAAGTTAATTGGTGGATGGTGACTAGCAGTGGAATCCAGGATAACGCACATTTCTTCCTATTTGGATGTACCTGCATTCCACAGTCAGTGAGTGATGATGTTCCCACAGAGGCTCTAACCCAGTGCCCATAGTTTCAAACGCCAAAGCGTTTCCCACTAGACCACTTTGGCCACGAGAGCTGGCCACCTCTTGTGCAACGGGTCATATTAATTATTTCATTGAATTCTAGATTTTCCCGTGGATTGATTGGACCGAAGTGGTCGGTCTCAGGTTGAAATCACTATGATTTACTGTTCTACTGATATCAGAGATAAAATCTTATACACATAAATGTATGTGACTGGAAACTACAAACGAAGCAAATATCTTTCCAAAGTGAAAATTATTCTATCTACACTACACTAATTTATTCATATCTCTAACTATGGAAGCCTGTTATTCATCAATATAATTTTGTTACGACCTGAATCAATATACATATCCAAATTATCAACTAACATTCTAATGTCGTTATCCAGTAACCATTATCATTATTATCTTACAATATGCCGACAAGAGGATGTGAAAATAAAAGGTGTACGATAAAGCTTCTAGACAAATGAATACTATACAACAGATACTAAAAGGTAATTTAATTAATGAGGTAATTAACTTTTAAAATTTCATAGGTAACACCTTTGAGGATTACAGGATTTCATCATGAGCTGACATTGGTTAGAGAACCGTTGGAAAACCTGGGAGTACTGGACAGCTGTTTCGTTTCAGTTTGGGACTCTTCGAACCTCGGTGGGTGCGTACTGATGAAGAATTCCAAACTGGGACGAAATAGCTGTCCAGTACTCCCAGGTTTTCCAAAGGTTCTCTAAGCGATATCAGCTCATCATGAAATCTTGTAACCAATGAATCCTTACAAAGCAACACTTGAATACCTTTGAGGATTACTAGATAGTAGAACATCAATGAGATTATATATCTTCTTCATTCCTTTTAGTTTTCGAGTGGAATATGAGTCTTCAAGCCTTAAACTGTGTCTCCTTCATCTAGGCTCTTAATTCCCAACTATTCGGTCATCGGTTTGAAACTTACCGCACCCACAAAGGTTTGAGTGGCCAGACGCTACGTGTAGTTCTCATACAAGTGGTGTGGCGCATTGCCAACTGCATGGAAATAGAAGAGGTTATTCAGTAACATTTCTTAGTAAGGATCTGACAATTATACACTAGTTAGCTGTTGTTCTTTTTCCATTCCTTATGTTCTGAGTGAACCATAAGGCCTCAAGGTTTAAAGTTTAAGTAAAAATGGTGTTACTTTTTTTTAACTCTATGCTCTGAATTAAGTCTTTCTGTTCTGAAATAAGGCCAGTCAGTGCTGAATTCGGCCTGAGAGGGCTGAAACAACGCTGATTAGCGAATCCAGTAGGTTCTGAGCTACTTCTGAAAAAAGCACAGGGTGCTGAATTAGTGCACTGGGTTCTAGTTTGTGCGCATAATCAAACCATTTCAGAACAATTTCAGAATTTACTCATGATAGAATGTTAGAGTTAGTTCAGAATTAGCCAGATTTAATTCAGCATTATAGTAAGCTTGGGGTTGTTTTGTCGTGAATGTATATGCCAATCTAGATGAAATGACAACCGTTTTTAGTCACACCATGCCTTATATACAAATCACATGTAAGTGTAAACCAGTTATGGTCAATTCTTTTCTGAATAATGATCCTGTTAAATGCATTTAATTATGCGTCAGTTTTTCAATGGTAAAATGCTGACCAAACACCCACGTGATACGGAGTTCGATCCCCAATCAATGCACTCATAAACTTCACCTGTTTCACCAACCGTTGTGAAGCCTGGAAGAGTGGGAAGGTTGGTCTTGGGACAAATAATCCTATCCTGTAGAAGTTCCAGTCGGAACGCAAAAGGAATGAAAACATGTTGAGGATCTCTTAGAATTTAACTTCACTAATATGTACAATGCTATACAAATGATAGATTTATATGTAGTCAAACGACATTACCAAATTCTGTCTTGATTGATTTTTGTTTATTTGCAAGAAAATATCACATTTAATGAATTTCACCCTCTCTGTGTTACCATTATATGGTATCTTTCTAACCTTTACGTCTAGACAATCACGTGATTTTTCGGTTTGAATACGCCATTCTCCTGCCCCGATTGCCATTATTTTATACAATGTCAATGGATGAGTCATCCATTTAACTTTACAACCATTGTACAATGAAAAATAAGAGGATGACTCATCCTTACAAGAAAACAACTATGACTAGTAAATTAATAGAAAACTAGCCGTGTTAAGTATCTCATTTAGCAAAGTTAAATGACTGCTTTTTACTTCAATTAGCACTTAGTTTTTTTCTCAGTTGACCTCAAAAACTGTTCTGTGGATAACGGGCGAAAAGTAAAAGTAATCGCAATGTGTTTTCGCGCATGGAATAGGTAAATGCCACGATATATGTTCCGGATGTTTAAAAAAATCGATAAAACGCTGTATCAATAAGGTAACTCGTATATGATTACATCATCCCCCTAAGCATGTAATACGGAATCACATAAATCACAATTCTCTTCCTCTGTTCTTTCATTTCAAGTGAACGTAAACGAAATGGATATTTGTTTTATATACTCACCCCTGGATAACAGACATCTATTCATTCACTTTGTGTTTTAATATAGCTGGACAAAAGGATGTCATTTCACACAATATTATGGTTGATAAAACGTCAGAATTATAACTGGGCTCTTTCTTTTGTAGTCGAATAAGCTAATGCCAAATTATAATGAGTGAATAATGAACCTATTTGATGAATGGGTTTCATAATCGCCTTAATATAAGTGTAGAACTTGGGCACTGTGGTAGAAAGTAATTCTATATTAGATAAGTTTGTTTGTTATAACATACAGTGATGCATCATTAATAACCGGATAACGTTTCGAGCACAAATTATTGCTCATAATCATATCAGTTTAGTCACACGGCTTCATAATTTACCTTATATGTATTTTCCTCTCTTTCTCTCTCCTCTCCTTGTTGTTTGTTGCAAATTTCCATATCTCCGGTGTAGGCTTTGCGTCATTGCGATTGCACGTGTGCGGTGTTGAATCAATAAACAAAGCTTCACTGATTAACCTCTCCCTCAACCTAATCATATTACTTTTTAATACTTTCACCTTGTCACAACCTATTGTGTGAATGCAGTGCAATGGCTGATCTATTTTTCTAGGTTATTTAACCTAGCAGGATCAATCATTCTAGGTCTAGCTAAATTTGTATTTTCCAATAGTCTGATTGCCCCCAATCTACGAGTTTGACCTTTGTAATTTATCTCACAGTCATTACATGGTATTTAGTGGTTGTGTTCTCTGAAGTGGATAGCTAATTTGCGAAGCCTTCATTGCCCTTTTAGGCAACATCTTCAGCGCATACTTCAGTTTGATCATATATTGTTCTTAATCTGACAAAGTTTATCTCCGAGTGATTTGGTTGGCTAGTTTATATGTCATCTTAATTCTAGCCTCATTAAGAATCCTACGTAAGGCCTCTAATGTTTCTTCTTTATACGGACATAGGACTTCACCAGAATATTGCTTATTCTTCCTGTTCTCTGAAGATTATTTTGATTTCGTTCCACTGTAGCCCATAAGCTGCTTTCATTTCTTCCGCAAACGATCGTCTTCATGTCACCCTCAGACGCACACTCACCTCATTCTTCCCCGTTCGGCTTCCACTCACCGGCCTGCCTAACTCGTGATGTCATTCTACTGTCTCCTCAAAGTATATCCAATCCATCTGTATTTCCATCTTTTGTATATTTATTGGGTAGTTGGTTCTAAATTGCTGTGTTTTATCTGTCAGAGTTCTTAAATATTCTTGTCCTGATTTCGTACTCCTTTTTCATTGATCTCTCATAACAGCAAAAGGCTTTTCTTTTTCAAAGATGAAAATGATAAGATAATGAATTTCTTGTATCAGTAATGGTTGAAAAGATAAGAGCAAATGAATTAAAACTAAAGAAGGCTTTTATGAAAAGAGTCATCTAATAAAGAGTTTATATTTTCATAGTCTTCAGACTTCACTTTCGATTAGAATGTAGTCGACATAACTTGGTTATCCAGAAAATATCACAGAAGTAATCCATTTTAAACCGAAAAGGATCATTTAGGAATATCTGTCAGACAATATGAGTTCTAATTTGTACATGTATTGGTATCAGATCATTTAGATATGGGTTGACTGAACAACGTTTCAGCAAAGTTGGATGAAGAAAAAATTAAAGTTCTAATAGAATTCAGTCTGTACAAACCCTAAGGATTAGACGCACGATATTGGTTACTCTCTGAAGTAACAGACTAATGTATTCACTACAGTCCTACAGAAGGTCATAAATAGACCCCGAAGAGTTCAGTGGTAACGTTTCTCTTTGCAGCATCGGAGAAATAAGTTCCTTCAAGATTGCAGATATTCCCTACTGATTAGTACCAAAAAAACACGAAACCTAGGTCAGCTAGGGTTTCCTGCAGACTGTCTCCAGTCATTTAACGCCAAAGTCCTTTATTTTTCTCTTCTGAAATAACCCCCTCCTAATGACCAAATCTATAAGATAAAACTTCTCTAAAGCATAAAAAGAAGATTTCATTCATTTTGAAAATGACATATATGTAATAAATTGAGGTCATAAGGACTCAATGTAATAACATTTTTCTTAAATCAAAATAATCACATGAAAACGAATATACATAATTAATTACGAATATAAGAGACTGTTTTCTATATTTGCTTTAAGTAATGAGATTATAATTAAGTTTAGAATTATAAGAAATCTCTAGTTCGCCTCAAACAACCAGTGCTCTGTGTGCAAAAGAAACAAGTCCAGCCAATACTACTGTCCTGGCCTTCAGTAGAGACTATAAATTCATGAATTTGTATCATTGTCTTTCCTAATTTTTCTGACATTCAGCTTATTTTATGTCGATGTTATTGAACTGCCTACTATCGCCAATGATTTTCCTGATTGCAGTAGATTGGATAATGCCACAAACAGCGGGCAATGAGGAAACAGGCATAAAATGGACTCACACAAAAAACTTGGAGGATCTGAACTTCGCCGATGATATATGTCTGATTTCCCACAAACTGGAAGATATGCAAGCGAAAAGCAACAAGTTGGCAGAAGAAGCATCAAAGATAGGACTACAGCTGAACACAGAGAAAACAGAAGTGATGAAGATTCCAGGACAAGAACAACAACAACAACAGACAACGATCAGCATAAATGGGAGGAACCTGAAAGAAACAACCTACTACACCTACCTACCTGGGAAGCATCGTTTCAACTACAGGCGGAAGTGGTGAGGATATGAAAGCAAGGATCGGGAAAGCAAGGCAAGCTTTCGTTACTCTCAAGACTGTGTGGAGATCAACACTCAGCACTGAGCATGAAAAATAAGATCCGGGTTTTCAAATCCAATGTGAAGTCAGTGCTACTCACTATATGATCAGAGACTTGCACTGCGCGTCATAAAGAGCATCTCAAACAAACTACAGACCTTCATTAACAGTTGTCTTCGCTTAATACTACTCAAGATCAGATGGCCGGACAGAAAAGATCAGCAACAGAGATCTCTGGGAGCGAACCAACCAGGAACCAATTGTGAAACAAATAGTCAGGAAGAAATGGAGGTGGATTGGCTAGCCATACTCTGAGGAAACAAACCATCAAGTGACATCACTCGACAAGCCATCACTCAAGTGGAACCCGAAAGGGAAGCGGCGAGTTGTTCGTCAGTGCAAGGGTGACTTGGAGGAGGTCACATGAAGAGGAGATGAAAACGTGTGGGCAGACTTGGAGCCAGGTGAAGACTACTCTAGCAGAAAGCCGAACGCAATGGAGACGCACGGCTGAAGCCCTATGTTCCTCTAGGAATTAAAGGAAACAATAATAATAATAATGATAATAATAATAATAACAGTAATAATAATAAGTGAACTGCAATCCATTGATATTACTATTGATTCGGTGTTATTTAAACATTAATGTTGTTCAAAGAGCTAATTCATTCATCCGCTATAATGTATATATAACTGTAGAGACTGATGATGAAGTTATCTAAAAGAGTATTCTTTCATCGGTATCCATTCTTTTGTAAATCTCTAGTTAATCAACTTAATGGAGAATATATTGACTTTTAAGTGAAGAAACTTAACAAACAAGTAGGTGATTTATGAATACGGAGCTAAGATTCCACGAATAAATAGCATACATATGCCTACCTTGAAGAAGTAACACAAACACACTTCTAGATTATAGTATTGAATTAGCTAAATGAATAGCTATTTTGATGCCTTCGTCATTTAAATAAAACAAACAACCAAATTTGTCCAGAGCAGATGCATTTTTCATCGACACCTGACACTGCACAGTAAACCTTGATGATTCATCGAATTTGTTCAGGCTAAGGCATTCTGTCAAACATCCTTGCAAATGAGTACGCTGTTGTGTTACTTTTACTTATTAGTACACTATTCCCACTTCTGTTTAACGATGAAAATCCTTCACTAAGTACCTTTTTTGAACTATTCAGTTTTGGATTCTCTTTATGTCTTGTGAACTGGTTCTTGTCATTTAAAAGTACAGAGTACACTCGAATTAAATAACGGATAATATAAGCCTCCGCGTTTTCTTCTTTTTCATCTAAAAAGACATTTATGTAGGGTAATTTATATCTTCAAGTATTAGTTTGTTGAGATTTGTCTGGTTTCAGTATTGATCACAGATTGATATCAGTTATAGGAATACTTTCCGATAACTTAGAATTTAATTGGTGGATGGTGACTAGCAGTGGAATCTAGGATGTGCATTTCATCCTATTGGGACTCGTCAGCTGGATGTACCTGCATTCCCCAATCAGTGAGTGATGATGTTCCCACAGAGGCTCTAACCCAGTGCCCATAGTTTCAAACGCCATAGCGTTACCCACTAGACCACTTTGACCACGAGAGCTGGCCACCTCTTGTGCAACGGGTCATATTAATTATTTGATTGAATTTTAGATTTTCCCGTCGATTGATTGGACCGAAGTGCTCGGTCTCAGGTTGACATGTCGGCTTCTTGTGCAGATGCATCATATAAATAACACTGGAAAACACCTTACTGCTGTTACATTCCCTGTTCTCCAGTAGTACGACTTCAGCGGAAGACCCTCAGCATAGTGTGACGGTAACTCCTTTTAGTTGAATCGTTATCCAAACAACCAATCTGTGTGTGGTAGGACCCGCAGAAACATTAGTTCCCACCAGTTTAGCTCGTTGGGTGATTGCAATATGCAAGCCTGACCACCACATCAAGGTATCAGCTATCGATCGGGACTAGCGACTGATCAAGTACGAACTCATTTCACTGCATCATCAAACCTAGTGTATGCAATAAAACCGAAAAATTGTTCAACATTTCGGCAGGTAACTTAACTTTAGTTTTGAATATATCCAAAAATTCTCATTTACTCTATCTATCTCTCTCCTGTACCACGCATAAATTTATTTGAGAAATAGTCAAGTTGTATGAAATTAGACTTTGAAATAAGTAACAAAGAGAGAGAAAAAACAAACAATGTTTTAGCCAATAATTAACGCCAACATAATAATAACCAGTCTCTGGTTTCTTTTATTCTGAACAACAACACATACACTATAATTATAAGTGAACAGAGTGAGAGCAACAAAATGAACGGGATAACTTTGTTGGTTCGTGTGAATACATACAACAACAATTTAGCTAGAAGTATATAAAAAGAAACCACAGATTTTAATTATTTAACATGAACATGGAGGCCATTAATATGGAGCAAATGAATAGTAGAATGGGAAATGGAAGCAAAAGTGTCTTCAATGGTTCTTCTCTAACTGATATCACTTCGTAATCAAACTTAAAACAGTTCAAATCCCTTCAAACCAACACTTGAAGATTAATCTTATGCTCACTAGTGATTGACTAGAAGGTAAAGTTGTCTGAAGTTATGGTGAGAAGTCGTAACTGATGGGGCCTACTAAGTTGGATATGAGGACAAATTACTCACGGATGATATTGGCTGGCGATGACGTTAGATACCACGAATTGGCATAAGTTAGAATTCAGGGGTTAGTCATTGGATTTTGTCTCACTGGTTCGCTTTGTAACCTGAAGATCCCCAGTAGGGTCACTGGTGTGTACTGTTGACGAATTCCAAACTAAGATGAAACAGCTGTAAAGTACTTCGTTTCTGAAAAAGAAGATTCACTGGAGAATTATTTCCCCGCTGATGTGTGTTCTCTTTAAATTTCATCATAAAATAAGTACAATAAAAATGGTAGACATTGAGTACGAAACTAAAACAGATGAACAAATACTTAAAGGTATTCATACAATAAAATGGGAAAGGTTGATATTAGATGGTTGGAGGCAATCGGAAGGAAGCCTTGCTCGACCTAGGTTTCGTGCTAGTTGGTACTCACCAGTCAGCAAGGTGTATCTGCAACCTTGAAGGAACTCATGTCCCACCCCTCTGAGATTCGAATCCGCGTCACTCAGTGAGGACTGCAGTCAGAGACGTTACCACTGAGCTGTTCGAGCTCGCGATTGACCTCCTGTAGGACTGTAGTGGGTACTTTGATTGGACACTAGTTAGTAACTAGTTTGATGTGTCTAGACTTCTCCTTGGTGCAGACTGAATTCTATCAGTCAGGTTTGCAATTTGACCAGCATTCTAAGTGACTCGCCATCACGGTGAACTGTGAATTGTTTATGTGAGATGGTTGGAGGCAATCGGCAGGAAGCCTTGGACCTAGGTTTCGTGCTAGTTGGCTATCGTCAGCAAGGCGTGGGAAAGGTTATTATTATTTCTTTGGGTTCATAGTAGACCACAGGGCTTAAACAGAACATTTCCATCTTACTATGTCCTCTTCTCCCCTCCTTCCCAAAGCTTTCATTTCCTCCCCACCGCACGAAGTCCTCCGTATCACTCTTGAAACCATGCCCGATCTTTCGTTTCCCATTCGTGACCCATTTGAGAGACTACTTGAGGTGTGATGCCATGTAACAGTATGAAACTATTTTATTTTATTTTTTTTATTTTCGATAGCAGCTTGATGCCACACCGTATTTTCAGTACAAGTATGACATTTTCAGCATGGATATCGGTAGCCCAAATTTAGTAGGCTGAGCATAGATATCAGGTGTGCATCAGCGGGGGATCGAACCTCGGGCCATGTGCATGGTCGGCGAGAGTCCTAACCACTGTGCCACCGAGGCACTAGTAGTTTATAGGATATATACTAGCAAAAACTTATAAAATGTAAAGTAAACTAAGATAAACAAGAAGATGTAAGAATTTATGAGTACAAAACTCATAAGAAGATAAAAATTTAACAGTACATAAGTAAGCTAGAACACATTGCAGCAATACACAAAATAAAAAACAGTCCATATTAAAAGTATGCTTTGAATGACAGGAATTTAGTACTTAATTACTTCAAGATGAAGATGATTTATAGTCAAGAAAAGTATCTACTACTAGTGCTACTACTAATACCACTACTACTACTAATAATAATTATTATTATTATTATACTGGCTATGTAGAATCATTTTTGAACTTATAATGCTCATAACTTTGTTGATATACACAATAACGTACACATACTGTAATTATAATCATTTCTAGGTCAAAAATTGACTCAAATAACGCGCTAAGGGCAAGGACATTATTTTGATTACACTAACTATAAAGATTATAATAAGTATATTGTTAGAGATAAACACAAAACATACGATATAGTGTGAATGGCTAATTTTAATCATAGTTTGCATTATTATTTATTTCTGCTTATAATAATAATAATAATAATTGTAATATAAAAATTGCATAGGAATTCTTTGACTTTTGTGCATTCGATGAGGGTAGTTCATTTAATGAGGACTGCAGTGTTAACAGGAAAAAAAACTAACTCTTAAGTATTATTATTATTAGTTACGGGATTTCATGGTCACGAAGGGCACTTCGAACAAACTACAGACCTTCATCAACATCTGTCTTCGTACAATACTACTCAAGATCAGATGGCCAGAAATGATCAGCAACAGGGAGGGATCTCTGGGAGCGAATCGACCCAGAAGGAACCGACTGTGCAACAAATATGCAGGAAGAAATGGAAGTGGATTGGTCATACTCTGAGAAGACAAAGCATCAAGTGACATCACACACCAGGCCGTCACTCGAATGGAACCCGAATGGGAAGCGACGAGTTGGTCGTCAGTGCGAGGGTGATATGGAGGAGGTCATGAAAAGAGGAGATGAAAGCATGTGGACAGACGTGGAGCCAGGTGAAAACGTTGGCAGAGAACAGAACGCAATGGAGACGTATGGCTGAAGCCCTATGTTCCTCTAGGAACTTAAGAAAACAATGATAATAATAATACAGGATTTCATCATGAGCTGACATCGCTTAGAGAACCATTAGAAAACCTGGGAGCACTGGACAGCTATTTCGTCCTAGTTTGGGACTCAATCAATCAAATCCCTACAAACCAATACTTGAATAACAAATATTATTACTTTGGCAGTGTTGTTTCAACCACAGATGGATATCATTACTCTGAAATCAGTGTGGAAATCTGCTACACTGGGCATGACTTCGACGATTATTTCAGACGAGTGCTTCTATGTGGTTCAAAGACTTTGTACTCGTATCATGGAAAGCATTTCCAACAGGCTGCTGAAGACTTTTATCAACAGCTATCTTCCCTGACTGGATACTGAAGATTGGATAGTCATCCAGGAAGAATAAGCAACAAAGGAACTCGGACAGGCAATGAACCAACCAACAGTCTATCGCCAAACAAATATGCAGAAGGAAATGGATATAAATGGATTAGACATACACTGAGAAGACTGTAGAGTGACATCACTCACCCACCAGACCCTAAAATGGAACCTGAGTGGAAAACGATGATTTGGGTATCCGGAAGTAAAGTGGAGGTGATCGCGTTAGAAGGAAATTAAAGTGTGCCAGCGATTGTACAATCAGATAGAAAAGGTTCCTGAGAACCGAGTGAGATGGTGATGTGTTGGCTAAATCCTAAATCGCACTACGAACCAAAAGGAATACTACACGTGAATCCCAGTAGACTTTATGCATGGCACTAGGAATGGATACAAATGGTAGTCACTCGGAGTAACAATATTGTTGTAAAAGATTCATTAAGTTATTAATAAACAAAACCCTCAATGGTTTGATGAGATAATTATCTTTCATTTGAAGGAACCGTATTTTATACCATTTAAGATTTGTTAGTTGAATGTACCACCATCCGTAAAATCAGTACTGTTCCCTATGGGACTAGAACTAAGCTTCTGTCATTTCAGACGATAAATAAATAAAACTTTGGGTTATATAAAGCTATTTGTTCATGAAATCCATATACCAAAATAGATCTAGTTAGATCTGTGGTTCGAAATCACCATTGCAAACAAATAACACAGTTAGTATATGGATTAACTGTCTTAGTCTTCTGCTAAAAGTACTGAGGAAATTACAAGTTCTTTAGGCTTGAGTTTACATGAAGCGATACACTTAAATCTATATAGGTAATGCTGTTTCAAAGCATTATTCTTGATGAATTTACATCTGAAAATTTTAAAATACTGATTGGGTGTTATTAACTTATTATAAGTCTACACTTTTGTTAGCATGAAAAATCAATTTTTTCTTTATTGATTAGATTAATTCAAAATCAGTAGGATAACATTTTGTCATTATTATAGAATATTTCCATAAATAGTATTTGTATTTTTAGACTGCGAGTTCGATTTATTATTTCAGTGGAATTATTACTTGATAGTGCCTTACCATACTTATTGGTAATGTGGTTGGTAAATTGGTTACTGTTATTCTATGAGCATCTTGGACAAAGATTCAGTTGATACATTCTAGGGTAGCAGAATACTTTCATAAAATAAAAACACAGGGCGATTTGCTTAGGTTCTTAGTTAATCTGCCCATTAAATTTGAAAGAAATATTGCTAAATGGCTTGCGAACGAAACAAGAAAGGTATATACGGAAGATCATTTACTAAAGGACTTTGAATATAGTTATGATTATTTGATGAAGACGGGATATTGGAATAGTTTTATAAAGAAATAACCAGTACGGAAGAAACCATTGTTCAACAGACTAGCGAGAAGTATATGGAGAACATTTTACATAGCAAACCTGTGTAGAATGATTGTGACTGAAACGAAGCAATAAGCTAGATATTTTTGTACATATCTGTGTATTTATTAGTTCAAATGTTTTTGTGGAAACAATTATGTTGGGTGTACTATTAAACACCTTAGCTAACGTGTTATTGAACATCTCCCCTCGTGGTTTGACAGTGAATAGATAAAAACCATCCAAAGCTGTATTAGCTTGATTTAATTGATCGTGATCACTCAGTGGACAAAATAGAAGCATTCAAGGTAATTCATCGCATCCCACATAATCTTCTCAATGGATTGTATTTGTATTCGTCTACTGCATATAGCTGAGGAGATACTCATTCGAACTATTAGGCCTAAACTATGCATTCAAACGAAGTTCGTATAGTCATTATCTCACCTTTGACCAGTTAAGACTTAGTCAACTGATTATACTACTACTACCACCATCCCTTATGTATTTTTAATCCTCATTTTATCACTTTCTGTCGATCCTTCCTTCATCATTGAAACTTAGTTTATTTACTTCCTTTATAATCTGGCATTACGTAATACGACTATTTGTTTTATTAGCCTTTGTCTACTTTGTTACTTGGACATTTGTTTGCATAATCATGTTGTTTTTCACTAGCCTCATTAACACACATCGCTTTATTTTTCACCTTTGTTAATAATAGAGTTTACAATTCCCATTGTATACGAAGAACATTTTATGCAGCACACCTGTGTTTATCATTCTCTCTAGCCGACGAATGATTGGGACGCAAACGAAGGATAAGCTTGATAGTTTTACCACATTTATGTGCATTTATCAATTCAACTGCACCTGCGGTGACAGTTATATTGGGCGTACTACTAGACAGCTTAGCCAGCGTGTTAGTGAACATCTCCCATCGTGGTTTGGCAGAGGACAGACAAAAACAATCCGTACCTCAATTCTGTCACACTTAATTGATAGTGGTCATGTAATCGAGAAAACGAGAGCCTTCAAAGTAATTCATCGTATCCCACCGGATCTTTCCAATAGACTTCGTATTCGTTTAAAGCACACAGCTGATGCTATAAGCATTCGAGCTATTAAACCTAAACTATGTATTCAAAAAAGTTCGTACAGCCATTATCCCTCCCTTGGCCTATTAAGACATAACGAACTAATGACTTCTACACTACCCTCTGTTTATATTTTCAACCCCTTTCTTATCATCCTCTAATCTTATCTTCATTATAAACGTGTTTCATTTCCTTCCCTTACAATCCAACATTACTTAATCGGTTCATTTGTTTTTACTAGCCTTTATCGACTACTTCTACCTGAACAGTTGTTTGTTTAATCATGCTGTTTTTTCATTATTCGTGTTATCACAGATTGCCTCACTTTTTCATTGATAAGACCATTTTTATTATTACTATTATGACTAATTGCACAATTTATATTCACCATCATATTATCCTATAGACAAAACACCATGATTGGTTTATATTTGAATTTTATTTGTAAACTTATATATATCAGAGTTAAGCCTGATGAGATCTAATTGAAAACAATATTGTTCGCTTAAATGTGTTGTTCTAAATTCCCATTGTAACACTAAGCTAAGAACATAGCATTTAAGCGAAGAGACTCTTCACCACAATGAATGTATTATCAAGCAGAATTTTAAGAAACTATATCGTATGAGGAAATGTAAACAAATGATGTTAATCCTTAATATAATATTAATATGAAATGCAATCAAAATGTATGTGATTATAATCATAGGAAGTGATAAACTATGAAATATACAAAATAGTTCACAGAATGTATAGATGTCAGATTATTAGGTCATTGAAACATTGCGTAACATGGTGGTAGAATTTAACATTGCAAAAAATATTGATTTGAAATAATAAAAAATATTGATTTGAAATAATAAATGGTACAAGTGAAATAATACTGGAAACTGTTCATGGTGAAAAGAAAAATAATAACAATCGTAGTAATAAGGGAAAGATATATAGATTCGATAAACAAAACGAAAAATAGGACGAAATGCGCATCCTGGATTCCACTGCTAGTCACCATCCACCAATTAAACTCTAATTACATGCCCAGACATCACCGAAGCATCTGCACAAGAATCCGACATGTCAACCTGAGATCGAGCACTTCGGTCCAATCAATCGACGGGAAAATCTAGAATTCAATGAAATAATTAATATGACCCGTTGCACAAGAGGTGGCCAGCTCTCGTGGCCAAAGTGGTCTAGTGGATAAATATTTGGCGTTTGAAACTATGGGCACTGGGTTAGAGCCTCGGTGGGAACATCATCACTCAATGACTGGAGAATGCAGGTACATCCATCTGACGAGTCCCAAATAGGACGAAATGCGCATTATCCTGGATTCCACTGCTAGTCACCATCCACCAATTAAATTCTAAAGCGAAAAATAAATAAATATTTATCCCTCTACAGACAAGATAGAAATAAAGACTGTACATACTTCTTTTGTACACAAAAGTCTGGCTTGCATCCATAAATGGCCAAGGCTGCCAGTGGTCTTTAGAAGTTTGAAACAAAGGAAATGTGACAAGTTAGCATGAATTCGATACAGGATCTTAAATACATGGTGAGTGAAAGAAGTCGATCAAGTGTTTTAGAATAGAACTTCCCGCATACTTCCTTTTTCCTTCCTTGTAAAACCATTCTGGAATGTGCTTTCTTATTCGTCTGTGAAGCATTCGCTGACTACGTCTGATGTACCATGCTGTGGTGGTGTGATATAGACAATGTGTTCCAACGGAATATTATTATCACATATTCCCACAGTTCAATATGGCATTAGCAACAGAATACGATATATCTATTTGAACATTCCATTTCATGTCGTTTAATCTAAGCCAAAATCACATGCTCAATGATTGGTTAGAGACTATAAAACTGTATATATATATATATATATATATATATATATATATACAAATAGCGGTTTGATCACTTGAAAATATACCTTTACTACTTCCGTGTCTTGCTTTCTGCTTTTACAATGCTATACAAATACAGCTGGACTGATAGATGTGTATATGGGAGGCCAGACGAAGGAGTTTTAAAAGATATTCGAAAATTTTGTACAGAAACCCTCATCAGTTCTGTTTCTAAAAGGGTAATCAAATTAATAATAAGAAACTCAAAGTAAATTAACTTTGGTTATTTTCCATATATTCTAGAGAAAAATAAGTAATCATTTTGTTTACGCTAATATTCCATAGTCTCAGCACATTCATAATAAAAGATCCTACCATAAAGTTCTTATATCAAATACTTTGACTGAATGTTGTTTCAAGTTTGACCGGATATAAATACTAGTTAAAGAACCATAAAAACTAGTAAGCATTAGGAAGCCGTTTCGTCCTAGTTAGAGACTCCTCAGTAGTATGCACCCACTGGGGTCCGAACCCAGGACATTCCAGTTACAAGGCAAGCTCTTTGGTCATTCAGCCACTTGAACCTGATTCAATAGCCCATGAATCACAGCTTATATCAATTCATGATTTTAGCGCCACCACCAGACAATGTAATCGGCAAGTGTTGGTTCTCACTCCCGATTGGGTGTACCCTTCTGGTCAAGACTTCTCACTAGAAATCCAGACAACTTCGTTCTGTAGCCAGTCTTCAGTGAGCACAAGGTTAGGATCCCACTAGATGCGTACTGCTGAATGGTCCCAAACTAGGACGAAATGGCTGTCCAATATTCTCTGGCTTTCAAAGGTTCTCCAAATGATATCAACCTGTAACCTAACATGAAACAAATGAAATCCCTACAAACTAACTCTTGAATGTTCTTTCTTCACTGATAAACATTTACTTTTATATTCCAGTAATTTCATGACCTTGTTATCATTACTGTTGCTGTTAGTGGTGGTTATTTTCAAACTTAATGTAATACCTCACCTATTTGCTTATTTTGTAATTGTATTCTAATAATTTCTTATACCCTATTTGAATATAATAGTTGACTGTGAAAAATGGAAGTGGCTGTAGGAATTTCTTTTGAATACGTAAGTTCGAACAGGATTCCGATTGCTTTAGCTCTATGTAAGAGGTGAACTCTTAAGGCAAAATTAAGATTAGTTGGAATACGATAGAAAACTTTAAATGTCTTGTTAATATCAACTTTATGTTCCGTATCTATCGGGTGAGGTGAGCTAAAACAGAGCTGCGAATAGACCTTGTTTATCCTTTGCTTAACCATGCAGGATAATGTTAAAAAATCCTATGATGAACATATCTAATTGTACGCCAAATATAACTAGTTCCACAGGAGGAGCGGAGGAAGCGAAACTTGGTAGTTAATCCTTATTTCCTCAAAGTAATGTAGGAATAATTGTAAACAGACAGTGTACTTCTGTTGTACTGAATGCTTTTTCACAACATATTTAGGCATTGATATACTGACTAACCTTAGAGGTAAATCTATATTTTTATCAAGGAACTTTTCTGAAAATCCATTTTTATTGATTAATTCTCTAATAATCTTGATTATTCATAATTTAGAGTAGGTTACTGTAGTTCTGTGAACCAAAAGTTAGTTACATTGGGGATATAATGAAATACATTCTTCATTGAATTTCTGAATATCAATCTCTATGGCTGAGTGAGGGACAAACAAGGTCTATTCGCAGCTCTGTTTTAGCTCACCTCACCCAATAGATACGGAACATAAAGTTGATATTAACAAAACATTTAAAGTTGTCTATTTTATTCCTGATCTGATCTTAATTTTACCTTAAGAGTTCACCTCTTACATACATCTGAAGCCACCGGAATCCACCTGAAGATGCCAAACTCATGTATTCCCTACCTTGATCGTCAGTACTTGATTAAACAGTGTTAAAAGTGGTGTTATATTTCTCTGTTAAATAAATCATTTGCATTCATATTTCACTGTATTTATATTCAAATTCCAAGGGTATTTTTAAGAGTTTTAATAATATTACTAAACATATTTATCACATTTTTATTTTGTCTATAACTAGAATAAATAAATAAATGCGTCAGCTCTTTTATAAAGTCAAACTATTCTAGTTTACTTTTTCTTTTTTAGAAAAAATATTATTCTAGTTAACTGCTAAGAGCCTTTTTTCGTTTAAAACTTAAACAAAACTTTCAGTAAAAATCACCGTTAGAAAAAACTTTTCCAAAGTCTTGATAAAGATCCTTACTACTATTTATTATACAACAGAAATAGATACATGGATATATTAGCAATATACTGTTCTGACTAATGTATTATTTCGTCACTGAGTAAATAGTATAAGTTCATTGTATCATTATGAGAAGATAATATGTATGTATATAAGTGAGTATATATACATAAATTTTCTTAAACTTTTTATCGAAATTTACCTTGAAATATGCATCTTTTCAGAGTGATAATGAATAGACAAACATACCTACATTCTATCTAATTCAATAAAATAGTTACAATGATACAACTTCGATAAATCATTGTAAATGTTTCTTTACTAGGCCTCATGATATCTTCAGTGTTGACGTTATTACTACAGAAGTCTATTTTGCAAAAAAGATATCATTTGAACAAAGAAAGAATTAGAAATTGAATAGGATAATATGATATTATTTTTAAAATTTGTTGGTTTTTGAGCATAGGGCTTCATCAACTCATCTCTATTTCGCTGTGTGTTATCTGCAGTCATTTTACCTCAGGCGATTTCCTCCAATATCAACATCGGACACAATGCTAAACTCGTCCTTTTTCATTAGGGTTCCACTCGAGAGCCAGGCTGGAGTATGTTGCGACTCACCAGTCTCTAATCCATCTCTACTTTCTCTTGCACATTTTTTTGTGACAATATGCTGTTGGTTGGTGCGTTGACTGTCCAAGTTCCTTTTTTGCTTATCCTTTTTGACTGGCCATCCGATCTTCACTAGAGAGTTAATGGATGTGTTGTTGAAAGTCTACAGCCTGTTGGAAATCCTTTCTGTGACGTGTACGCCAAGTCTCTGAACCAAATAAAATCACTGATTGACTTAATATTAGTGTTTCAAATTCGGTTCTTGTTCCTTATGTTTAACTTAGTACACTTCCACTTTGATTTCAGATTGATGAAGATTTGTTTCTCTTTTCCGATGATGGCTGGCTTTGACATCTTAATCTGTGCTGCCTGTAACTGAAACGATGCTGTCTTATCAGGATTTGGAAAACTGAAAGATTGAGCGAAGAAATATTTACTTTTCAATTAGATCCTCATCTCTGGCTCTACTCTAATATACATAACATTTTTATTACAATACACAACAATTTACCAAACACGTGGCGATATGTTTGTTAACAATAATTAGACAGTGTCAAAATGTCAATGGGTAGATAACTGACGCAGAAAATCAATACACATTTAAAAAGTAGAAATGGATAGAGTAAATTAATTTTACAAGAATAACACGTAATTAAAGATGAAGTGGTCAAAATAAAAATAAAATAATTTGGACAATTACAATTTATTAGGGGGAGGGGGCGACGTAGTCCTGTCTTGTAACGATGGCCACGGTAAGGAAAGTGGCTGTACAAATTTCTTCTGAACACATAGGCTTGGCTTCTTCAGGTGGATTCCGATTGCTTCAGCTGTCTATAGAAGGCGAACTCGTAGAGCAAAATTAAGATTAGTCGGAATGCAATAAATAATTTTAAATGCAGTATTAACATCAACAAGGTGTGCTAAAATAGAACTACGAATAGATCTTGTTTGTCCCTTGCTTAACCACGCTGGATAATGTTCAGAAATACGACGATGAAACTGCCTAATTGTACGCCCAATGTAGCTGGCTCCGCAGCTGCAGTCAAACTGGTAGACACACATAGAAGAGGCAAAATTAGGTAGTTTATCCTTATTTCTCGAACATAGAATAGGGGTGGTTTTGAAGAGACAACTTACTTCTGCTGCATAATAAGCTCTTTTAACTGCATTCTTCAAGCGCTGTGTTATGATTTCACTGATGTTGTCACTCAATTTTTCTGTTTTCCAAATGTCTAAATGGGGATATTATCAGGATTTGTCTCTTTGGTGGTTACTGGTGTTTGTTATTGTTGCTGTGGTGGTTGGTTAGGTGTCGTCATCACCTCTGTCTTCTCTATGTTCACTTGAAGTTGTGTTTTCTCTGCCTGCATGTTCTGCTAACTTGTTGGTTTTCGTCTGTATATCTTCAAGTTTATGTGACACGAAACAAGTGCTTCAAACACTGCCATCGGCAGGCATTTCCTTGACACGGGTCATGTGGTGAACGTCTCAAGATCTTTCAAAATTATCAATAGGCAAAAGAGTTCAATTCTCCTCAAGTTTACCGAAGTGATCTCCATCAAGTGCCTGAAACTCGATTTATGCTTTCAGAAAGAAGCAGTTGTCAGTCTTTCTTCGGCCTGGTAACTGGATATTTTCACCCTCTCTTTCGTCTGATTACGTAACGCCGAAAGTTTCCATTGTGTATGATTATTATTGTTTGGGATAAAGTGTTTATTATTATTATTATTAGAATTGTATGCATATATTGATTGATTTTTGTTTAAAAATGAACTCTGTTCAAGTATGTTAAAATTGTTTCTGTAGATATACTTAATAATGACTTTGGTCTGTAAGCAGCTGATGAGAAGCCAACGAAATAAATGATGGTACAATTTTATTCTGCAAAAACTGTTGTTCTCGCTTTATTCAAATTCATTAAGGGGAATAAATGTATGAAACATAAATCATCTGTGCAGTCTAAATCTCCTAGAGTCTTCTTGTTGGTCTAAGGTATGCCTGTTTTCTCGCTCCCCATTAGTAGTGAATAAGGACAGGATAAAAGATGTTATTAAGTTTGTTAGTATATATAGAAATAATAACGAGAACATTCGAAAGTTAGCGACTGCGGTTAGAAATTGATTGGAGGTATAAAATTGGCAAATTACATAAAATATTTTTCACAATAGTAAGAAGAAATTATCAATGGTTTTCTTTATGAATTCACAACTTGCGTCTTAACCGTTTAATGGGTATCGCTTGAGTAGTACTCAGTAAACTGGAATTAACTTGAACGTTGTATGGTTTTGTTTTTTAGCTTCATCCTTGAAGTGTCTTGTTCTTGGTTAAATGGATCTTGGTTATTTGAAGAAGAATGAAGCAGAATGTTTCTAATAACATCCGTAAATGAAATATATACAGGATATCTGCACTGTATTAAGTTCAGGCTACTTATTAAAATATATCCGATCTATTAGACAATCTATGATACATGGGTACTGTATCTGTACCTAACAAGAGTCCCAAGTGACGACGAAACAGCTATCCAGTACTTCTTGATTTTCACTGATCCTCTAACTAATGTCAGTTTGTGGTCAAACTTGTAGTCAGTTAAATCCTTGTAAACGAACACTTGAAAATTATTTAACCGCCACTATTACAGGGTACTTCGTACAAACGATCGTCATCAAATAATACAGGATAATCATTTGTAATTATAACACTGCACATTGCAGGTTTTTATTCTGTTTTAATATAATATTCCTCAAAATTAATTTGTTGGCAATTCTATTACGATAGTGAATTTCTCCAAAGTGTATTAACACAAAATCAAACATTATTCAACACAAAAAAAATGAACATTTAGATAGTCCAGCTCAAGGTACAGAGTGAATTGTTTTTAAAGAAAATCACGTATGAAACTCTGTTAGATTATAATCGCACACTTGTAAATATTTATTCTACACGTTTACCTTCACTTCAATTCCTTTATGGCTTATGAGAGATTAACCGATTTAAAAAAATACTTAATTAAAAAAATCAATTTGTATAATATCAATAATATACATACACTATTAGTCTCAATAACAAAACCTTTACATATGTGATATTATATAAATCCGTGTGTGTGTGTGTGTCTGTAGCAAATGAGTATCGATTCAAATCGATCAATAATAAACGAATACAAATTAGACCGCAGATCGATCGATAATCACACTTTAAATGATTATTCTACTATAAGCTTACAATGAAACTGCTAGAATCACATGAATAGTATAGATATAAATAATCTAGAATACTAAAATGATTGGTTAATTTATCATTATTTTTAGAATAATCTTTAAAATGAGGAAGGCACAACGATAATAACCGAAAATAGATGTATGTATATTTAATCACGAGTTGAAATACGTACGTATCGTAGGCTGATAGATGAATGGTATTTATTGAGAGAATGAAACAAGGTAATCAATATGAAAGAAAAATAAAACAACAAACTAACATCAGACAGTAATTTTAAATGATTGTACATAATTAATTCATAAGACTTGTATATTATACATCTATGAATGTAAATAAATATAGTCAATTTATTTTAAATCAGTAGTTATGGTATTTACGGATTGATATCAGTTAGAGAAACATTGGAAACCAGGGAGTACTGCCAGACAGCTGTTTCCTCCATCCTAGTTTGGGAATCATCGGCAGTACGCACCCACCGCCAGGGTTCGAACCCAGGACCTTCCGGTTGCAAGGCAAGCTAACTCGTATACCATTCAGCCACTGGGACCCGATTCAATGGCTCATGAATTCTACCTTCTACCAATTCGTGATTTACTGCGACCCCAGCCAATGTCGTCGGTGGACATCCATCCTCACACGTGACTTCCTGTTTATTTTGTCATTTTACTATTTCTACATATTTAATCCCTAACTGCATAAACAATTATTCCTCACATTAGTTATGATCCCACTAGATATTTTTTTATCCAAACATCCTGTCTATTTTTGTTATTTCTACATTTCTAACCCCCAATTGCACAATATATCAATCTTCTCAGTAATTATGATGCTATTTTGGGTTTTATGCGTCCCCCTGTTTATTATGGCATTTTAATTCCTAGTTGCAATTTTATTAATTTGACCCTTGGCCGGAAATTATTCTGGAACTTTCCCATCCATTTGTTATAAATACACGAATGTACAGCCTAGTTGATGACTTCGTCGAAAAGAAAACTTTTTTCGCTGCGACCGTCTTCCGAATATAAAATGTTACATAATATGGTGTGAAATTTGATACGATAGAATTCAATATTGTAAAAACAAAAAAATTATAATTTTGGATTTAGAATGACAAGTGGGACAAGTGGGAACAATTCAGAGTGAGAATAATAATAATGATAATAATCGTAGTAATAAGGGAAAGGTACAGAGAATAACTAAATAAACAAAATAAATAAATAAATGTCTATCCCTTTACGGCCAAGGTAGAAGTAGGGATTGTACATACTTCTTTTGTACACATAGGTCTGGCTTAAAGTCATGAATTGTCAAGGCCTCCGCTGTCCTTAGAAGTTCGTAACGAAGAAAACGTGGCAAGTTGGTATGGATTCGTTAGATGATCTTAAAATCATGGTCAGGGTTGGCAGAGTGACAGGAGTCGATCAGGTGTGCTAGAATTTTTTGTTTTTACAATATTGAATTCTATCGTATCAAATTTCACACCATATTATGTAACATTTTATATTCGCCTACTAATCTTATAATTATGCATCCCTTCCCAACATCTATACACCTTATGTATTATTCTATATATGACATTAATTGTTTTGCTACTTGACATTTAACCATGATTATAATCACAAACATTTTTGTTTTAATTGCATTTCATACTATTTATTATTATTTCATGTATTCACACTTTTGATCTAATTCCCTCACCGGATATAATTTCTTAAAAACCATATATATACGATTGTACAGCTTGATAATAAGTTTGTTGAAAATAGTCTCTTCGCTGAATATTCTGTTCTTAATAATATTAATTCTCAAATATCATCAAATTGTGCGTACTAGTAGCCGATATGACAACAGAGACCGAACATTTTAGTCTAATTTAATTCATCAAAGGGAAATACGAAAATAAATTAAAAATAAGCACTTTTTTCCCTACTTTATTCCTTTGTTTTCCCAGTAGGACATAAGGCTTCATTTCTGAGCTCTGAAGTTTCATTGTCAGTTGTGTTGTTTTTTTACGGGGTGGGGTTGCCAGATTCAAGCCCAACTTCCCCTCTTTTTCCTAGCTTACTATTGGCTAAGCTAGGTTTGTGAGTGTGTCGAACCCGGATTGAGTGTGTGGTTGACGAGTATTCTACCAGTGAATTACTGCCTTAGTGAACTAGATGGGGTTTTGTGGTGTATTGGCCGGGAATGGAAGGCTTTTTATTCAGAATTGGTTAACTGTTGTGTATATATTTCATTTGTTTATTTACATTCATTTATATCTGATTTTCTTTGTCTGGGAAAATTTTGTTTACCATTTTCCTGGCCATTGTTTTTTTGAACAACTTATCATGATTGTTGATTCCTAAAATTTGTCGAAGTAACAAGCCAGGTTTGTGCACGTTTAGTAAGGCATAGAGTCGGGGAATAGTTGATCTTGTCGGTTTCAGGTGATCGAACAGGCTTACCAAAGATGTACATACCTGGCTTGCCGCTTCGACCGATTCTAGACATGTCAGGGTCACCATACTATTCTTAAAATTGTCAAAAAGACCTTAACCGGCTAATATATAAGAAAATGTGATTCACATTTTTTATGAGTTTTCACTTAATAAACTTAACAGCATCTACGAATCATCATCGAATAGAGTATAGAATGAGAGTCAGTTATCGACCCCAACTCTATCGACTTTAAAAAGTCCTTCGATATAGTCGACTGTTAAGAAATTTGGAAACTGAAGTACCCCAAAACTTTATCAATGCTACATGCAGTGACTGTCAGTTAGGTTAACCACATAGGTCAAACTAGTAGATCGGGAGTAGTCAGATTATCAGAACATAGGAATTTAGCTAAGGTTAGAATGATTGATCCCACGAAGATAAGTAATTTAGAAAAAAAACTCAGCAATCGCACTGCATGCATTAACACACAACCATACAATAGGGTGGGACAGAGTCAAAATTCTAAGAAGTAATATAGGTAGGTGGAGAGAGAGAGAAACAGATTGATTACTGAATCCTTGTTCATCGAGTCTACACCGAACACATGCAATAGAAGTGACTCAACGTAAATACCGGAGATATGGAAGATATTATTACTACCAGTCAAATCAGAGGATAATAAATAATGTTAAAATGTATTCAGTTCACATTATAACATTCTAACAAGTTATTTATTTTACTAAAAAAAAACTTATTTCTCATTTTACTGATTTACAACACTCGTTTTATTTCCCATGCTATTATATTTTATTGCTAACACTAATATTATTTCCGAATATACAATATCTTCCATAGCAGATGGAATACTAACACTCGTCTTATTTCCTATCGTATTTTATTGAATGATAAAATTAATATTGTTTCCGAATGTACTTTATCTTCCTTTCTGTTTCACTTATGTCTAATGAACTCATTGATTTTTATTCTTATATCTAATCAATTTTACTCGAGTATATAAACGAAGCAAGAAAGTTGTGTGAGACATACCTTGATATGATTATGAGTAATAAATTGTGGTCGAAAAGTTGTCATCAGTAAGTATTACTGTATAACACTGTGTGACTTTATCAAAATAAATTTTATCCATAATTTTTTTGCATGTTAACTTTTTATGAATTAAAAATAGTGTTTCATATGGATATCGGATTTCATGTCATTTCTTTCCACATCCCTACCGTTACAAATATATTTAGTAAATTCTATACACGGATCCAAGCATACTAGATATTATTACTACTATTACTAACTAGAAACGATCTTTACTTTTTTGGTAATCTTGACTACCAGTAACTAACTGAATGAGTGATTTTACAAGGTGGAACTTAGCACCAAAGTGCATACTGACGGCAAACAACATGCTACTACATTATTCAAATGCATAAGAATAAATGCGTCTAAATATTAGTTCACCTATAATCCTGTCTTTTGAATGACTCAGAAACATGCTCTATACCGTCAGACCAAAGTGCATCAGTCAAGGATTTCGCACTTGATAGAAATAAAGCACGAAGTGAGAGAAAATTGATGTAAAGAAACTATAACAAAAGAAAATGTGCGGAAGAAAGAATAATGAGGAACATGAAGAATATAATTATACTTCTTATGTTTAGAGTAATGGGGATTTAATGAATCTGAAAGGTCACAATGTATCAGTGCATGTGTGTCACTCAGAACGATTTTGAGACATATCACCAACGTCCTTGTGTCATTGGATCTTAGCGTCTCGAGGATATGAGCCAAACCAACGTTCAACGATTTTATGAAATAATATCGGTTTGTGGTCTAACAGTTGCTAGTTCTTTTGCATCCTACTAGTATATTAGCTAACACTGCTCGTCAAGGAGGCTAGTGGGTCAAAATGAATGACGCATGTCTCAACCGTCTCACTATATCTAACTTCATAGAGTCGTAGACTGATTTTTCTTCCTTATCATGAGCCCGCATAACTTAATGGCAACGTCCCTAACATTAGTATTGGATGAGATGGGTTCGAATCTCAGAGGGGACATGATTTCTTTCGAGTTTTCAGACGTACCTTGCTGATGAGGGCCAACAGGCACGAAATCCGAAGTTCAGGGATTCCTGGCTATTCCTTCCCCCTTTAAAACTATCTATAACTGTTTGCCTAACTGCATTATAACTAACCACGTTATACCATCTAACATGAGGAATTTGACACTTGGGTAACTGATAACCATTTTTGTAGATGTAAAGATTCTTATAGTTCAAGACAGAGGATATTGATGAGTATCTTGATAAATTTAACAGATGTGACAATGATCGTATATGTCGAGTTTGTTTGAATGCACTGAAATGTTATAAACCTAATGCTGACCGTGATATATACTACTACTGGAAAGACTGGGAGTACTCGACGGCTGCTTCGTCCTAGTTAGGGACTCTTCACCAGTATGCGCCAACCGGTGTTCGAACCCAGGACCTTCTGGTTACTGATGTCAGCTCATGATGAAATCCTCCAACTGAAACCAGTACTTGAAAATCAATCTGACGCTCACTAACGACTGGCCCTGTTCAGGCAGTTAACCTGGAGTTATAGTGGGAAGCTGTGACAAGTAGGGTGCAGCAGGTTGAAGGTGAGGACAGTGACTCATCGAAGAAGACATTGCAAAGTGGTTGCGCTATGTCGTGAATTGGCAGAAGTTAGAACTCATGGGTCATTGGATCGGGTCCCAGTGGCTTAATGATCTACGAGGTCGTCTTGTAACCAGAAGGTCCTAGATTCGAACCCCCACGGTGGGTGCATACTGCTGAAGAGCCCCAAACAAGGCTGACGAAACAGCTGTGCAGTACTCCAAAGTCTTCAAATGGTTCTGTAACCGATGTCAGCTTATGATGAAATCCTCCAACCAATCAAACGAAATTATTTAATTGAATCAAACGAAGTCCCTACAAAACCAATACTTGAAAATATACTACTTCTAAAGTTCACAATGAAAGCATCACTGCAGTTAATTTCAGTTACATATGTCTCTACCATAATTCAATTCATGTGACCTAATTTATAGTTTTAGTAACTTCAAAATCCGTTTCCTTCTCTCTCTCTCTTATTCTCTTCTTTATCGAACTTGTCATATGTTTATGTTTCATCCATGACCCTTAAACAAGCTAAATCCTTTTGTTAATTCTTTCTCTTTTTACCAGTCAACTTTATGCGTAGATTTAAAAAAAGGTCATTTGTGTGGGTATATACGCTGTTTAACTTTTTAATCTGCCCAAAGCCTATTTCATTCAATGCTGAATGACTAATCATAGAATGACCTCAATCTGTTTACAATAACAACAAAAATCAATATAAAGGCTAGATTAACTTTAGGATTATACTGTAGCCACATACATATTTACCTCACCTCTATCCTAATAATGTAGGCAGGGTACATATTTATCTGCCCGTATCAGACAAAGTACATCGCTAATGTATACGTTAGCATCAACATAATGTTTGTTCGGTTGAACTACTACTCAAACTATCAGGCAAACACCATCCATAACTGTTGTTTGCCTTTGTAGTTGTGTTGTGAAAATAAAACATATAAGGGCTGTCCTACAGCCAATTCACGTTATTACTTGTAACTATAAAAAAGTGTTTAGTGTTTTTAGTAAATGTGGGATCTCACTGTTTATCTTTATCTTGGTGAGTGTAACGAAATAATTGTTTGGAAAACTCCTCTTGAACGATCAATTTACAATATTGATACTTATTCAATTGGATTTTTTTTAGATATTCCCGTCGATTGATTGGACCGAAGTTGACATGTTGGCTTCTTGTGCAGATGCTTCGGCGATGTCTGGGTATATAATTAGCATTTAATTGGTCGATGGTGACTACCAGTGGAATCCAGGATGCGAATTTCGTCCTATTTTGGACTCGTCATCTGGATGTACCTGCATTTCCCAGTGAGTGATGATGTTTCACTGCTATTCACCATCCACCAATTAAATTCTAATTACATGCCCAGACATCGCCGAAGCACCTGCACAGGAAGCCAACATGTCAACCTGAAACCGAGCACTTCGGTCCAATCAATCGACGGGAAAATCTAAAAAAGTTGAATTAAATAGTTAAATGACCTGTTGCACAAGAGGTGGCTGTCGTAGCCCAAGTGATCTAGTGGGTAACGCTATGGCATTTGAAACTATGGGCATTGGGTTAGAGCCTCGGTGGGAACATCATCACTCACTGACTGGGGAATGCAGGTACATCCATCTGACGAGTCCCAAATAGGACGAAATGCGCGTTATCCTGGATTCCACTGCTAGTCACCATCCACCAATTAAATATTAATACTTATTTGAATATTTCAACTAACTTCGCCATTATAATTTATTTATTTATTTTTTTGATTTACAGCTTGATTCCACACTGTATTTTCAGTACAAGTATGGAACTTTCAGCATGGATAGAGCAATTTCAGGCCGACCATAGATATCGGGTGTGCGCCGGCAGGTGATCGAACCCCGGACCATGTGCATGGTCGGCGAGAGTCCTAACCACTGTGCCACCGACGCACAGCTGTATATCATTATTTTGACGTCTGCATATCATCTGTTGTCTTAATCTGTAGTAGCTGTTTTTGTTCTAGTTTAATCCCTTATTTAAATACTTCCCATTGCGGTTATTTGATAGTGTTAATAATGTGTTGTTTCACGGTTATGATTTTGTTTGAATGAAATCAAGGTATGCCGTGGGGATTTTGATCTTGGACTGTCTGCAAGAAGTGCTTAGTTTCCTGCTTTCAGATGACAACACGTTGGTTGTCGTCACTACAGTGAGTACGAAGAGTTTTTTTTAGAGGAGTTAGGTAATTGTGACTCTAAACCAATAGTGTATATTGGCTCAGGGATCCGAAAGGCCTGAACAACATTTTAAAAATGTTTTTATTACCTGTAACTACAGGAATATTGCTGTTGACGTTACTTTGTTGTCTTGTGGATCACGCACTTCAAGTAGGAAGTTCAGGAAGCAGTCGTATCCAGTTTCCTTTTCAAATAGTATCTAGACCTTTGCACAAAATACGATAAGCCAATTCATGAGGTGGACAATTCAGTTTAGCACTCCAGCTATTAGTCACTGAAGTCTTATAGTGTGAATAGTAACTAGCTGGTGGGACAACTTCTTTCTAGTCATTTCTACTTTAGCCCCAAGGGAGGGCATCAGTTAAGGATAACCTCTATCGTCAACCGAATTGTCTCAAAGATTCAGTACAGATACATTAGTGTTAACTAGGGAACTAAATGTATAGGTCAGAAGTGATGTTAATTTAAATGTCAAAATTAGGGTTTACAAAGCTTCCGCGGCTAGAGTTCTGTTCTACACTCATGAAGTGTGACCGTTTCTGTTTTCTTTATATTGTTACGTTACTCTATGGGCACAATTCTAAGCTCCCATTCCACTCCACGTTTGTATTTAAAGGAGTAAATTGAGCCCAGTCCATCCACTGTTTCAGAGGTCCAGTCATTATTTGAATAGTACAAGAGTAGGGTCTTGAACCTCAACATTGAAGACTATCAACTAAATTTTCAGTAGGAATGAAGATTTCCTCAGAGTTTGTAGATGGTGAATGAGCATAAAGAATTTACCAAGTAGTGGCTCCTGGTGATTGATTTATAAACTTCAGGGCATCTAAATTTTATTTACCACTGGCACCAACAGAAATACTGAACAACGAATCACAGAGAGAATTCATTTTGTTCTTTGTCTCAATACAAATAAGTGTAATAAATTCTTTGTTATTATGACATAAATCTGTGAGTGAAAACTCATGAAAAACAAATCCCTTTTCCCCGATTGATTTTAGCTACACATAGTCATCATACTGTAACAACAGGAGACAAGACACGGAAGTAAAGGTATATTTTCAAGTGATCAAACAGCTATTTATATCTGTACAGTTTTATAGTCTCTAACCTATCATTGAGCGTGTGATTCTGGCTTAGATTAAACGACATGAAATAGAATGTTCAAATACATATATCGTATTCTGTTGCTAATGCTGTATTGAACTGTGAGAATATGTGATAATAATATTCCGTTGGAACACATTGTTGGCATCACACCACCACAATACTACTATTGATTTTTTTAATGTCTTCGTTTGTGAAATACAAGACTATAGTAAACTTGATTAAAAAATACTCTAGAATGAGTTGCAACAGCAATCATTCTATATAAGCCAGACACTTCAGATGAGATTACAAGCATCATTATAACTCATGCAGTGCCAGAGTTCTCTTTAAAAATATCATGTACAAAGCATCTTAAGGCATCCATCTTCGGAAACTTTATCATATCAATACTATGATGATCCTAGGAATTTATTTCTTCAGCACTTCATGCCGATCAATTTCGTTATGATCAAAAAATGAAGTTTAATTTTCTTATCACGCCTATTTATGTCCATAAGAAATTTCATATTTCAACTGCAAACGCAAATGGGTATACAGCTATGAGACATATTAGTTCCTAGAATCAATAATTAGTATCTGCAGTACGAAAGGATACCTGGAACAGACTTAACATTCCGTAGCAAATGAGATGTCTGCAAAAGACATGAAAATATCTGAAATGGTGACTACCCCTGCCGAATCCCAGATATTATGTCACATCTTCAGGAGAGACGGTTAGTGCATTCATAAAGAATTCTAAAAGCTGACTTCATTACGAAGTTAGCACTGTAGATATTTCCTAGAAAATCAATGAAAACTTCGCAATTCAACCATCCAGTTCACTCAGCAATAATTCATCAGAATAAACTGATATAAAGAATAAACATTCCTGAACATTGAAACCATTGATCACAGACAAGTTGACTAAAATTGATCTGTTGTAGAACCAAAAAAAATTAACTGACGAATTTTAGAAAGCAGTAACCTGTGCATAACAGTTCTTCAAATCATGTTATATATCATAATCAACATTCTTAAATAATGGATATCATAGGTTTATTAAAACAAATATGCTACTGGCTTACGCCTAGTATTCTGCAGATGAAGTCTGTTTCGACATTGCATCTATTATAAACTATCGCTGATGTCCACCTCCATCTACACCTACTGTTTCATATGCTTCTGTAGAGATGATTACATTGGACGTTGTAGGAGTTTTCTTAGGAAACGCATAGCTAAACACTACCCGATTTGGTTGATGAAACAGCAGTATAGGATGACGAATTCTCCCATCTATGAACGCATTGAGTTAGGTCATTCATCCTCATGAGATTCATCCTTTGAAGTTATCTACAGGGCTATATATTCTAAAATCTTACCCTTTCTCTATTTATGTAAAACCGAAGGTTTAGCTACATATGGAAAAAATCCCTAAACTTTGTATTGAAAAAGTTCTGTTAAATTGCTTTTTTTTTTACTTTGGTCATAGTAATTTCCTTTTTCCTGCTGTTAATCTTCCCCCTTCTGCATTGTTATCATTCACTGCACTTTTAATTTTTGACAACATTTGACCTAGTTTAGTACTTTTAATACAAATTCACTTATTTAGTGATTTGCAATTCATTCACTTCAACTGTACTTCCTTAAAAACCGTGTTAATTATCTGTATTCTTATCCTATGTGTATATTAACAACTGAAAAGTTTTCAATGCCGCTGAATATCACTTCCGTAATATAAATACGAGTGCATTATATTTAAAAATGAAGTTGTTGTAAAGAATTATTTCTTTGCTGAACAAAAACCGTGTTTATCCTTATCGATGTTTACAATAGAGTGTTACTAGAGTTTATAATTGATGCAGTGACCAAACTAGCCTGTTTGAACTGGTAGATCTGCGAATAAGTAAACTGACATTGCTAAATTCTTATAATTGAAGGAAAACAATCAGTCTTTCAAAAGCCAAACTGCTGAAACAACTTTTGAAGGGAGGAAGCAAGTGAAAGATGATCGATGCAAGAATTCACCTGCAGAAAGCTCCTCGATCTAGATCTCAAATGAGATTTCTGACTGACACTCAGTAACAGAGTCACCGATCATGCAGTTATATCAGTTAGAATCCAAGTGCAGTATTAGATAGTTGGAGGCAATCGGCAGGAAGTCTTGGACCTAGGTTTCGTGCTAGAATTCATCTGCACAAAGAAGGGACTAGACACGTCACACTAGTTACCAGTGTCCGACCAAGTGAAGTATCTTAGGATTCGATGATGCACATTGATCGATAATATCGTGGTTGCTTATGTAATCACCTTTGAGAATTTACCAAATAGACCAAATGAGTCAAAATGGTTAAAATGGTTAGAAATAAATATCAACTTAAAGGGAAGATTAAGGAAAACTTTCATGTAATCATCCACTTATATACACAGAAACTTATCTTCACACATTTATAGGCAAGAACTGATTAGCTTTCTAATGACCTTTCAAATTACCCATGATTGATGATTTGTTATCGGTTAAATAATCTAAAATTAAGTTTCTTTTATATAAATTTTAAAGTGTTGGTTTGAAGGGATTTGATTCGTCTAAAGTTTGATCCCGAAGTGACTTCACTTCGAGAATCATTGAAAACCAGAGAGCACTGAACAACTGTTCTTTCTTACTTTAGGACCTCACCAGGAGCTTCAGGTGAGCTCGTTACTCATTTATTCACTGGAAAAGAATCCAACAGCCTGTGAATTGGAACTTCTGTCAATTTGCGATGTATGACGCAACCGCCAGTCTATGTCACCGATCGCATCTTACTATAATGCTGAATTAAATCTCGCTAATTCTGAACTAACTCTAACATTCTATAGTGAGTAAATTCTGAATCTGTTCTGAAATGGTTTGTTTAAGCGCGCAGACTAGAACTCAGTGCTGGCTTTCAGCATGACTGGCACTAATTCAGCACCCTGTTCTTTTTGTAGGCATTTTCAGGAGTAGATCAGAACCAACTGGGTTTGCTTATCAGAGTTGTTCCAGCCCCCAGTCAGCCCACATTCAGCACTGACTAGCATTACTTCAGAACAAAAGACTTAATTCAGCACATAGTGGTAATTTTTCAGCTTAATTTCAGAACTAAGGGCATTAATTCAGCTGCAAATCCTATTTTTGTCGCATTAATTAAACGTCCAGTGCCCTGTTTAAGAACGACCAGCGTTATTTCAGCACATAGTGGGTTCATTTTGGGTAGATAAAATATTCATTTACCATGAAAAGGCATTATCGACGCATAGGTTAGAATTAGTTTAGAATTATTGTAAATTTGGGATTCGACTCAGAGGACCTCACTGGTTACGACTTCTCACTAAATTTTCAGTTAACTTCAATCTGTAATCATTCGCTAGTGAGCACTGTACTATTATGAATAGTTGTTCTGTATTCTGTTATAAGTTCACTGAAAGCCAGTGCATGTGATACAGTCATTTGTTTCTGTGAACAGTAATCACTCAGCCAAACCATCAACGAGTGCGGTCTACATGTTAATTATATCACTCCAATTTGTTTTTATCGATCGAATAACCAGTCAGTAATACAATCAGTCCAACATTTATCACATATTTTATCGTTATATCTCATGACCACTGGGTCAATACAACATGCTTACATTAAAAGACACTAAATCATTGAGAGATCATAATATTTACATTTCATGTACAACATACTTGTGATAAGACAGGATAAAGTGTAATAGTAAAATACATTTCAGTTGAAATAAACATTCTATGTTGATAATGGAAGGACAAAGTGCAGTATCATGAGATCATTGGTAATTGAGAAAAAATATTAAGTATTGACCGTTTTACTTTAACAGCTTAATAACCGTTTAATTTAAAGCTGAAAATACAGATCGTTTATATGTATCCTGAAATAATAAATACGCGTTTTTCAGTGTTCTCAAGTCTTCAGTAGCTTTGGTTATGATTTCAGATTTTATTGGATTTGAGTTATTCTGTTATTAATCACCCGTATTTGAATTTATTTAAGCGAATAGGATGTCATAAATGCATCGAAATTTTTATCTGACTAGTGGTCTACAACCCTATTCTTCGCTGATTGTTCATTTTAACATGAGATATTTATACTGAATTAAATTCACAATTTACAAGTTAATTAGTGGTTTGCAATTTACACATTCTGAGGTAAAATTTCATCACAGTTTCCTTTGGAAACCACTGTATGTAATCTATTGGATAGCATAAATGGCAATCAAGAAAGCAGGCAGGCATAAATGTACGAGGCTATATACTACTGATCGGTTGACATAAGGTGCTGGATACCACTCGCATCAACAGTTCCCAAGGAGAACTGTTGTGAAATTGCAAATCGTAAATTAATTTCTTAAATACAAATTTAATTTAATGTATCACCAGTTTACCCAAGTAGCTGACCAAAATTCTAATGGTTTCAGCTGATTCAGTTCTCTGAGCTGAATTAAACTGGGTACACGATATGTGAGCTCGCCTCCAAACGAGCGAAACTGACGACCCGTGCTTTGATCACATCGATCTGCCTGGTGAGTAGTTTGAACTACTCAAATCAATCAGTTAGTAGTATATCATGTATCGGTAAATAATTCCGCATTCTTCACTCGACATTGGATGCTTACCTCCACTATTTAAGTTGACTTGTTAAGCTGAAGGTAGACGGTCAAACATCTACACCATTTGGTACGCTGTCGTATTACTCTCGGTCGTTCGTTCATGAACCCTAGCTAGTTAAACAACCATCGTCGCTCTATATTTTTGATTCCTAAATATACTCCTATTTTGTATGATCAATATGTTGCTCTGATTTATCACTGATCTCAATAGAATATGTATTTTGCCAGTTGGAGGACAGACATTTGATTTTGTATACAGCGCACACCCGATATCTTTGGTCGGCCTGAATTTGAGCTACCGATATCCATGCTGAAAGTTCCATACTTGTACTGAAAATACGGTGTGGAATCAAGCTGTAAATCAAAAACTAAAAAACTAAAACTATTGACACCTTTGCATTTTTCAAAACAGCGCGATTTTGAATTTCACTCTTTGTATATGAATGCTTGTGTTATTTCATGATGCAATGTGAAATGGAAAACAAGAGATGGGAATTCATCCACCTTCTTGATTATCATTCAATATGAATTATGAGTATAAACAATCAATAATTGGATCTCGTCAGTGAACATCGTTCCACCACACCATATTATCAAGATAAACAAGTACTCGGTTACTACAATCAGTCGATCAAAAAGCGTCCTAAGGTCTTGTCTTGTCAATCTTAACCATAAAAATTAGAAGTAGATGAGCAGGTTATCAGTTCAATAATGGGATATACTCATTATGGTTATAATTAGGACTGAAGGGAGAAGATTTAGATTGGCAGGTAGTGTGATCATAAACTGACAGTAACGTGACATTTATTCACATGACAAATGGGTACTACTTGTGGTGATCTCAGTGAGATGATGATCAGATTAGCAGTTGGCTCTCGTAGTTGAGTTGATACAGTGCTGTACTCGTAATTCAGAAGTTACTAATTCCAATCCTGTTGAAACTCCTACTTGGATTTCTCCACTAATCATCACCTATTAACACAAGTAGTATTCTGCCAGTCCAGGACTATTTCAGGTAGTCTCATCGTTAAAACGCTAAATTAGTGAATTACTGAAGCTGAATGGTAATAATAGGGTGAAGAAGTGATGTTCACAAATGATGACTATTTCCTATTAGACTTAGAAGTATTTGATTATATAGACAGTGTTTGTGGCTCATAATCAGCATTAATGTAAGCCACAATAACGACAATTTATGAAGAAAATTTTAAGTTGTTCTTTAGATGAAGTTGTAGTTAGCTCATCATATATGAAACAGTTGAAATAATTTCAAATCGAAGCATTTCAGTAGACTGGAGGTCCTTTTTGGTAAAATGAAATAGTAATGACGCTTAAATATTCACTTTACATCGATTGTGAACATATTCGAAGGAGAAATTTCAGCATTACCAACTAGGTATTCATTTCAACAAATCATAATGCTTGGCTGAAAGTGTATTTTAACTTCCATTTAGTTACTCAGTTTTGTACAAACTTTCATGCAAGTGAAGGTGACATAAATTCACAATAGAATTTTAGATGGATTATTCGGAGCGCAGAGATTCCTGGAACCCATTTTATGTACGTGTTATGTGAAATCACATAATTTAGAATTTATAAACCCAAGTGGCTCGATGGTCAACGAGCCTAACCTTAAAACTTGAAGATCCTAGGTCCAATATCCTATGGGATCATGAGTGTCTACTGGCAGAGTCGAAGACTAAGACGAAACAGGTGTACTCCCCGGTTTTCAATGGTTCTTTAACTGGCATCAGTCCACAATCGAATTTGAAACCAGTCAAATCCTGACGAACGAACTGTTGAAAATCAAAAGTGGTTTCACAGCACTATTGGCTTTATTTTAGAGTTTATACCACGTAGTACCGATAAGTCACGTAGTTAATGACAATTAAAACAAATTCTGAAATAATTTCAGAGTATTTCGTTACGAACCAACATCAGTCAGTGAATCACTGTAAGTCTCAGAACACTGAACGGCTGCTTTTTTCCAGTTTGGGACTCCTCAACAGACAGTGTACTCTCAGGAGCCCATCAGGGACTGCACCTGGGGCCTTCAGGTTACGAGGCTAGCTTGTTGACTATTCAGCTCCTCGGGTAGGGAATCAGTGACCCGTGAGTTCTAACTTTGTCAGTTCGTAATATAACGCTACCGATGAAATATACATTGAAAATAATCCATATCCCTATAAAATCCATGATTTAAAAATTTTGAATTATCATTTCACTTATTATTATTTTAGAGGAATAGATTAGTAGACTATTTTACTGCCACTACTTATCATTGTGAGTTTGATTCGACTGATGTTTATCCTCTGGAAGAAACTGACATCACCTCTAGTAAAGACTCGAGTTAGGAAAACGAAAATGACATTTGTAAAAATTATATTTGTAAAATCTCAGCGAGATTGAAATGAGTAATTCCAACGTTTCGTTCGGCAATCTGGTCCGAACTTCTTCAGGGAAATTAATCGAAATTAACATAACAGAGGTTTATATATAAAAGGAACATCTCTTGTTTTAAAAAAACTTTATCCAATCATGAGTCCTGAAACAGGTATCAACATGTATAAGAAACACAATTGTGTGAGCTGTGATCAAAGTTTGACCTCGGGCTTACAAATATCGGTCTACGTATGTTAAACACTTTAAACACAGTGTGTATGTGTGTGTGGGTAAACAGTTGTAAACGTCTCCATAAGAAGATATGGACAGTCGAGAATTTTGACCAAGTATTAATAATTAGTGATACGTATCCATTTTTTATTTATTAATCAGGATTTGCTATGCATCAGCTAACATCACACCTTCATGTCTGTTCAAACTGTTAGTATCTAGAATTTCATGATTAGACGCATTTTCAAAATTATGGTGTTTAGGATTAGAGTTTAGTAGAAGCACCCTGTTGGACTTATTGCTTTGTCTTCTTTCTGAAGATTAAGCTGCTTTATTCGACCTACTGGAGTTGTCAGGTGACTCGACAGCTACGGACTTAGGATATGTATTCTGCTGCAGCCAACGGAGAGTGAAAACACTATGATTGTGCCAATTACATAGTTCCTTTGTTAATTTAATTCGATTGCAAAATAATTCAAATGAACTGTCGTCAAGATTTGACAGAATAGTTCTAAAATATTTGGGCGCCGAGTGAAAAGTAGACATTTGTAAAAAATTATATTTGTAATTTCTCAGCGAGATTGAAATGAATAATTCCAACTATTCTGTCAAATCTTGACGACAGTTCATTTGAAAACGAAAATGATTTCGGAATTTTTTGAACTGAAAACTGCTGACCAATGAAGAATGGCTGATATTCCAATGCATCGGCTACTGATTATACAGTGTTGAAGTCTGTAGATATTAAATCAAATTTGCCAACTGCAAATTAATTCACGATTTGCAATTTACACACTTTGAGGTGGGATTTCATCACAGCTTCCTTTGGAAACAATCCCAATATTTCATCAGCTTGGTACCGACCGAATAGGCTGTCTGAGGTGAGTCAAATCGGTTATACAGCTGGGTTCAGTTTCAAACGAGTGAAACGCCTGTGCGGTGTTTAGATCACTTCGATCTGGTTCATGTAAATGACATCCAACTATTCGTATTAATCAGTCATTAGCGTATAGCTCCTTTAGAAGTTTATGGACAATTACACTCCCTATTTGTAGTATTTTACATTTTCTAAATTTAAGACTTTTAATCTAATGATCAGTCGACCGTTATTTTTGTCTAAAAAAATACAATAGGAAGTAATGATGTTCCTCTTCAAGACTATTTGTAATTATACAAGGTTACTATTCACAAAAACAAAACAATTTCAAGATAATGCAGAAGACTTTAGTTTCAGCAGAATTAATTTAGAAGTACCAGATTCCTAGAACTCGATGATTTTGTTAAAGAGCCTCTATTGTAATCACCACGCTAAACAGTATCCTTAGGCGAAACTATTTCAGACTTTTCATGGGCTATTCATAACGCAAATTATTATTATGAAATGCATTTCGAATTCACTATCCAGCCTATCTAGCAAAGGAAGAACGTAGGTGTGTCTATACAGGTCAGTAAAAGAACATCTGGCTAATTCAGGACATTCAGCTCCATTTGAAAAGTCCTTCAAAGTCCTGTATAAGATCCGATCAAACCTCTCAAGGGGAGTGAGATCACGGCATCTGTGCATAGGTAAGGCACCAGTGATCCAAAAGTTCAAGCCCACATTATGTATTCAAAGGAAATACGTCCAACCTTTGTATTTACCATGACCATCAAAGACCGTCATTTCTCTAAATAGAGATTATCCCATTACATCTCTTATTCAATCTTCCTGTCTGTTTAGTTATTAATGAGTTTTTAATCTCTAACTGTACAAAAAGTCAATTTTCTCAATGATTATTAACTTACTATGTTTTTACCCGATTTTATTTTGTTATCGTCACATTTTAATTCCTATTTGTAATCTTGTCAATTTCAACCTTTACCGGAAGTGATTCTGAAACCTTCTTACTCATTTAATGTATATACACGAATGTAAAGCCTAGTTGATAACCTAGTAGGAAAGACAATTTTCTTCGCTGTTACTGTCTTTTAATTTCTCCTATGATCTAATGTGTATATTTCGTGACGTTATTATTATTCTCTTGGGTTCTGAGTGCAACATAGAGCTTCAGCAATACATCGCAATTTCACTCTGTTATGTGAGGTCTTTTCAAACCGGCTGCACGATTGCCTACAAGCTTTAATTTCTCTTCCATGTTACACTAGTTGTTTTCTATTTGGGTAACATTCGAAGTCCTGTCTAGAGTGTGATATCACTCGACTGTTTCCTCAGCATATGTTCAGTCCATCAATATCCATTTCCTCTTGTATATGTTGTTGGTTGTTTCGTCTCCAGAGCTACCTGTAGCTTATCCTTTATGGCCATCTGATCTTCAGTAATCAGCCAGTGAAGGTAACTGCTGTTGGAATTGCTTTACGTGACGCCAGCATCAAGTTTCTGAATTGTATAGAAGTACTAACTGGACATTAATGTACAAAGTTCGAGTTTTTATCCCTATGCTAAAGGCATTAGATTTCCAAACTGATTTCAGAGTGATAAAAGTATGTCTTATTTTTCGAGTCCTGACAGGCTTCAACATCCTCATGTGTGCCGCTTGAAGGCAAAACGATGCTGCCTGGATAAATAAAAGGAGTAGTCTCTTTCGAATTTTTCCAGTTGATAGTGACTAGTGCTTGTTGTTGTTCGTTAGGCATCTTCATCACCTTTGTTTTCTCTATGTTCACTTGAAGTTGAGCCTTCGCTGCCTACCACTTCCGCCCACTTATTGATGTCGTCAGTATATCTTTGAGTTTGTATGAAATTAGACATAAATTGTCTATGAAGTTCAGATTTTCAAGAGTCTTCTTGTCAGTTCTACATGTATCCATCTTCTCACTTCTCATAGTTTGTTGCATGGAAATCAGATTAGTGCAAATTTACTTATTGAAAGCAATTTCAATCAAAATAATTTTGTTTAAGTTCAATAATGATTATGTTGTGACAAGAATCAAATTGTCAGTTGACTTTCTTTACTAGGTTTTATTCAGGTCAGTTGAGTTGAGTGATTAATTAATTAATTATCACGGCTACTGCGTCTGTACAATTTTTACTTTCAGAATGAATCTTGTTTTGGTTTAAATGACGCTTGCATTTAATTCAATTAAAGTTAATTTTAACCAGTCTACTTTAAAGGAGAGTTTAATTGAGGACGCCTCTTTCTATGTTATCATCACTCTGATTAAAATAGTAAAATGACCTTATCAAGGCGTGGATATTATTTGACAGCTTGGATTTGCTTCAAACGATTGTTTTTTTCTTCAATAAGATTGAAGTTTATCACTTCTGGTTAGTTTTTTTCTCTTCTCGTTATCAGTATTCAATTTTCTTCTACCATCAATGAAGAATAAATAGGAATAATTTCAGTGTGGATATCTTCACCAATCGAAATCATCTACGAAATCGTTTAAAACCAAGGATACTAGGTAGCTACTTCTTCATGGTTTCGGACTTTTCAACAATGAGCACCCAAGAACTTTCTGATTACAAGACAAGCTCGCTGACAAATAAATATGTCAAACAGAATTAACTAAATATTACCTGAACAAACATCTAACCCACCACCAGTGCTTTAGGTGTTTTAAGTTTTTTTTGAATGAGTACGCATCCCACTAGACTGGGACGCCATTCTGCGCTTCTCATTTGTGCTGGCAACATACACAACCATACTAGCCAGATAAGTCCTGAAATTTTCGCCTCAAATGTCTATAATATTTCGCTCTATTTAAATATATTGCTCATCAGTACTTACAGGTCAGATAATGTATTGATTAAATGGGTAATTAGTCACAATGATTTTAATAAGGCTGATGTAGCGTAACATATCAATAACACAACTAGTCCCTTACAACTATATATTAACAAGTGGTTTCTGGAATGAAAACTGATGTTTTACTTCACGATTACGGGGAACCTTATTGCATGGTGAAACTCTCGTCGCCAGAGTGATGATGGAAAACTTGAGACTAACAACCAGTATATTTCAGAAAAATAATAGTTTATGTAAAATTGTCTTGATTGTTTAGATTGATTCGTTTATACGAAATTGTTACTTATAAGTAGTATAAAAAGCCTGCTTATAAATGTCTAGCAAATTTATTCTTACAATGCCCATGTGAAAATATCGTACAGACAAAGATAATCTTTAAACGGTATTTGGTAAAAAATGATGAAATGTATAGCGTCTGCTTGTATTGTTATCAGTCTTTTTTATCAAATGACAGCTCTTCTACTCATTCATCGAGGAAGTAAACAGAGTTAGTTCAGAGAGTTGCACAAAAGTTCATCTGTTCAAATTATTATTCAGATAACTAGCGACCTGACTGAACCGCTAGGCAATTTAACTATCCATTCACTAGAATTATTGGTAATCATTCTATTTCATGTTGTTTTAACTATTCAATTACATCCTTGGATCGCGGTTTGTCCAGATATCTATTTTCAAATAGATTTCAGCCTGTTGTTGTTGACATTTCGAAGGAAGTGCGGAAAAAACACTACGGATTATTACAGCGTGATTCAGGTAGAAAAATATTGGGCGAAGCTCAACAATAGCGTCCCAGGAGTGTGAACGCTCCAATGACCTTGAACACATGCTAGTCGTTGGCTAACGGCATCTGTCATTATCATAGCTAAAATATCAATGCTATTCACCAACTTAGGAGCAAATTTCACCCAGATCACGTTTTTAAGTGCTGTTTGGACAATATGTTGATAGCTCGTTAGGGTTAGGATTAGGGTTATAATTAGCATTACGGTTAGAATCACGGTTTGAATAAGGGTTATGATTAGGGTTAGGAATAAGGTTAGGTTTAGGGTCTGGGTCAGGATCAAGTTTATGGTTACGATTAGAGATATATTTATAGTTGACGTCATTGATTTTAATTTTTTATTATACACGTTTTCCTGGTAAGTAGTCGTCTATCCTCTTGCTGGAAACCATAATAATTCAACCGAGGGCTTTTTTGGAAGACTGAAGCAGGATGAGAGAGATAAACGATTCACAAAAACAGTTTATCTGTAGTCATCTCGTTGAATACATTTTTTAAAAATTTTTTCATTTATTTTTATTTATTACATTTATTACATATTTATTACATGTACAGAAACTAGTCTAACTTAGCAACTGATACTCCTCATTACAACTAGGACGTATTTTTAAGCCATGTCAGAGAAATGTAACCTGTTTAATGCGTTTTCAGGCATTTTCTTGTCAATATACATCAATTTTTGAGCAAACATTCCTCATTTTTATGATTGGTCAGCTGAAGGTCACTCGTGCGTTCGCACTCCTGGGACGCTATTGTTGAACTTTGCCCAATATTGCTTCAATTAATGTACTACCGATTAGTAAATTACTGGGGGGGGTTCTATACAAGTTCAGCTAGCACTTTCTTCAGGCGCACTGGGACAGTGCCCCTAAGCCTACCCCGAACATTCTGCAGTGGCCCAAAGTCAATGCTAGCTGGGAGGTTATACCTTGCCGTAGAATATGTTTAGAATTATCTGATATTTATAAAAATACTTTTCAGGATGAAGCTATATGTATATATAAGCCACAACCAAGGATCTTCTAAAAGATTCTGAGTCAAGTAGGGACAATGATCATGGGTGTTTCGCGTATGTTAAATACAGAGTTTGGTTTAACTTTTCCACTGATTTCCCTCTAGGAAATTAAGAAACTTTCTTAAAATGCATTAAAGAGGACTGTTCATCGTAAATTAGAGTGTCTACATGTTTTAAAATACGACTTCTTAACAAATCTAGCAGTTTTAAAGTTTCTTTGCTTTTACCGCTAGTTCAAGGTTACTTAGGAGGTTCTTGGTAGTGGTTACTATAGTTTAACTTCCCCATATATATGATAGGGGAAGAAGTATATACCGTCGGAAATGAGAAAATTGCCTACAAAACGGTTAGTAAAATGAGGATGATTTTTGAGATACTGATTCAATAATATCTACTTTCTATAGGATATCTAACTATTAGTATTTTCGGCATTTTAGTTTATGGTGTGGAGTCCTGAACAATAAATTTGTACATTATTTGCTAAATGTTAAAAACGAACACACTGTACATAACTTTGTTTGATCGAATTCTTTGTATGTATATATATCTTTCGTGTTCGAATGAAAATATAGTCGTACTGTGTCTCACTTCGTCTTCTCACTTGTTCCTACTGTCTACTTGCACTGCTAATTCTCGTGTAATATTCTTTGGGACTTACAGGAACATCTCATCCTTGTCCAAAGACCCTTCAACAACCGATAAACAACTTCTGCCAGTGGAAACAATCCATCAGCGAACTGTATCTGTGTATTGTATTGTTAATTTGTAAAAGTGGACTATGATTATGTTTCCAGGTAACCATTATCTTTTATAACTCATCTGTACTGTCGCAATATTTTTTTCGTTGACTCGGATTTTTATTCTGATATTTCGTACACTTATCCAGCTCACTGTTTAGTCCCCTACAATGCCTAAAATTTTCCCCAAAAGCCGTTTTGAGTTTTGTTTCTAAAAATCAGAACTTTATAAACAGATAAATTCTAAACTAATAAAAATTATTATTTACCCTAGCTACTGTAACCATAAACTTAAATAAATGATAGATATTTTTTGTGATTATCATAAATATTCAGTAATGTTAACACCCAGTTTTTTTATCGTGACCAAGTGTCTAAAAGTTCAGTTGAAAATGAAATAATGATGATAACAGTCATTGAATTGCTTCTGGCCTACCTCGAAATCAAAATGGTAGTGAAAGTAAATAACCATGATAATAGCAGCAATTTTTAATGAAATGGGTGTTATTTTATATTTCAGCTTTATGTTTGCATGAACATATTGGTAGGAAATCAAGATGACTCTTTGAACTTGATACATAGCAATTCCAATGTAAACGAATCGCGTAGATGAAGAGATCAAAATGCATTTCAGTTAATGCTCCACCGATTCTTTAAGCCTGAGAGAGATTTGTTTGGGGTAATTTACGACGAAATGTGCATTACAGGATTTTTAGATAAATTATAACGACGAAGGACCACATAAGCCAATGATACCAGGATTTATTAGGAACAAATCACTTCTGACCAATGATAGCATTTAGACTGAGTAGTCATTAAAAAAAATAACAGACAGAACAGTTACTTTTGTTAAATCCTCAAGGAAGCAGGTAGATTCACATAATAATTCACCACATAGTGTAGCAAAACTTATTTACTACAGAGATTCATTCTGCTTACATTATACCGGGTAGAAGTCACACTGAGAAACAAATTTCCACCAGAAATCACAACAAATGATTATAAGAAGTGTGAATAAAAAGATTTTCAGATAAACACTAAGTAACTAAAATGAAAATGATAGGGACAGACCAAATTGCGAAATTCAAATTCAAAACCATTTGTCACTGGGATATAAGGGTTTCGAGTTTCTAATTTTAATCTATATCATTGTACAGTATAAAAACTTGCACTTCATGAAGTAAATTAGATGTTGACCATTGTGGCTTGACTGAACTTGTTAGGCTGAAGGTGATATGTTAATCTACCTCACCATTTAGCATGCACTTGTATTCGTTTAGGTCGTTCGACTGGTCACATGAAATAATACTACATCATATTGTCTAGATTATCTTCTGATGGTTGTGACATGCACTACTATGACGAATCACGAATAAGAAAGAATAGCTGATTGGAAAGTTCCTAATGAATAATGTGTTTACAATATTGTTAACTATTTGGATATTCTCACCTAACTGTGTAGTTACACATTTAGTGGTAGCTAATTCCCCAGAACTATTAGTCACAGCATTCATAAATGAATATTGGATGCTGACTCTCAATATTTTATTCGATTTGTTTAACCGAAGGCTTACGGTCAAGCATCCACGCCATTTAACACGCCGTCGTGTTACGTTAGTTCGTTTGTGCACGATCCCTAGCTAGTTAAGTAATCAACTCGCACTGCAATTCGGCCCTTAAATATACTTTGTAATTTGGCCGGTCAATTCTGTTGTTTTGCTTTGCCTTTGGTCTACGCGGAACGGATATGGTAGGAGTTGTGGGTATTAGATCTTGCGTTAGTATACTTCGTACTATCCGTTAACGTCAACACCCTCAGCCTCTGAAGTGGTGAATCCTACTGAAAACTTCATCTTTGGTAAATAAGCAGACAAATCCGGCGAGTTCTTTCCATTTTGCATTTGTTCTTGTACTATTTTTAAACTATATATATTTCGCCATCAGTGATCATACTCCTGAGGTCATCCGCATTCGATCAACTACCAGAACTATTCAGCTCGTACCATTTTGGCCAGATAATGCTGAATCATTGTTTCAGAATGGTAAGTCTGATTTCAGCGAACATGGGTTAGCTGATCAACGTTCACAGTTTCTTTCAGTTATCCACTTTCTACTGCGGGAATTAATCAAATGCGTAACTGTGCATATTTCAACCCCAGAGGTAAGCAACCTACATGAGGTACTTAAAGAAGCCCTCCTAATAAGAAACGATCTCATGGATCGACAGCGTCTTGACGAATTATTTCGTAAAGTCGAGTTAGGTGATCAGTTGGCTGGGATTAGGCTAACGAAAATGCGGGAAGTTATTGGCCAACGTCAGTTAGATGAGAGACTCTTCAGAGAGCTTGTCCAAATAGCCACAATCAGTACATGCTGTGCTTGTGAGACTTCAATGTGTTATTGTAGACAACTTAGCTACTTCTGTAGATAAAATTCTAGAAATAACGAAACGGACAGTCGCTGAAATATACCCAGTTGCCGAAAAGATTCCAAGTAGGTAAACTGCAGTGATAGAGTTTTGCAACTCCGTTAAGCAACTACTTAGGCCAAAAAGTCCCCGTATTTTTCTCCTACCATCAACAGAATTCCCCTCAGCGACGAAACCCACGTGGTCGGTCAAAATCCAAACTACGTTCACTTGAAAACCCTGACTGGTATTGGTATCGCAGTACCTATAGCCAGGAAGCGAAATATTGCCGAGAACCTTGTCAAATTCTCAGTGACTCAAAGACTGTTTGAAATTATCCCGGCGGCGCGCATTAGTGGCGACCGTCGCCCATGGCAGTAGCCGCCTAATATATACCCGCGGTGTAGTCATAAAAATGCGGTACTTGTTTGACACGGGCGCTGAAGCCAGCGTCGTTCCTGATACAGGGGAAGATCGACAGAAGGAACCTATCTTCGAATTACAGGCTGCGAATGGAAAACCAATAACAACCTTTGGTAGGAAATACGCCTATGTGAATGTAGGTTTACGTAAACCTATTCAGTGGATTTTCTTTCTCGCTGACGTCACAATGCCCACCACTGGCACGGACCTACTTGACCATTATGATTTATTCGTAGACATCCGCCGAGAACGACTGATAGACAGTAGCAATAGACTCTCTACTGAGAGCATCAACTACGCAGGCCATAGCTTGTCGCTCGTTAAGATGATTATTGATAAGCACCTGGAACTTAATTGCCTATTCAACGATATACCGTGCATAACCAGCAATTTTATGGATCACATCACAAACTTAGGACAACCCGTGGCATTCAAAGCACGATGACTTGCTCCTGACAAACTACGACTCGCTAGAAATCAGTTCGACCATATGCTCACCCTTGGCATCAATCGGCGATCGAGTAGCCCACGGGCACCCCATTGAATATGGTACCGAAAAATACAGCAACGATTGGCGACCCACTGGTGAACGCCAAAACAACCCCTGATTGCTATCAATTGCCTCACATACATGACTTGACAGCAAAATTATGTGATGCAACTATATTCTCGAAAACAGAATCAGTTAAAGCGCATAACTAAATCTCGATGGCACCGGAAGATATTTCGGAAACGACTATCATTACGCCTTTCGAACTTTTTGAATTTCTACATATGCCATTTGGCCTCCGAGACGCAGCACAAACATTCCCAAGTTTCTTTGACGGAGTATTTCACGGTTTCGAATTTGTATACGCATACTTAGACGACCGCCTCATTGCGAGTCAAGACAAGAAAGCTCAGCTTTGACACTTGGACTTGGCATTCGAAAGGTTGTGCCTACATAGTGTTACCATTTATAGTCATAAGTACCAGATAGGAGTTGAATAAATAGACTTTCTCGGCCACTGACTGCAAGGGTTTCCGCTCATTGGCTAGTAAAGTTGAGGCGATTCTGAACTTTCAAGGCCAAATACGGTGAAAAATCTTCGCACTTTTAACGGCTTGGTAAGTTATTACCGACTCTTTATTCCTGACTGTGCTTCTCTGATTCAGTCATTAACAGACCTTCTTCGAGGGAAAGCAAGTCCGTCGAACTTAACACGTCCGCTAAAAATGTCTCCATCCAGGTTAAAAAAGTCTATTTGTCAGGATCCAGTAGCGCCCTTATCTATCTTCGCTGATGCATCGGACACCGAAACCGGCGCAGCTCTGCCACAGGTGGACAGCAAACAGTGGCAACCACTCTCCTTTTTCTCAAGGCGCCTACAATTAGCAGAAACGAAGTACAGCACATCCGCCTGTTCGTTCCACAGGGTAGACCTCTTTTGATTTAACTCTTTTTATTGGTCTTTGTTTATAGTCGATTCCTATTCTCATTGTTTTACTCAACTGTCGGGTGATAGTGGACTGTTGATGACAACGTGTTACATCACAGATTTTTTCGAATGCTTGTAAACGTATATTGGGTAGAAAACTTGACCTTGGGCTGTACTGTGGGAGTGTTTGGTATGCGTGTTCTCGCAGAGAAAGGTAGGATCCGACTTTGTTGGGAATGTTCTATTAGATTCTTAAGTACTTCTTATGGTTGTTTACAAGTAAAGTAATTTTGTTGAATATTACTTGTTCTGTAATTGAGAAATTCTTGGACTGTTTAGTTGCCTGACGGCACTGTGTTTTCAATGTCAATATATTTTATTCCTGTTTATGCAGGAACATACCAATTGTACAGACATGGATAAGTTATGATATAAATTACACATATTTCGATGTATGGTGAATTTACAGTTTGTTTGTTCTTTCTGACATTAGAGTCAGTCAGAACAGTCTGCAAAATAGTCTATCTGTGTAACACATAAAGAGATATAGAAATATTGTCTTCGCATTAACAAAAACCCAGATATCAGATGAATGTAATACAAATATCTGGGAAAAATAAAGCTTGAAGTCAATTCTCCTATATAACTTTGTTGTGAACAGCATCCTTGACTTGAAGTTTATTGATGTATTATTTTGAGGTCAGTGATGTATTTATTCCATTTTTTCAGCAGTCTAATCGTAGTTTTATAATAGGAAAGAAATTTGATCGTGGATACGAAAACTAGATAAGGTCATGTTAGATTGTTTTACTGCATGGAATGGGGCCGAGGTCGATTCCAGAATTATCCATTGGCGCCATTTGTGTCAGCATGACAGACTGTACACGTAAGTTGAGTAATACATTGAAAACTGTTTGAAAACCAGTTGCTTCTTTATTTCAGATCAAGAATACTCTTTGTACAGAATGTTGGCCAGCGTTTTCAAGTGGTTGCATCGAATCGTTCATGGAATTTGAGTGTGAATTTACTTAAATGGTCAGGAATCCAGCTTCGTTTCAGTTTAAATGTAGGGTTGTTCGACCTCGACCAGGAGTTAAATGGAAGAGTAGGCTCAGCAACAGAATATCAGAAAGAGAAAGTATGTGAACATGAAAAGAACATTAATGTTTTTATGTATATATAAATGTTTATAAATATATATAACCGTATAGTAAACACTTCCTATATTCTAGTTGTCTTTTCATGTATTTTTGCGAAGTCTTTATTTAGTGTCATAATATATATTAATGAGTTTAAGCGTTATAGTGTTCTAATAGCTGATGCGTTTTAGAAATAAGTGGTGAGGTCTGATTGGCATAGTCATTGGGATGAAACAGTTTATATAGCAAGCGTTTAAAGCTCATAATAGAGTCACAGGTCCTTATTTCTAGGGGCAAACTGTTCCAGATCTTAGAATACATGACTATGAAGAAGTTTGCACGGGGTGCTGTTTTACAGTTTTTCCTAGATACTGTGCACGTTTGGTTACGCAGGTTGTAGGAGCCTTCCTGTGAGAACTGTATCTCCTTGCTGTCTGAGAATGATATTTTATGCAAGACTTTAAAGAAGAATGTCAGGTTAATGCTCAGTCGTCTCATCCAGAGTGGGTCGATACCTAGAGTTATACACCTTGATGTGTAGTCCTTTTCGCAGTCAAATCCTACTAGTTTAGACGTGAAGTATCGTTGGACACTTTCAATTTTAAGCTTGTCACTTACGTGAGTGCTGCTGAGAATAAATGGACAATATTCTAGTAGTAGTCTGACACATATTTTATATAAGTTTCGCTTCGTATTTGTGGAAATTCCTGAGTATGCATCCTAAGAGCATCCTCGATTTACGCGTCTGCGTTGTCACGTGCTCAGAAAATGTCAAGTCACTAGAGTACCTGAGTCCTAGGTCAACAAAACTTTGGAGTTTAGGCAAGTCAATAGATTCAAGTACCAGTTTGATATTTATTGAGGGTGCACCGAAACAGATCCAACCACATTTTTTAAGGTTGAATTTGAGGTTCCATGTGGAGGACCATGCAGTTACTCTATCTAGCTCTTTCTGAACAGCTTTCTGAAAGTATCCTAAGTCATCACAGTGGAATGTGTAAGCTACTTTAAGATCATCTGCAAAGATGAATGGTTTACCAAGTGAGAAACAGCTGCATATGTCGTTGACATATAGAGTGAATAGAAGGGGGCCTAAGACGCTACCTTGAACTACTCCAGAAGTGACTGGACTAGGTTTAGAGTTTACAGACCCCAGTCTAACTACTTGGTACCTATTGTTAAGGAATGATTCAATCCATCCTAATAATGGGTTACGTATTCCTAAGGAGTTCAGCTTATTTATTAGAAGCAAATGGTCAACGCGGTCGAAGGCTTTGGAGATGTCGAAGTAGATGACTAGTACTAGTTGTTGTTTGTCTCGGCTGCTAGTTATATAGTTAAAGAAGTCAAGGTGACAGGTCATGCATGATCTGGATTTTAGGAATCCATGTTGGTTGGGACTTAGAATATTGCAGCTGAGCATATGTTTGAGGATATCACCTTTAACTATTCTTTCCATAATTCTAGATGCTATGGGTGTAATATTGATTGGCCTATAGTTGTTGACTTCAGTTTTCGATCCGCATTTGTGTTTGGTTATTATAAATGTGGTTTTCCATTTATCTGGATAGGTTTGGCTTTCTAGGGACATTGTAAAGATCTTAAGTAATAAAAAGGAAATGTCAGAACCACCGTGTTTATAAAAATACGATGGTATGCCGTCAAAACCAGCACTACTAGAGTTTTTAAGAGTTTTAATGGCTTGGTTAATATTAGAATAAGTGAAATGAACTGTACTGATTTGTTTCAGCGCTGAAGAAGGAAGTTCTATTGTAGATTGTAAACCGAGAAGTGGACTTGTGGGCTTAAGGTAGTTAGCTGCAAACGTCTCGTTAAACAGTTCACACATGTCTGCATGGTTGCTGTATAGTTTACCCTTGTTTATAAGGAGAGAAATTTTATGGTTTTGGCGATTCATTCGTTTCTTTAGGATTTCTGTGAAAGCACCTACTCTGGTGGTGCTGGCTAGTGCGGTGCATTCCTCATTTCTCGTACGCAAGTTATGAGCTTGCGAGATGGAGCTAAGAGTACTAAGTATTGACCCTAGTGTACTACAGTCGTGTCGTCTGAAGTAACTTGTTGACAGCCTTTTCAATTTTGAGGGATCTTTTGGTTGAATAAATTGCTTCTTGAATTTTGAGACTTTTACTGTTTGCAATGGGATCACAGCGTCTAAGCATGTGTTTGAGTTATAGTAAAAGATGTCTAGAGCTTTCGAGAGGTTATCAGTATAGAAGTACTCTCTCCATTCTGAGGATCTTAACATTGATTTCACTAGAGTCCTCTCAAGGATGTATCTGCTGAAACAGTCGCACACATCTTTGTCGGACGATGGATTGCGAACTTTGGATGTCCACCCTCCATACCAACGGATCGAAAGCGGCTTATTCTTCGCCTTGACTAAAATCATAGGTTGTATGCATTTTAGAACAACAGCCTACCACTCTCAAGCTAATGGTATGGTGGAACGTCTGCACCAACAGTTGAAGCCTGGGTTATCGGCTGCAAACAATGCACATTGGACTGAATCACTACCGTTAGTTCTCCTTGAAAACTGATTCTGGTTATACTGCTGCCGAGCTAGTATATGGCGCAAAGCTACGACTGCTAGGTGAGTTTGTTTCTCCTTCTAGCTACTGCCAGCTGTAGATCACGCCTCGTACTTCAGAAGGCTTACAAACGCAATGCGTTCAGTTGAACCTGCTCCCTTCTGACCACTGTCCACAGACGTCTTTGTTCACCTGTGTCCGTTGTGACTCTGTGCATCGCCCTCTGGAACCTCCATACGATGGACCATATAAAGTTATTACATATATGGATAAATGTTTTGCCTTAGACAAAAGAGGCTGCGAAGACTCTGTAGGCATCGGTCGTCTGAATTTGGCCTACCTAGAAGACAATCTCATGAGCCTCAAACTAAGCATTCCCAAAAATACACAAGTAACTGAATATCCGTTAGTCCTCAAAGAAATCACGAGCGAGGCAAAGGCAACCGAACCTACTATCGGATCCCAAGAGAAAACGTGGTTTGGGTGAACCGTGAGATTCCCAGAACATTTTCACGCATATCTCACATAAGATGATGCGATCCATCCAATTTATCGCGTTTATGGTATATTTTTCTTCTCAGGCACATCAATTTTTTAACTGCATCCCGCAACATACGTCAGAATTTTTCTTATAACTGCTAATATTCTATTTTTCACATTATCTTTCTTTACGGTAGATGTGAACCATTATTCGAACGTTATTTCCAGTGTATTTTCTTCGACAAGGTTCTGGTCATTCTTGTTTTGTTCCCAGGTGCTACTGGCAGTGGAAAAGAAGCAAACGAAGCACGAGATCCAGCGGACAAACATCAACGAAACGACGTGCAGAGGCCGATTAGCTTAGGTAGATGATCAGTAGGCAGTCCGCCAAGCCGATCAGAAGTTTTTCTGATGGTAACGCCTTTGATTTTTTACTCCCTGCTGGTTACGTCTCATGGTTCCCACAACCACACCAGGGGGAGTGAGCTGTGGCGGCAGGTTATTCCCCAGAATTACTAACCACAGCAGTCATCGATGAATATTGGATGCTGACTCTCAATATTTTATTCGATTTGTTTAACCGAAGGCTTACGGTCAAGCATCCACGCCATTTGACACGCCGTCGTGTTACGTTAGTTCGTTTGTGCACGATCCCTAGCTAGTTAAGTAATCATCTCGCACTGCAATTCGGCCCTTAAATATACTTTGTAATTTGGCCGGTCAATTCTGTTGTTTTGCTTTGCCTTTGGTCTACGCGGAACGGATATGGTAGGAGTTGTGGGTATTAGATCTTGCGTTAGTATACTTCGTACTATCCGTTAACGTCAACACCCTCAACCTCTTTCGTTCCATGGTGTAGACCTCTTTTGATTTAACCCTTTTTATTGGTCTTTGTTTATAGTCGATTCCTATTCTCATTGTTTTACTCAACTGTCGGGTGATAGTGGACTGTTGATGACAACGTGTTACATCACAGATTTTTTCGAATGCTTGTAAACGTATATTGGGTAGAAAACTTGACCTTGGGCTGTACTGTGGGAGTGTTTGGTATGCGTGTTCTCGCAGAGAAAGGTAGGATCCGACTTTGTTGGGAATGTTCTATTAGATTCTTAAGTACTTCTTATGGTTGTTTACAAGTAAAGTAATTTTGTTGAATATTACTTGTTCTGTAATTGAGAAATTCTTGGACTGTTTAGTTGCCTGACGGCACTGCGTTTTTAATATGCTATAATTGTTTAATTAAACCACAGATTTTATCGCATAAAACTGTCTTTTTGCTACCGATAGAACATTTTGGGACTTGAGTCCGTCGATTAAGTCCAGTCAGATGTAGAAAGAACACATCAAGTTGTTCCGTGCGTTTTGTCCGGAATACTTCGGTCTTGGTCGTTATAATGCCAACAAAAGGAAGTATCATCTTTTCAGCTGCGTTCTTTGTGTCTGTGTTTTGAAAAAAGAAGTGAAAAATCTGACATTCAGACCCTGAATATATCACATAGTTTTATTATCTTGTCCGGTAATTAGACTTTCGAAAATACTTCACAGTTCCTCCCGTCTCAACCATTGCTGATCTGCTTCTTTTCAATCATCAAAAAATAAGTGGGGATGACGTTTCAGACAGGGATTGCTAGGCAGTTCATTCATGACTAACGGTACAATATAGTATATTTTAAATATATCCATGCTGAAAGTTCCACACTTTGTACTGAAAATACGGTGTGGAAATCAAGCTGTAAATCAAATCAAGCTGTAAATCAAAAAATACAAGACGGGTTCACAACGTCAGCTGCCGATGAGAGCAATACTGTAATAATAATAATTTATATTTCGTATAAACAGGTGAGTTTACATGAAATGCATGCCATTTTTACAGGCACGATCAATTATGTTACGAATTACAATTATGAATTAGCATACATTATCACTTTTTTTTAAAAAGTTCAAATTGTAAAAACAGAGAAAAAGAGAGTTCGGTGGCGGAACCATTTTTTGGAAACTTGATACACAGAAAATATGTCCACCATTAATTAGAATCACAACTTACACATGTCTTCTGTACTGTGCTCCTCTGTCTTCATTTCATGTCTTCCATCTTGTTTAACTAGCATCCCTCATTAAACCCACCTCTCCATTATTTCCTGTTCTTGCAGCTGATGTACGCATTTACATCTGTATCTAAATACTACTTATAAATCTGGTCGGTATCACACGACGGAATATTATGTCATCAGCTATGAAAGACCACAACGAGCTAAAGTAACAGTCCTATTCTTATACATATGTCGCGGTTTCTTTGAATTCTGGTTTGGTTCACAGTGAAATAAGGAAATTTCGAATAATCTATAGCAAGACATACTTTCCTGCCGAAAATATTTTGAACTCTACTGGCCACTATGCAAGAAGAGGGTTACAAATGAGTAGCTCGCCTCGTTGAATAAGAATTAAGTCAACCTAACCTTAACAGAATATTGTTTATTTGTCTTTCATTTTTCCTGTCGAATTATCAGTTCTGTTAGTTTTCTTATATGCTAGAAGGCATCTGAACCAGTACGCATTAGGTGGATGGCTAATCAATTGGGGCGTTCGGATTTTCGCGAGCGTAATATCCACAGTTCTTGACAGTAGTACTTACCATGCAGTATGGATGAGACATGCATGTCACATCCCAAGTGCTTAGGTAATCAGTCAGAAACGATTACAGTAACTTTGAAGTTAGACCATCGACGTGTGGATGAAGTGTTCTGTAATATGAATTTAGACAGAGGAACTGCAGAGGGTCAGAGAAATTCGTCGAGACGACTGGACCTGGGCCATTTCACAGTCAACGATCAATTTATTTATCTGTGAGGATTAAAACACGCACTAGTTTTATTGCATATCCCCACTAACTGTAGCGTCGTAGTATGTTCCTGTGGTGGTTTAATGGTAATTTATATTTTTCATACGCGTTTTAAATGAATTTTCGCGTCAGAATATTTTTCTGGTGTACATATTATAAGTGGCGCTGTAAGCTTGAATTGCATTATACTTGGATGCACTTTTATCAGAAAACGTCGCCTGATGCTGATCTCTGCGCATGTAATGGGTTAAACGATGCAATAAGTTCAATAGCTAAGCGTACATTATTGAAGTTTGATGAAATCATGCTTCTGGCTTATTCACTGAAATGCCTTGACATCCGTCGGATGAAACTGGCGTTACTTCAAAACATGGATATGCCATATAATCACCCTAAGGTGGCCGATTAGCTTTTTAAGTTGCGAAATCGTGGCTGTGTTGTACTGACATATATCTCCGTCCTCTCTTCATACCATCGTTAATAAATCCATCCTCGAATAACCGTTGGGAAATTGTTAACGACAGCCTGGCCACCACTTTGGGTAGATCAGGCCAAAAAACCAGCTGTTAGAGTGGCGAAAGATTAAGTTTAGCGAAGTAGATGGTCATAATAATAATAATGTATTTCATATAAATTTACAAATTTACATGAAAATGCATGCCATTTTTACAGGCACGATCAAGTATGATATAATATCAAATCGTAGATTGTCTACAAGTTAATCGTATTTCAACTGTTAAATATTCGATACATATAATACACTCATTTTCTGAATTAGGCCGTATAGTTATTGAATTGTACAGTTGTCCTCCAGGTTGAGCGGGAAAATCGACTTCGTTCCGTTTTCATCCCGTGGTTGTAGGCATACGATAACCAACCAATATTGAGGTAAGTACACCTTTTACAAGGGATTGGAATCTGCTTTAGAAAAATTAAAGTGCTGAGGTGAATCATTAAATTGTAATGAAATAGGTAAGTGCAAGTATCATTAATAAATGCATTAATAAAGGAAACACCCTAGGGTAACAACATTCATTTGCAATGTATAATGCTACAGATATATCACAAACTATCATGATATCCACTTTTGGTTTTAATACAATTATCCTCATGCCAGTTGTTTTTATTTTATACCTTTTTGTGCATTTAGTGCACAACCGTACCCTTCAGAGAGTAGGAGTATAATAAGTAATGAAGAGCTATAAGATGTTAAGTTTAATGGAGTAAAATGAGGATCAAGTAAAGACGTTGTCAGAAAATAAATGAGATAAGACATTGTGGAGTGGTATGAAAAGATCTGACGATAGACAGCAAGTTAATTTATAAGATGCCCCTTAAATCTGAGCAGATCCCACATGGTCGCATCTCAACAATAGGCTGGGTGAATGGTATATATTTAAAGGTAGAAGCATGATCTGCCAAGGCGTTCATTGTTATCTTTTTCAAGATAAAGATTTAAGCCCTCATAAAAATCAGAAATATCTCGAGCCTTCAAATTTTTTAATGCTGTTCCTGCAGAATGGGGCGATTCACCTTAGTGACCCCCACCATATCTACTGATCAGCTAACTCCACCCTCCCACCTTTTTTGATGTTAGGCTCTGAGACTATGATTATTATGGTTACCGCAAATATATTGCTTGGTACCAGACATGTTCGTACCCCATATTCCATCTCCCTAGCTTTCTTAATGAGTGCTTCCAATAGGTCCCCGCGTACATCTTTATGAACATATTATATATGTATGCATGCGTCCTAATGAACAGATTACTTTATAAGAAGTCAAAAACCTTGAAGAATAACAAGATTAGGTTTTGTGAATAGTGGAGCAAGATTCAGCATAACAATATAGTTAGGGTTCAATATAGGTAGTATGAACTGAAGGTAAAGTCGGTTGGCAGGACCAAGTGTACTAAATTATCATGACAGTTTTATATATAGTAAACATTTGACATTGCAAAGTAACCTGTCTACATATATTATAAAAAGATATTAGCAGAACCAACAAAATTTCAGCATTAGGTTAACAATACTACAGAAAGTTAGTGAGTCTTACAGGTAGCCGTAAAGTAAATCAATCTATGTATAATAAGAGTGTAATCAGTGTTATAATTCGTATTATCAAAGAATAAATTAGGCTCAAAAACTGAATGTTATAAGGGAAATAAGAGTGATAAACTAAGAGAACATTTGCTGCGTAAGTAATCATTTTAAGTATTTTAATGATAATCTAATTTCAAGTATTGAACATGCATAATTACTAAGTATTATTAGGTTAGTCTAGGAACTAGTGTACTGTCTGTAGTTAAATATTGAAATGTCATGGTTTCACCACTCTACCAGCAGTTGAGATCATTTAGAAGGGCTAGGGTGGACATGTTAATATGTTTTTCTAGGCTCCTTTTGAAACTGTCAGGCCTTTCACAGGATCTAATCTCAGAGGGTAGTTGGTTCCAAAGTTTGCAATATTTAATGGTGAAGAAGTTAGCTCTAGTGGTGAGCTTATGGGTGTTAACCTTGAGAAGGCAGTTATGGTTGCGTAGTCCATACGATTTAGGATTAGCCCACGTTATAGACGAGTTACTGTTACAGTGCTTTCTTATAACTTTGAATAAGAGAAATAAATTGCACTTCACTCTCCTTAACCATAAGGGTTCTAAGTCCAGTCGAATACATCTGTCAAGGTATTCTATTTGCTGATCATAACCTAATATGCGTTTCGTGAGGAATCTTTGGACACTTTCAACTTTTTTTCTGTCTGCTGATTTAAAGCTACTGTATAAGTGGGCACAGTATTCAAGTTTGGGGCGAATGCATATCTTATATATGGCTAATCTGGCTTCTGGGGTGTAAAAGTTGCGTAGCACAAAGCCGGTTAGACGTTTACAATCAGATACCACCTTAATTGCATGTTCAGTAAAGGTAAGATCTGAGTATGTTACCCCGAGATCTGTGACTGTGTTCGTGTTTGAGACAAGGTCACCGTACATGTATAGACACATGCTAGGTTTCCAACGTCCGAAGTATGTTATCCCAGATTTAGCTGGATTGAACATTAACTGCCACTTTTCACTCCAATTACATAGACTATTTAGGTCTTCTTGGATTTTACTAACAATATTCATATCATTATAGTCGAAATCATAGACAACTTTGAGGTCGTCTGCAAAGAGGTATGGCTTGCCATACTTGATCATAGAAACAATATCATTTATGAATGCAATGAATAGGGTAGGGCCAAGAACACTACCTTGTATCACGCCGCTGGTTATCGGTTTGGATGTTGATAAGTAATGGTTGACTTTAACTAACTGTTCTCTTCCTGTAAGAAAAGAAGTTATCCACTCAAGTAGCCTTCCACTTATTCCATAAGATAGGAGTTTCAATATGAGCCTCTTATGTGGGACCTTGTCAAAAGCTTTCCTAACGTCTAGAAATAATGTTGCTGCCGAACGACCTTTGTCTACACACCCAATATAACCTTGAACATTATTTATGGTTGGAGCCAATAGGAAGCAGGCTCAAATTTCAGCTAGCTGGTTTCCAGGTGATCTACCTTGTACATGGTTGTATGCATTCGTGAAGTCAAATAACTGCAGAAATCTAACGGAGAAATTTTAGATTAGCCAATTTTGACTTTTATGTAAATACAATTACCGAAGTGCTTGTTCTACTGAGACCAAAGAGAAATCAGAACAAAAAATTGATCGTCTAAAGTACAAGACACATTTCGTGATCTGATCGCAGTTTGGTGATGTACGAACGACTGAGGAAGATAAGACAGGTTACAGCTGGCATGGATGCTTGGCCACGAGCCTTCTTTGTAACAGGTCTCTCTCCCCACAGTTTGATGCAAGATCCAGTCCACTACAATCAAGAATATAATTGGTGATAATAGGCTGCCTCGTCTCACGCCTGTATCCACTTCAAATGCCTTTCTGGGTCTTCCATTGTGGATCACTTGACACGTGGTATTGTCATGTAGCTGTTGGATGGGGCTGATTCGGGCACTGCACGCTATAGTGTTGAAGTAGTTTCCTGATTACTTCTCGGTCACTTCTGTCGAGGACCTTTTCGCGGCTGAGGTGGAGGTTTGACCGCCATTCTATGCTTTGTTCGATGGCGATGCGTAGAGTTGCAATTTGATTAGCATATGATTTGCCCTTCCTGAATCCAGCTTGTTCTGGGCTGGAGGAGTTCTGTATCTAGTGCACCCTTTGTTCTCACCAGGGTGATGTAACTTAGTATTCTACTCGGCGTGGACAAGAGCATTATTCCACATCGGTTTCTGAGAGGCCTAACGAGGTTGCCCTTCTTTGGTGGCTTGGCAAGTTCGCCCTTCTTCCAATCAGTGGGCACCTTTCCTTCCCTCCGAACTTGTTGCAATATTGGCGTGAGCATACCTGCCGTAATCTCTGGGTCCGTTTTCAGGGCTTCAGGGGGAATTCCATCGTTTCGCCACTTTGGATCTCAGTAGCTTTGCAGCACCGAAGATTTCCGCCTTCGTTGGAGGAGTGGTGTCCATTGGCACTTCCGTGCGTGCTGTTGGTGATATTTGTGAGCGAGTTGCCGATGGTCGTCGATTCAAGAGTCTTCCAAAGTGGTCAGTCCATTGTTTGATTTGTTTACCCTCCTTGGTGGCCAGGTTCTCTTGAGCATCTTTAATTGGTTTCACCATCTGAGTTGATGTCTTCCCAGATAGAGGCTTGGTCATCTGATATGGTGCCCTGATGTCTCTTTTACCTGCAACCCGGTTATTCTGCTTCAGTTGCCAGTGTGTCATAGAATTGTTGTTTGTCTTTTCTAGCACTCTTCTTCACTTCTTTATTCAGTGCAGTGTACACTGAACTCAGCTTCTCCTTCTGTTGTGCATCTTTGCATTGAGTCATCTTCTCTTTCACCATCCTCCTCTCCTCGATTAGCCTCCAGGTATCCGTTGACAGCCATTCCTTGTCTTGTCTCTTCCTTCTTCCAAGAACAGTTGTACACGTTTCCATAAATATCGCTTTCAGAGAGTCCCAATGTTCTTCCAAACAGACTTCCTCAGTGATGCCACACAGCGTATCCCGCTTTGCTCTGATCTGATCTGTAACTAAGGTATCCATTGTAGTTTTGTCTTTCAGTTTCTGAATGTTGAACTTAAATTGTGATCTGTCTCCATTTGTTTTGAGGGATTTCAGCTGCATCTTGAAGGTTCATTGAACTAAATGGTGATCTGAACCCACATCTCCCTTTCTCAAATTTGTGTCCAGCAGGCTGCGTCTCCACTTCCTCGGGATTGAGATGAATCTATCTAGTTTATGGTATGTCCATCTGATGAAATCCCTGTTGGCCTAGGTATAAACTTGTGCTGTATACGGTACTCTGGGAAATCAGTTATTTAGCCTGCTTGAATGAATTTGAACTATTTTCCAGTTGATTTCAACCAGATATAATTCTCACGATTGATGTGTAGCTATTGATCCTGCTGGACATGAAGGGTAGCCACAATATCTGCTGACTTCTTAGCATGGCCCACCTAACCTCGTGGCCTAGGCTGTTCTTAATAATGTCCCAACTGGCGAAAGGAGAATGTGACACTTATGGCTTCTAGGAGATTTATTTATTGATGACAATTTGAAGAGAGTGTACAAGTGGATAATCAGACAAAAGCAAAGCCGCCGAACTCTTGTCTCTTGGAAATTATCTTGACCACTCTGTCTTTCAGTCCGTAGGAATAAACAAATTTGTCGTTGACGGTAAAACGTCTGGAGCCCAAATGAGTTGACGAAATTTGTTGACCCCCCGTACTACCTCCAATGGCCTAATCACTCAAGGCGCAGAAGTCTACAAAGGGTTCTCATTCATATCTCCTAGAGCCTCTTGAGTTCTCTTCCTTTATTGTCTGCTCCCAGAGTAGCTTGCACCCAAATCATTTATAAGGGTTTGGATTTATCCATTTGGGATGTTGTCCATTACTGTTTGGAGTCTCAATGTAAATCTTCCTCCTTATCTTGTTCTAAGTTGTTTGCAGGTGTTTAGCATTGCGTGATAACTGCAACCTTCCTTCCTTTTGAGTTGAACTTTGCCATCATAATCCTAGATGATTTTGGTTCCCACAGAGTTAGAGCTTTGGCTTGTGGAGTACGTAACAATATGATTGTACACTTTTTGTTAGATGTTGAAATTAGAGACATTGTACATGACTTTTGTTTAAAACGATTCATGCTTAAATATATATAACTTCCGGGTACAATTCGAAATACAATATATACTGTTGGTAGCTTAGCCTTATCACTGGCCATTACTGCGTTGTATACTTTGGATTTATTGCAGGAATCTATTATCCTTATCCAAAGGCGACTCTACAACCGGCACACAGCCTCTACCAGTAGACACGATTCCAAAAGTGAACACTTCTGTGGATTATATTAATAATTTGCAGCAGTGGACTTTAACAAGATATCTAAGTAACTTTTTTATTAATATGACTCATTACAACATTTTTGATAATATATTGTTACACTATCATCTCATTGACTTGGATTTTTATTCGCATATTTGTTATGTTATTGGGCTCTCTAGACAGTCCCCTACAGGCTGCCACTGGAAACATCATGATAGCCCTTCACTGCCTCAGTGTGCTCGTGGTTGGCGTCTGGTTTACCAGACCGGAGTAGATGACTGACTCTCCAGTTGACAATTTTGATAATCCACACCCATCCCCCCTGCTCTCATAGATACCCAGCACTTCTAAGCCATATCTTCGAATTTCTTTGGCTACCTTGCCAGCCTTCCCAGTCTAGTACATTGTATGGACATTCCACTTCCCCATTATTACTTTTGCTCCCATCGGAAAGAGGCACGCTGGCTTACTGGTTTCCCAAAGGCTCTCACTAGCCCATTTCATTTCGCCTCTCCGATTCCGGAGAAAGATAGGTGTGCTTTTTATATTTTTATTATTTTTCTTGTGCTATAAAGTCTCTCTAGCAGTGTGATTGATTTTCCAGGCCGCGAGCCCCACCCCTAACTCTCCCTCTTTATCTGGGCTTGGGACCGGCAAAAAACTAGGCTTTTGATTGATCTCGCTATTAATTCTCATAAAGATGCCAACAAATTCTTGGGAATTAGAGAACATCAAGTTTAGTAGGAATGGTCTAGTGTTACATACTCAGAGCAACAAAGCTGTGACGTAGTTTCAACGATGTTTCAGTGGCCGTGCTTGTGATGTTTATAGAAATTCAGGTAAAATAGCCACAAAAGTTCACCAAATATGAAAGCCGAGTTGGAAAAGTTCTGAAACTATAGAACAGCGTCAAGATTTGCATCTTTAAATAGCAATATAAAAATGAGTGGGGTTGTTTAGGTGCATAGGAAAGCAAATAACACCCAAGGAATAAGATTAACTCGTCGTATTTCCTTTCCAACTTTCAAGTTGCTGGTTCAGTGCACGCTATTGAGAAGATTTTTTATAGGGTAAATTGTGTAAGGTTTCTTCTGCAAGAATACTGAAGAGCGGAAAGACGGACTGGATAACCAAGAGGGGAAACGGAAGATTACAGTGAAACAACGGCGGGGGCGCGATACAGTAGCATGTGCAAATGCTTATTTTAATGTAAGGCACTTGTATGTCGGCGTATACATACATCAATTTAGCAATAGGCAGTTCCGCTACCCGTGTTCAGGTGTTACATTTAACATCACTGCCTAAGACCAAATTAGGATGTCCTTGCCTGAAGCTTTCGAAGAAGCAGGTATACTGTGTTTCGAAGCCGTTTCTGAATTGGTGGGCTTTCGATATCCACCGGTGAAGACGGTTGCACTAGGGACTCTGCTGTCAGGTCGGGCGAAATCGGATTACAAAAGTATGGGGCGAGTGTTAAGAATGGAGAATCATAGTTATTAACTGAAACTTAAGTTTACACCACATCATCGTTATTATTTTACAATCATTATTGTTATCGTTATTTTCAATCTTGAACTTGTATCTAGTCCACCCCATTCGTTGGTTTATTTTCCGTAATTTTCATATTATCTCACGGAACACTGATTACACACTCTCTCGAAACGTGTATTTTTGTTGACTATATTAATATCTACACATATCATTAAACTATTTCACCTCAATTTATCTCATGTTCTCATTGGCCATGCACATTCAAAACTAACTGATTATTGTTCTATTCCATCATATACTTGTTCCAAAATACATTTATGATATGATTCCAATTTGCCTTTACTTAATATTGCATGCTTAAATTAACGGATTTATAATTGTAGAGACCGAGGAAGAATTTATTGAAAACAACTGTTCGCTCGAACCATTTTGTTCTGAATAAATTATGGGAAAACTCAAGTTAGTTTGTTTACATGAAATTAATTTTTTATTCACTGTTGCGCCACAGCTGTAGACAACAACTCATGGAGCTGATGTTTGTGAGAAGCGCACTGGTTACCACGAGGAAAAGGAATGAAGTTACACCAATTGTACAGGCATGGACAAGTATTATTTGAATTGCACAGATTGAGTTTGTGGTGAAATAACATGGTCGCTGTCCTTTTTGACTTTTGTTTGTGGGTACAGTCTGCTAACTAGTCATTCAGTGGAGAACATCAGGGAAAATAGAAACATTGTCTTTGAATTGACAAAAAACCCAAGTATGCGTTGGATGTATTACAAATATTTGGGGAAAAAATAAAGCTTGAAGTCAATTTTGGTGTGTGCAGCATCGTATCTTATTCTTGATTTATATCCAAATAGGGCATTAATTTGAAATAAGTGATCTATTCGTATAGTTTTATCAGCATTTTCATTGTAAATAACACCAGAAGTGAGTTGAATTGAATGCAGACTAATGTTGGTTATTGCCAGGTTGATTTGTTTTACTGCGCTGAGGTCAGACAAAACTGCAATTTGTCCTGCATGGTTGTCCCATTTTTAGATCATGAATACTGCTTGTATAGGATGCTGTACAGCGTCCTGTTATGGTGACAGTGGATATTTCAAGGATGCAGAGTGGTTACTGGATAAAACCTTGAAGGGCGATATATAATCAAGTGACTTCACTTCTTGCTCAGCTTCAGTCTAACTGTAGATCTGTGCAACTTCCACTACAAGGTAAATAGAAGAGAAGAGGCGAGCAGTAAAGTACCAGAGAGGAGAGAAAAACTACGTGGAAACGAATAGGACCTTAATGTTTGTACATACATGTTTATATTCATGGTACACTGCCATCTAGTAAACATATATATTTGTTTCTACGGCATCTGTGTGACTAGTCTATTTATCGTTTACAGAGCAGTTTAGGAATTTATGCGTGATTTTTAGGTACTGCAGTAAACCAGGAATAAATATTTTGTTAATGTATTCAGTAGAGTGAAACAGTCTGTACAGAGAGCTTTTGAAATTTATAACTGAGGTGCAAATTCTGACTTCTAAGGGCAGGCTGTTCCATATTTCGGAATACATGACTGTGAAGAAGTTTTCGCGGATTGTTGACATAAAGGCTTTTATTGTCACTGTGCAAGTTTGGTTACGCAGATCGTCAGAGCCTTTCTGTGCGAATTGTTTGTCATTATTGTCTGAGAATGATATTTTGTGTAGGACCTTAATGAAGAGTACTAGGTTTAAGTAAGTTACCTCGTCCAAAGTGGGTCAAGCTTTAGAATCATGCATTTTGAGATGTTGTTTTTTCTACAATCGTAACCAAGTAGTTTGCATATGAAATATCGCTGGATACTTTCCATCCTCAGCTTGTCATGTGTGCGAGTGCTGCTAATAATAAATGGACAGTATTCTAGTAGTGGCCTTACATATGTTTTGCATAAAATCAGCTTGGCTTCATTGTCGTGAAAGTTCCTGAGTATGCATCCTAAGAGTACCTCAGGCTTAAGACAACGACACTTCGGAGTCTGGGTAGGTTAGCAGATTGGAGCGTTAATTTCATGTCGATTGAGAGTACGCCGAAGCAGATCCAGCCACATTTTTAAGGTTAAATTGTCGATTCCATAAAGACGACCAAACAGTCACTTTATCTGGTTCTTTCTTTAAAACATTCTGGAAGTACTCTAGGTAATCACATTGGAATGTATAGGCTACTTTTAGGTCATCTGCAAAGATGAATGGCTTCCAGTGTGAGAAGCAAGCACATATGTCGTTGATATAAAGTGTAAATAGGAGGGACCCAATGACACTATTTTGCACTACATCAGCAGTGATTGGGCTAGGTTTGGAAGTTACAGACCCAAGTTTAATTATTTGGGACTTGTTAAGGAATGATTTAAGCCATCCTGATAGTGGGTCACGTATTCCTAAGGTGTTCAGCTTATGTATGGTCGACACGGTCAAATGCCTTAGAGATGTCAAAGTAGATGACATGTACTAGTTGTCGTCTGTCACGACTGCTGGTCACAAAATTAAAGAAGTATGTATAACTCTGTATTCCTTTCAGTGGGAGAAGCAAATGGGACGTATAAATTCTGTGCCGATTTCCGACAGCTAAAGAGCATGACGGGATTGAGACCTTGTGCCATCCCAACTGTAGCGGAAACCTAGGACAGCTTACAAGGTGCAAATTTGTTTTCAGTCCTCAACCCCTTGTCAAGATACTGGCAGATACCGGTAAAACAGGTCGGCGGAGATAAGACAGCGTTCGTCATGAGGCAGAAACAATATTGGTTTAAACTCATGCCATTCAGATGACTAATAACGTTGTTAATTAAAACCCTGGAGAATGTCAAGGTGTAGGTGATAAGTTGATCATATGCAGTCAAACGGAAAGTGGTCATGTGAAACATGTCGGAAGCATGTTAAAATGTATCGAAGAGTTTGGACTGCGCTTTAACAAGACGAAATCTCAGGTAGCTTAAATGAATGTTTCGCTGTTGTATATAAATTAAGGAAGGATAAGATAAAACCTCTACCTGAGAAAATACCATCATAGTTCCGAATTCGAAGAGGGAACCATGACAGTTTTTGGGGAGAACGGCGTTTTATATTCAGTTCGTGAAAAACTTCAATGGGATAGCACCTCGGCCTTACAGGCTGTTAGGGGAGTCAGAGCTTGTTTGGTCGGAAGATTCGCAGGTGTTTGACCGCATTAAATAGTTTTAGACCACCAGCGAATGACATTAAAACTACTGGCTCCTGGGAAACAGTTCACGGTATCGGTAGATGCGATTGATCACGGAATGGGTGCTTTGCTAGGATAGTAAGGGAGTCGTCGAGTCTGCCAGTCGTATTTGAACACTCACGCAGACTAAGTATTTAGAGATCGGAGGATAATGTTTAGCAATCATGTAGGCGTTAGGCAAATGGAGACTTCATCTGCTCGGTCAGCGGTTCCACATTTAAACTGGTCACAAGCCGCTATAATGGCTAAAGAGAGCCAGAGACCCGCGTGTAAAATTGTCCCAGTGGGTATTGCACCTGCAGGAATAAGACTTCACGATATCCCAAAGTTGGGCCAAGGTCCTTGTTCTGAGGCTGAAGAATCTACATCCTGTTTGCAACGGTTAGAACGGCACCGCATTATCCACAAACAGGGAAAAATAACCGCACACCGATGGAACGACTGTACTTAAAGGGAGGTAACTGGGAGACAGAGTCTTCATTGATTCTACTAGTATATCGTGCTTCCGACAGGAAACGACAAAGAAGTCATCGTTTCATTTGATTTATCGTAGGAAGGCACGGCTAACAATACATAACACGACCTGTCCCCTCACAAGGAGTGGAGTGTGATGAGGTTGTGGACCTAACCGAAAGAAGCATTTAAAAATGCGAAGCATAAACAGAAGATGGATTCTGAACGTAGTGATACGGAGAAATATATAACGTCTGAAGTTGAAGATCACAGGAAGAGTACAGGAAAAACTACACGGTTGGAAAGTGGGAAAGTATCGAAAGTGGGAAGTATCGCAGAGTTTTACAGAGGAGCGTGATCCTGTTTACACCACCGGAAGAGGAGACAAACAGAATCGTGTTGACTCTAGATAACCTCATGGATGGATACGGAGGGATGAAGATTTCGGTACGAAGACACACCAAGGGTGGGTAGCACGAAGATGATTGGAGCGGCTACAGTGGGATCCTATGTAGGGGAATGCAATGTTATATGACGCACCTTAGGCTATTGTGCTTAGGTGAATTGCGACGGAATGTACGTTAGGAAATTTCGGTGACTTGTGAAACAAGAGCACAAGGCACAAAAATAAGCATAATGCAGAGAACTTGAGGAAACGGTTATTTTAATGTGAGGTGTGTGAATTATTGCCACATACTTATACTAATCTGAGAATGGATGGTTCTGCCATTGTCTTCCGGCGTTACACCGGCTTTAAATGAGAACTTAATTTGAATGAAAATGGAAAGAGCAGGGTAACCTCTTTCATGTAGACTGAATCAATGCAAACAATAATAAATGAATTTAATATTATGCTCCAGAAAATTGCTAATGTAGTTCGAAGTTTAGAAGCCTCAGTTCATCGGCTGAACAAAACAAAAAGTGAAGCATGAGAGTACAGGGAATTTTATCGATGTGTCATGTACATGTATGAGGGTAAATTTTCCCAATTTATTAGTCTGCTGCTTTCATTGGTCAACACTGGGTGCTGATATTCACTATTTAAGTTAACTGATTGTGCTGAAGGTGAAGAATATATATATATGTGTATGCCCTCCACTCCCAGCTTACTAGTTCTACTTAGGGAAGAGTCAAATAAAAAGAGCAAGTTGATCTTCTGAAATGCGGAATATTATAATAATATATTCTCATTTTTCGTACATGAGGGACGCCAGTTTATAGGCATCATCAATATGATAAATTACGTATACGATTAGTAAGCATATTTAATAACAACAATAATTTAATAAAATACATATTTATTTCTACCTAGAGGCATGGATAGTGCGTCGGTGGTATAGTGGTTAAGACGCTCGCCGACCGTGCACATGGTTCGGAGTTCGATCCCCGGCAGACGCACTCCTTTACCTCGCTAAACCAGAAATAATGCTGGTGAAGAGGAAAGCTCGGACATGAGGCTAGCAACCCCATCCTGTAAAATAAACACTGCCACAGGAACTTCAAGCCACTAGGTTGAAGCCCCATGTTCCACTGGGGAATGTGAAGGGAAAGAAAACAGGCATGGATAAGTATTGTTTAAATTACGTAAATTTGGTTTACGGTGAAATTACATGGTTGCTGCCGTTTTTGTCTTTGGTTTGCGGGAACAATCTGCTAACTAGTCATTCAAGATATGGGACCAATAATTTTTGCAGATCATCTGTCACTGTGAGTGGTCAAATATCTACATTCTTCATTCTCATTCAAAAATTCATATAGAAGTTAAAATGGTGAAAGAAAAAAGAAGAAAAACGACAGCAGCACAGAAAAAAGCAAGTGGAGTCCTCAAGGATTGATTAATATATATATATATATTCTGTGTAGTAACTATGAATATTCTGGTACACTAACTAACTAGTCCTGTTATGCTAACTTTTATATTATGTGTGAACTGATATTAATGTCCTGTGTAGAAATAATTATCATGTACTTCCAATAATATTGACATTTATAATTGTAGTTTGTTGTAACTTATACGTTTAATGAACTTAAAATATCTATGTAGGGTGAAAAAGAGGGTGTAGGAGTCAGATGCAGAAGTGCATTGTCATCTTTGAGCAGTCTGGTGACTGAGGAGATGAACACTGCGAGTGTGTTTGCATCACGAACATTAGCTAGCAGTCTATTCCAAATGACTGAAAACTTATTTAAGAAGAAGTTGTACCGCATGTAAGTCTGACGATGCTCTGTAGCAGCTAGGCTGTGATGATTTCTAAGATTGTAACTGATGAAAGTGGTAGGTTCAGTTATTGGCTCGGAGGAGTGCAAGAGAAGATTAGTTAGCTTGTAGTAAAAAATAAGGTTTAGCTTGAGACGTCTTTTACAGAGTGGTTCCAATCTCAGTCTGTCGCAACGCTCAGAGTATTCAAGGCTACACTCTAGACCAAGAGTTCTTGAGGCAAATTGACGTTGCACTTCCCCTAATTCAAGCTTGTCATTCTGTCGCAGTCCGCTAAGAATTATTATTATTTTTATTGTTTCCTTCAATTCCTAGAGGAACATAGGGTTTTAGCCGTGCGTCTCCATTGCATGCGGTTCTCTGCTAGAGTCTTCACCTGGCTCCAAGTCTACCCACACGTTTTCATCTCCTCTTCACATGACCTCCTCCAAGTCACCCTTGCACTGACGATCAACTCGCCGCTTTCCTTTCGGCCGGGTTCCACTCGAGCAATGGCTTGTCTAGTGACATCACTTGATGGTTTCCTCAGAGTATGGCCAATCTACCTCTATTTATTCCTGCTTATTTTTTTCATAATCGGTTCCTGGTTGGTTTGTTCCCAGAGATCCCTGTTGCTTTGTTGTTGTTTTCTGGCCATCTGATCTTGAGTATTGAGCGATGGCAGCTGCTGACGAAGGTCTGTAGTTTGTTTGAGATGCTCTTTATGACGCGCCAAGTATCTGATCCGTATAGTAGCACTGACTTCATATTGGAGTTGAAAATCCGGATCTGATTTTTCATGCTGAGCAGCGCTGTTGACCTGCACACAGACTTGGGAGTAGTGAAGGCTTGTCTTGCTTTTCCGATTCTTGCTTTGATATCCTCGTCAGTTCCGCCTGTAGTTGAAACGACGCTTCCCAGGTGGGTAAAAGAGGTTGTTTCTTTCAGGTTCCTCCCATTTGTTTGATTGTTGTCTTTTATTGTTGTTGCTGTTGGTGGTGTTGCCCAAGAATCTTCATCACCGCTGTTTTCTCTATGTTCACCTGAAGGCCCATCTTCTCTGGATGCGTCTTCTGCCAACTTGTTGCTTTTCGCTTGCATATCTTCCAGTTTGTGTGAAATCAGACGTATATCATCGGCGAAGTCAAGATCCTCCAAGTTTTTTGTGTGAGTCCATTTTTGGCCTGTTTCCTAATTGCCCACTGTTTGTCTCATTATCCAGTCTACTGCAATCAGGAAAATCATTGGCGATAGTAGGCAGCCTTGTCTTACTCCCGTCTTCACTTCGAAGGGTTCCGTAAGTTTCCCATTGTGGATTACTTGGCATGCAGCATTGTCGTATAGCTGTTGGATGAGATGTATTATTGTCGGTGGCACCCCGTAGTAGCGAAGTAGTTTCCAAATCACCTCTCGATCGACGCTGTCAAAGGCCTTTTCAAAGTCGATGAAGTTGAGATAGAGAGGTGACTGCCATTCCAAGCTTTGTTCAATGATGATCCGTAATGTGGCGATCTGATCAATGCATGACTTGTTTCTCATGAATCCAGCCTGTTTCAGTCGAAGTTTTTCATCCAGAGCTTGTTTGATTCTCTCTAGGATGATGCTGCCTGTGTGCGTCCGTAGCACAGTGGTTAGAACTCCCGCCGACCATGCACATTGTCCGGGATTCGATTACCTGCCGACGCACAACCGATATCTATGGTCGGCCTGTAAAATTTGGGCTACCGATATCCATGCTGAAAATTCCATACTTCTACCAAAAGTACTGTGTGGAATCAAGCTGTACACGAAAATAAAATAAAAAAATATTTTGCTTGGGATGGACAGGAGTATAATTCCGCGCCAGTTCTTGCATTGACTTAGGTCTCCTTTCTTTGGTAGTTTGAATAAGTAGCCTTTCTTCCAATCCTCGGGTACTTTGCCTTCTTTCCACACCTTCTCCAGTAGTGGCGTCATCAAGTCCGCTGTTGTCTCTGGGTCAATTTTCAACGCTTCTGCTGGGATTCCATCTGGTTCTGCTGCTTTTCCAGCTTTTAGCATCTTGATTGCCTTCAGGACTTCTGATTTCGTCGTGGGTTTGGTGTTCACTGGTAGCTCTGTCTCCGTTGTTGGTATTGTTGGGCATGTTGTAGGTGGTGGTCGATTTGAAAGTCTTTTGAAGTGTTCAGCCCAGTGTTTCCTTTGCTCCACTTCTTTGGTGATTGACTTTCCATTGTCATCCTTCACCAGTTTAATTTGTGTCAAACTTTTGCCCGATAAGTACCTAGTTGTTTGGTAGAGTGTTGTGAGGTCTCCTTTGCCTGCAGCTTGTTCTGCTTCACTTGCCATGGTTTCATAATACTTTCTTTTGTCTTCTCTGGCACTCTTCTTTACTCTTTTGTTCAGTGTCTTGTAGTTTGCATTCAAATCCTGTTTTTGTTGCTCGTCGGTGCACTGAAGAATCTTTTGTGTCACCATCTTTCTCTCTTCCAACAGTCTCCAAGTGTCCGTAGTGAGCCACTGTTTGTTCTGTCTCTTTCTGCCTAGAACTTCCATGCAGGTCTGACTCCACACTGTTTTCAAGTTGTTCCAGTGCTTTTCGACGCTGACCTCTTCACCAGTGTTGATTTGTTTCTCGGCTTTGTCTTTTATGCTTGCAGTGAAGATGTCCTTTGTGTCCTGGTCCTTCAGTTTTTGAGTGTTGAACTTGGCTTGTGTGACCAACATAGATGGAGACTGGGATTGTGTCATGACAAAACACAAGGTCCAACATGTTGCCACCACGGATAGGTGTCTGAACGTGTTGTTGCCATCCATAACAATCGATAATGGCAAGAAATTCGTCAAAGCGTTGGGGTCCGGAACTACTTAACCAGTTGACGTCTGGAAGATTGAAGTCCTCTGCAATTATTTTGTAATTAGTACTGAACGAGGAGGCATGTGCAAACGATTTGGCAAATGACGCATCAGTTTCTTTGGTTGAGCATGGTGCCCGATAAGCACAGCCTATGGGAAGTATGTACTTATCTCCATGTAGGACGACCCAGAGTGAGTCAGTTACCTTGTCCAGTATTTCATCTTCCACCTTACTGACTGCGAATGAGTTATGTATATAAATGAGACATCCTCCACAACGCTTGCAATCTCTATTTGCATGGTGTACGGTGTAATCATCTATACCTATATGCACATCACGTACAGAGGATGACCACTACGATTCAGTTATCAGAGCTACAGTAGGCTTGGAGACTGATAATATTGTCCCTAGTTCAGATATCTTATTGATTAAGGAACGTGCATTAATTAGCAATATCGTGAAGAAGCCACGGGATACTACAAACTGGCTTAAAATATCAACATAACCTAGTTCTGTTTGTGCGTCAGCAACGCAAGACTTTACGAGTGATACGGGGGTCAGACTGGGTGTCTGTACATCGGGGTTCGAGTACAATGAGGTGGTCCTAGGTGCCATGGGTCGTACCAGTGATTCGGGATACCTGGAAAATTTACCATGGGATCCTGGATGAAAGGGTAGTAGTGGTTAGGCCTGGTTTGTGGATTCAAAAGCATAGCATCAAAAGGTGTACCCATCAATCTGCTATTCGTCAAACCGGTAAATATCTTCGTGTTGTTTTTATAACTGGAAGAATACTGTGGGGGAAGGTGCTTCGGTTGAGGGTTTTGAGGCCTAAGTTTCTATAAGGTAGAGTGTGCTGAAAACCACCAAATATACTTGTGTTTCGAGAGGATTTCTTCGTATCAAGTGTGGGTTAGTTGACACGCTTACTCTCAGCAGGTTTATTGAGTACAAAGTGTTCTTCCCCATCATTAGTCTCAATCCTGCGAAATTTGTCCATCGTGGTGAGGTTAATACGTTTGGGTGAAAATTTCTTAGAGCAACTTGCAGTAGTTCTAGCTATTTTAGCATCTTTCTGTGGGATGTGGTGAAGAGCGATGATAACTGCTTAGGTAGATAAGGTGAGTACGTGAACCACCGAACGTAACAAAATAGCATGCCAAAAGGTATGGACGCCACAACGGGTACCTTCAGCTTAACCGGTTCACCTCAGCAGTGAGTATGACTTGCTTACCTCAAAGCTCTAAGTGCATCAGTAAATACTTAGTTGAAGAAATAAAGGTAAACTGCCCTGTTTCACCTCTTCCAGATATATTTACCAATTTAACTGCTCGTGCGGAAATAGTTACACCGGACATACGATTAAGCAAATTTATCATCGAATTTCTCAACACCTTCCATCTTGGTTTTGCAAAGGTCCCAATGAAACTATACGCAGCTGAGTGCTAGCTCATCTTGTCGGTACTGGACATCAAGTTGATTCTATCAAAGCTTTTAAAATTATTCACAGTATTTCATCCAACCTCTCTCGTGGTCTACGAATACGACTTTTACATGCAACAGAGGCAATTGGAATTCATGTGAACAAGCCGAATTTGTGTTCAAAAGAAACTTGTACAGTTTTTTGTCATAGCCAACTACATGATATGTATTAACTTTTTAACGAAGATTTCCCCCTCAACTTGTAAATATCTTTTGTCTTTATTATTTTTATTATTATTTATTATTTTTACAATCCTAACCAATTCTCTTAACTAATTTGTATTTTGCGTAATTCTGCTTATTTGTCCCATTCTTCTTAGTTATCATTATTTTACAAATTTCTGGACTATGTGATAACTTGTTGCTAACTCCCACGAATTAAACTATCTTGAATTAAGTACTTAATTCTCACCCTCCTTCAAAACTTAGGTATCTTGTTGCTAACATCTCTTAAATCATTATTTTGATGACTTTCATCCTATTAATTTAACGGATGGACTAAAATATCCAGTTGATTGGCGAAATTCTGATGTAGAAAACTATACATTGGTGAAGAGCCAATAACGAAGAAGTGATCGAAGATAAATACATAATTTATGTATACAAAATACATTTTGTTTCTCTTTTGAAATACATTTTTCTCTCGTTATTGTTTGCATTCTTTCAACCTGAATTGAACTGGCTTTCTTACCTGCACGTAAGCGAATCTATGAAATACCCGCTTACTGGAATGATACGCACAACGGACTATCGTCGTGAGACTGTGGGTGAAAATGGGTTTTCCGAAGGATGCATGTCAGAAAAATGATCATTTTATGTTTTCCATGGCAGGGGGGGTTCTGGATGAAAGTAGCACTTGCAGCTTAAACTCAAATGGGTGTGGTGAGCTGACTGTATCAGACTGTGGATGGTTGAGCCTGCACACAGACTTGGGAGTAGTGAAGGCTTGTCTTGCTTTTCCGATTCTTGCTTTGATATCCTCGTCAGTTCCGCCTGTAGTTGAAACGACGCTTCCCAGGTGGGTAAAAGAGGTTGTTTCTTTCAGGTTCCTCCCATTTGTTTGATTGTTGTCTTTTATTGTTGTTGCTGTTGGTGGTGTTGCCCAAGAATCTTCATCACCGCTGTTTTCTCTATGTTCACCTGAAGGCCCATCTTCTCTGGATGCGTCTTCTGCCAACTTGTTGCTTTTCGCTTGCATATCTTCCAGTTTGTGTGAAATCAGACGTATATCATCGGCGAAGTCAAGATCCTCCAAGTTTTTTGTGTGAGTCCATTTTTGGCCTGTTTCCTAATTGCCCACTGTTTGTCTCATTATCCAGTCTACTGCAATCAGGAAAATCATTGGCGATAGTAGGCAGCCTTGTCTTACTCCCGTCTTCACTTCGAAGGGTTCCGTAAGTTTCCCATTGTGGATTACTTGGCATGCAGCATTGTCGTATAGCTGTTGGATGAGATGTATTATTGTCGGTGGCACCCCGTAGTAGCGAAGTAGTTTCCAAATCACCTCTCGATCGACGCTGTCAAAGGCCTTTTCAAAGTCGATGAAGTTGAGATAGAGAGGTGACTGCCATTCCAAGCTTTGTTCAATGATGATCCGTAATGTGGCGATCTGATCAATGCATGACTTGTTTCTCATGAATCCAGCCTGTTTCAGTCGAAGTTTTTCATCCAGAGCTTGTTTGATTCTCTCTAGGATGATGCTGCCTGTGTGCGTCCGTAGCACAGTGGTTAGAACTCCCGCCGACCATGCACATTGTCCGGGATTCGATTACCTGCCGACGCACAACCGATATCTATGGTCGGCCTGTAAAATTTGGGCTACCGATATCCATGCTGAAAATTCCATACTTCTACCAAAAGTACTGTGTGGAATCAAGCTGTACACGAAAATAAAATAAAAAAATATTTTGCTTGGGATGGACAGGAGTATAATTCCGCGCCAGTTCTTGCATTGACTTAGGTCTCCTTTCTTTGGTAGTTTGAATAAGTAGCCTTTCTTCCAATCCTCGGGTACTTTGCCTTCTTTCCACACCTTCTCCAGTAGTGGCGTCATCAAGTCCGCTGTTGTCTCTGGGTCAATTTTCAACGCTTCTGCTGGGATTCCATCTGGTTCTGCTGCTTTTCCAGCTTTTAGCATCTTGATTGCCTTCAGGACTTCTGATTTCGTCGTGGGTTTGGTGTTCACTGGTAGCTCTGTCTCCGTTGTTGGTATTGTTGGGCATGTTGTAGGTGGTGGTCGATTTGAAAGTCTTTTGAAGTGTTCAGCCCAGTGTTTCCTTTGCTCCACTTCTTTGGTGATTGACTTTCCATTGTCATCCTTCACCAGTTTAATTTGTGTCAAACTTTTGCCCGATAAGTACCTAGTTGTTTGGTAGAGTGTTGTGAGGTCTCCTTTGCCTGCAGCTTGTTCTGCTTCACTTGCCATGGTTTCATAATACTTTCTTTTGTCTTCTCTGGCACTCTTCTTTACTCTTTTGTTCAGTGTCTTGTAGTTTGCATTCAAATCCTGTTTTTGTTGCTCGTCGGTGCACTGAAGAATCTTTTGTGTCACCATCTTTCTCTCTTCCAACAGTCTCCAAGTGTCCGTAGTGAGCCACTGTTTGTTCTGTCTCTTTCTGCCTAGAACTTCCATGCAGGTCTGACTCCACACTGTTTTCAAGTTGTTCCAGTGCTTTTCGACGCTGACCTCTTCACCAGTGTTGATTTGTTTCTCGGCTTTGTCTTTTATGCTTGCAGTGAAGATGTCCTTTGTGTCCTGGTCCTTCAGTTTTTGAGTGTTGAACTTGGCTTGTGTGACCAACATAGATGGAGACTGGGATTGTGTCATGACAAAACACAAGGTCCAACATGTTGCCACCACGGATAGGTGTCTGAACGTGTTGTTGCCATCCATAACAATCGATAATGGCAAGAAATTCGTCAAAGCGTTGGGGTCCGGAACTACTTAACCAGTTGACCTCTGGAAGATTGAAGTCCTCTGCAATTATTTTGTAATTAGTACTGAACGAGGAGGTATGTGCAAACGATTTGGCAAATGACGCATCAGTTTCTTTGGTTGAGCATGGTGCCCGATAAGCACAGCCTATGGGAAGTATGTACTTATCTCCATGTAGGACGACCCAGAGTGAGTCAGTTACCTTGTCCAGTATTTCATCTTCCACCTTACTGACTGCGAATGAGTTATGTATATAAATGAGACATCCTCCACAACGCTTGCAATCTCTATTTGCATGGTGTACGGTGTAATCATCTATACCTATATGCACATCACGTACAGAGGATGACCACTACGATTCAGTTATCAGAGCTACAGTAGGCTTGGAGACTGATAATATTGTCCCTAGTTCAGATATCTTATTGATTAAGGAACGTGCATTAATTAGCAATATCGTGAAGAAGCCACGGGATACTACAAACTGGCTTAAAATATCAACATAACCTAGTTCTGTTTGTGCGTCAGCAACGCAAGACTTTACGAGTGATACGGGGGTCAGACTGGGTGTCTGTACATCGGGGTTCGAGTACAATGAGGTGGTCCTAGGTGCCATGGGTCGTACCAGTGATTCGGGATACCTGGAAAATTTGCCATGGGATCCTGGATGAAAGGGTAGTAGTGGTTAGGCTTGGTTTGTGGATTCAAAAGCATAGCATCAAAAGGTGTACCCGTCAGTCTGCTATTCGTCAAACCGGTAAATATCTTCGTGTTGTTTTTATAACTGGAAGAATACTGTGGGGGAAGGTGCTTCGGTTGAGGGTTTTGAGGCCTAAGTTTCTATAAGGTAGAGTGTACTGAAAACCACCAAGTGTACTTGTGTTTCGAGAGGATTTCTTCATATCAAGTGTGGGTTAGTTGACACGCTTACTCTCAGCAGGTTTATTGAGTACAAAGTGTTCTTCCTCATCATTAGTCTAAATCCTGCGAAATTTTTCCATCGCGGTGAGGTTAATACGTTTGGGTGAAAATTTCTTAGAGCAACTTGCAGTAGTTCCAGCTATTTTAGCATCTTTCTGTGGGATGTGGTGAAGAGCGATGATAACTGCTTAGGTAGATAAGGTGAGTACGTGAACCACCGAAAGTAACAAAATAGCATGCCAAAAGGTATGGACTCCACAACGGGTACCTTCAGCTTAGCCGGTTTGCCTCAGTAGTGAGTATGACTTGCTTACCTCAAAGCTCTAAGTGCATCAGTAAATACTTAGTTGAAGAAATAAAGGTAAACTGCCCTGTTTCACCTCTTCCAGATATATTTACCAATTTAACTGCTCGTGCGGAAATAGTTACACCGGACATACGATTAAGCAAATTTATCATCGAATTTCTCAACACCTTCCATCTCGGTTTTGCAAATGTCCCAATGAAACTATACGCAGCTGAGTGCTAGCTCATCTTGTCGGTACTGGACATCAAAATGATTCTATCAAAGCTTTTAAAAATATTCACAGTATTTCATGCAACCTCCCTCGTGGTCTACGAATACGACTTCTACATGCAACGGAGGCAATTGAAATTCATGTGAACAAGCCGAATTTGTGTTCAAAAGAAACTTGTACGGTTTTTTTGTCATAGCCAACTACATGATATGTATTAACTTTTTAACGAAGATTTCCCCCTCAACTTGTAAATATCTTTTGTCTTTATTATTTTTATTATTATTTATTATTTTTACAATCCTAACCAATTCTCTTAACCAATTTGTATTTTGCGTAATTCTGCTTATTTGTCCCATTCTTCTTAGTTATCATTATTTTACAAATTTCTGGACTATGTGATAACTTGTTGCTAACTCCCACGAATTGAACTATCTTGAATTAAGTACTTAATTCTCACCCTCCTTCAAAACTTAGGTATCTTGTTGCTAACATCTCTTAAATCATTATTTTGATGACTTTCATCCTATTAATTTAACGGATGGACTAAAATATCCAGTTGATTGGCGAAATTCTGATGGAGAAAACTATACATTGGTGAAGAGCCAATAACGAAGGAGTGATCGAAGATAAATACATAATTTATGTATACAAAATACATTTTGTTTCTCTTTTGAAATACATTTTTCTCTCGTTATTGTTTGCATTCTTTCAACCTGAATTGAACTGGCTTTCTTACCTGCACGTAAGCGAATCTATGAAATACCCGCTTACTGGAATGATACGCACAACGGACTATCGTCGTGAGACTGTGGGTGAAAATGTGTTTTCCGAAGGATGCATGTCAGAAAAATGATCATTTTATGTTTTCCATGGCAGGGGGGGGTTCTGGATGAAAGTAGCACTTGCAGCTTAAACTCAAATGGGTGTGGTGAGCTGACTGTATCAGACTGTGGATGGTTGAGCTTTGAAGGAACAAGAGGGTGACTGCCGCGGTGACCAAGCTGGGTGAACCAGGCCAGAAAGTTAGCGGCTAGTGTTGCTAAAGTCCAGGTCTAGTAAGATAGATGGCCACACGACAATCAGAGGTTCTAGTTGAAGCAAAGCAGAAACGAGTCCGGAGTCACTGAAGCATTGCAACCAACTGGTTTCCTATAATATTAGTGTAACAACAGAAGACAGGGGCCAGGCAACAGAATGTTTATTACGGAAAATCAACACATATTTATAGATTTTGATGTACATTATTGTAGGTTAATGCCAGTAGAAAATACAGTCTGTTGATTGGTTGTTTCTCACACAAAGTTAAACTTGCATCTTTTGTGTCTGTGTCAGTTCATCTATATGTTAACTGTATCCGCCTGTCCATCTTGACCTTGTTTTCACATGACTAACATTGACCTCAATTACTGTCAACCAATTTGGCTAGCAACCATCTCTCACCACAACATGACTAATGTTTGATACATAAACACTGACCTCAATTACTGTCAACCAATTTGGCTAGCAACCATCTCTCACCACATTAGGACTACTTGGGGAGAAGTTGTATTACTTATACTAAAAGTAGTAAGGTATTACGAAGCCTGGTACGTTATCAAATCTCATTCTTGCTAGAGAATAAGGTAGTTAGTAGGTGGTACTTGAGTGCTATCTAGCGCCGAATTGTCACCTTCAAAATTTTGATAACAACGATGGGATGCATGAGAAAATAAGCGGTTCATCTATGGTGTGTTTTCGGAGATCTTATGCACTATAATTATGCATCACTTATCTGATGCGTTTATAATCGAAAATATTGCACCGACACAAGTATAAAGCACTGACATAGCAAGCTGTGGATGAAAAGTTACGAAAATACTTTTAAAATTATGATGGAATTCAATGGGTTTGTGATTTTAGTGAACGATGGCCCTAATAACAGAGTCACTCATCACTCTACTTTGCTACGAAAGAGAGCCGAGAACACCTCAGCATCTCGCATTTCGTGAGTTGTGAACAGTTGGTTACTAAATATTCAGCTGATTAATAACCTGTTTAGCACACAGATGCGTCTGGTTATTTCGGTCAAAATAAAAAATACCTTGAATCTAAGTTTTGCTCAAATTTGTCTTATTTCCGTCAAAGGTGAAACTAGACACCTTATCTACTGGTAGAAGCTTGTAATGCGAACCAGAATATCAGTCTGGAAACCAACTTACATATCAGAATAACTGTCCAAATTAACGAACGAAAACACGTTTGTTATTTTTGAACAATTATTTTTGAAGCACAGTAGCAGGCAGGTGGAGGTAGGAAACTTAGCCAAACACATGGAAAGCCATTCACCATTCATTATCATCCAACAGATGAGGAGACTACTGCAAATCGCGAAAAATGTACAGTCCATACTTGGTTACTCGTCTCGTTCTTCTGAACACCTTAACCACTAATTCCCATTGAGTGACTATAGCGTTCTGTATGATCAGACACCACACCGACACACTTCATAAATGCGAACTTGTGGGATTTCACTGTTAAACAATCTTATGTCCGTTCACTTTCGAAATGAAAATTTTAACGCCTGGGATCAACCGTTCCTAAATCTCAGGCAAGTACCAGAAAACAAAAGCCTTTCTTTAGGAAAGTCTTATAAGTACTGGTATGAAGAATTGTGGTTCGGAGGTGATTTGGTAGTAGCACATCCGAAGAACAAGGTTTCTGTTAGTAGGCAACGACTTCTATTTCAGATGAAGCAAGATAATGAGAGCAGTGTGATGAAGCTATTGATCAACGACCCAGGAATGCTTTGAGATGGTCGAAGAAATAGCCTTGCGAACTGTTTATGTTGATAGAATCTATATTCCCTCGCGTATGATTTCTCCAAAAGGTGCACAAATCCAGGGCATCTCAGAGACCATGGTTGCATCGGAAGATATTACCTGCATCTTCCATATAATGAATTTTTTCAGTACCCTTGAAATTTAGTGGTGTAGGTATGAAAGCCCAATAGAAAACATTTAGTTGTTTGCTGGTCATCAGTTTTGACATGTTATCAGAGATGGTGGTGATAACCCAGTCGTTGAGTTATTTCAAGGAATGACTGCATTTCCACAAAGATGAATGCCGTGACGATTAACACAGTCTGTTTGAATCACTGTCACCAACTCTGGAGATCAAAGAATATTTCATAGCAAGCAGAGCATGAAAGGCGGAGGACGACAGTTTACACTTTTGAGTGTGCATCTAGTTAAGAAACACTTCTAATCATTTACAGAGATGTTGGATATCAGGTAAGGTGTCGGTATTCTTTCCTGACAGAAAGAACAGAGAATGTTTCAAACTGCCTTTTGTATAACAGTTTCACCTGGTTTAATTGGTGAAACCTTGGCCATTGAAACATGAAGATTCACGTGCCAGCTTCAACTTGGGTTGTACCTGACTGATGTTTGAGGTAAGCTTAAGGATTTAATGGCTTTTTACAGTTTAATACGGATATTATGCTCTCCTTTTACGCTTCTTCCAGTACTTTAAGTTATTTAAAGCAAACAGTATTCATAGTATAGTCATAGTAGTTAGTTTGAGATACCTCTCAATCCACCGAACCTGCTGTTTAGCTGGTGTGTATTATGGCTGTTGTGAACTGTCTAAGGTTGTTATTAATTTCCTTCCATAGTGATAATTCAAATTAATTAGTTATTTAAAATGGGTTTTTACTCATCCAGTTCCTCTTCCATATTTTGTACTGTTTGTCATGGTTTTCGACAGGAAAGGGTCTGGGGAATTCTGGAAATATAGACCTATAAGCCTCTTTGATAAACAGTTGAATACCTCAGATTACTTGCTGGCAAAGTTTTCTGAGACATCCTACTACATACTTTTACATTTTGATACTGCACAGGCAGTATATACATTGGTATGTACATATGTGTATATATACATATACCTCAGTCAAAATAAACTTATTTATTTGGAACAAACTTTTTAAATACCAGTTGATGAGAATGCTAGAAAACTGGACACAAATGAATTAGCAATATGTCGTGACTGTGCTACCTGAGTTCCTTTTTGACTATGAAACGGACTTATCATTACTGAGTACCTATGTCGTTTAGGTATGCAGGGCTGATATTCTTTTTTGGAGCACATCCAGATTTCATTAATTTTTTGTGTTTGATTTCTGTATTTTAATAACCATAATTAATGTCCTTTATTAGTTGACAAGTGGGTTGGTTGCGTTTCTTGAAAGAACTTTAGCACATAGTGCTCTGAAATTGAAGCCACAATGGCAGCATCTGCTAGGTGCTTTGGTGGAGAGTATTGGCGTTAGGGTCCTAGGAGATGACGTCGACCACAAACTCTGGCTTTCTGAGAGATCTCAACTTCACCTCTTGTCATCTCGGAGGGTAGCATGTACAGCGCAAAGCCCTGTGCACAAATGTGCCGAACAGCTACTATCAAAGGTTTTGTGTGCAGCTCAAATTGGAAAGCGACCTCGCTCACAAACTGTTGAGCAAACACTTTGAGAAGCATCTATTGAATTTTTCGATTTGAATATTTTTTGACTTTTTGAATGCTGCTGACTTGGCATCGCTAGAGGGCTGTATTATAAGATCATAGTCCTTGTTTGTAATTGTCTCCACTAATTTATGCTTCAACTTCTGGTTTTCATTTCTGATACGACATAACTTTTTAATAGTTCTGTGGGTTTTTTAAGCATACTTTTTGTGGATTTTTGACTATAGCTCCTTGTCTGTTGCGAGTGAAGTTTGTAGATGTGGATATATAGGAATGATTTCATTTTTCAAACATCGATGATTTTCTTATCTTGCTTCAATTTGCGAAAGTCATATGAGTTTATTCATAAATTGTGTTCGAAACGTCATCCAGTAAATAATACCGTTTTACTGTGTGATATATCTAATGAACAAAAATAATATGGAACCTTAACAATCAGTTTGGGTGGGTCGCAGATGCATTGAAGTTGCCTTTCATCTAACTTCAGGTTTCATAGACATCAGTTGTCCAAATGTGGACAAAATTACTGAAGTTCTTTTAAATGTGAAATGAAACAAAGTAACAGGACGTAAGAATTTGATATTAAACGTGTTCAGGATGGTAGTGAAAAATTATTAACTAGATTAACTTACACACTTGCTAGTGTTTAAATTTAAAATGTTTCCAGTGTACTGGTATTGATCGTCACCATTATAAGAAAGGAATTAAATTTATTTAGTAGTGTCTAAAGTCCCAGGGTGCGTATCTATTCATAGGCTAGGAACATCCGGTAAATGAGTTCGAGAGAACTAGAAAGGGTTTAAGAACTGGTTGGAAATACACTGGTCAAATTTTCACTGTAACAGACTCTAGAATGGTCGTGCTACTCAGCCTCTGGTATTCGCTATACTTCTTGGTTTTTAAGCTTAATTTTATCTTATAAGTTGTGTTGTAATTTTGTTGGTTGTGGAGGCACTGTCGGGGAAGCATGTTATCCTATTGAAGCAGCTACTCGAGATTCTAAAGTAGTACATATTCTTATGGGAAGTTGTCATCTGTACTATCACGAATCGATTTATTACCATGGAAAGGTCTTGTTAATTTAAAGTAGTCAATCAGTGTAGTCGTATTAGGGAAGTAGTTATGTCACTCCCAATCAAAAGGTTCCAGACTAGTTCCCAGGATGGATATAAAGTTCTGTTTGAGATTTTACAACTTGTGCCATCTTTGACGCAGGTGTGTGATATCCATCACCTTCCAAAAGTGCATTGTTAAATGAACTAAAATTAGACTAAAAGAGAAGTGATTTAGTCGTGTTCTTTAAGCTGGTTGATTTATTTGCGAAGCTTTCGTTGTCCTTTTGTTTATGAAGTCCCTAACTTTTGGTATGAAGTTTGGGTAACCGGCTTGCAGAGAATCGTTAACAAATAGGCTGGCGCATTCACTCCTTATCTTAGGGAAGTTTCATCAGCTTTCCTTAACACTTATGTTTGTCCATTCTGGTATAATTCCCCTATTGATTCTTATCTTCTATATACTTTTCCAAAATGTGACAACTTGAACTGGTGCACTTCTGCTCAAGATTCTACACTAATTTGTGCATGTCAATCCAGACCATTTCTGACACCGTCTCTGGTCATTAAAATTTGGCCTTAAAACTATTCGGCGCTAAGTTTACGGCTTTACACTTGTGATGCATAGTCTCTTCAAATTAACCATTTTGGATCCCTGTGCATTTCCGATCATCGTCTTATCTGTGGGATTACTTGCATTCGGTGGCAATAGCATACAGGGAATTCTGAGGTCTGAGTACAAGTGCCTGGACAAGGTAGAAACTGTCTTTCATTAAGTAATGTCATTCTGTGGCGCCAAATTCTTTGTCTTGAGTAAATGTTTTGAACATCAAACCAGAAGTTTACACACCAGTTTTTGTTTGCCATGGATCTGATTAGTAAAAGCGTAGCAGTCAGTCCATGATATGGTGCTATGAGACTGTAGATAGTTTTCTTCTATTTATCTATACCTCCATGCCACGACTGTAGGTGGTTCCCGAAAGGACATTCGATTTGGTCACTCAAGACGTTATTATGCATTTTTTGGAATCGAAATCAGTAGCAGTTATGCTGTAGTTTTCTTGTTTCGTCATGGGAAGTGATGGAAAGTGACTAATACTCTCTTGGATGTACCAAGTAAGAATGCTCAATATATTGGTCTTTCTGTTAATTTCTAACTATTACCCCTTTTTTATTTTGTTACTTTTTGTGTGTTTTTCTCGACTGCCATTCTTTACCATGTTCGTGTTGAAATACAGGTATTCCTTTATCTCGGTGCATAAAAATACAGTAAAAGTAAAGATATGCAGGTTTAGGGGAAGGGTGAAAGTTAGTTTCTTGTTTCACTTTTGAGAGTTAACAATACTAGGTTGCCAGATCTTAGCAGTTAGAAGAGGATTGGAATCCGTCTCTTGGATTTCTGATTGAACGACTAGAGCTTCGTGTCATTCACTCTATTTCAATTGCTTCTCCTAAATGGGTCACTAACTCAACTTTTATGGTTATGCCCTCACCAAATGCTTTCACACGTCTTCTTAATAAAGTAAAGAGATTGCCTATTATTATCTCTCGTTTCCTCTTTCATCTCTTTGTTTTCTACTGCCCATTGCAATACACGTTCACCATACAAATGGTTTACACTTCGTTTGTGTCCTCTTCTCATATTGCTCTGAATCCACTGAAGTGTGGCTTCGTATATTCATGTTTGTAATTAAGTTCCTTAAACCCACCAATATTTTGCAACCTTGTTTCTAAAATAAGTTACAGTTCCTACAGTCAGGTTCCCTCCAAATATAATGCATCAATAGATGTTTACCTTAGTTGTATTTAGCCTGAATTTAATTTTGCGCTAGCTTCCTGTTTGTAGTTTTTACGCATTCCCTAAGTAATAAACACACGTCTCCTTGAATTACTGTGTAGTCAGTGTTCGATCACATTGTAAAAAATAGTATAAATCTTTCACTGCTCCTGTCGGTCGATATACGACTGACGTAGTTAATATCCACCAATGGTCTGGCTATTCATGTGTTTGCATGTCCATGAGCATGTGGTTGTAGACAATGTCACTTCAAATTGACAATTCTGGGAACAACAGCAGTGAAAATTTAAGATAAAAACGGATGAAAGTGAAGGAGGAGCAAAGAAAAGACTGGATACTGATCAGATGCTTGGAACCCTAAAAGTGACCAAGTAAGCCTATCGTTAGTTTATTCTTGGAGCATGTAATGAATTTTCTAACCATTGAATAAAGAGGAATGTGAATTTACCCAACTGTAGGTGACTTATAAAAAGAAGTTGGAAACTATGGATTGGTAGTCTTTGCTGCACTACTGTTTTTTCCAAAGTTGATCTACTTCGGCTAATGCTATACGTGGTGGTATGTGTAGTTCATGTTAGCTGTTACACTTATCCAGTCTAGTAGACGAAAACAATATACTCAACAAACAGCTGCGACTCGATACAGTTGACAATGAGCCAAACCTATTGTGTGATGGCTAGTCATACTACCTGACTGCCCAAACCATGGTAGGTGGAGATGGATTCGAACCCATGACCCAGCGGTCAGAAGTCGAACGCCTAGACCAATGAACCACAGTTCCAATCAATCTAGTTAGTATTATTTTATTCCTTTACGTTCCCAGTGAAACAGGGCTTCAAGCTCGAGTTCTGTAGTTCCGGTAGCAGTGGTTTTATTTTTACAGGATGGGGTTGCTAGCCTCACTCCCAACCTCCCCTCTTCACCGGTCTTATTACCGGCTTAACGAGGTTTAGGAGTGCATCAGCCGACGATCAAACTCCGGACCACATGCGTGGTTGGTATTATTCAGTAAGTATTCATACAGGACTTCGCAGTGCTGCGCATTGGTGCAGTCCCTACACCTAACATCAGTACATCAGGTACGAGGTAATAAGGAGTAAGGCGAATAATTGGAAATAATATGAATGTCGTATAATAGTTGAGACTGAGAAAAGTAAAGAAGGTAAGGCAAATGAAGAGATAGAGTAGGCAACTAGGATAAAGGTACGACGTCAGTTCATTTGCTTCACTGCAACTAATTTTGAGCCATATGTTATCCAAGTTTTCCAAATGTATGCTGTGGTCAAACAGCATTTATCCTGCTGTGTGAACAATCACCGACTTGATAAATTGTTTCTGTATTTTGGTTCGGACTCCTGTCTCATCTTATAAAAAAGTACTTCAAGTTAGACAGTAGGTTGACATGCGTGCCTGTGCTTAGGAATGTGCACTTGGGTTTTTGTTTGGTAACAACATTGTATACTGTAACTCCTTTCTGTAGTTACTGTTTGTTTGAGTTCTTGAATATACTTTTTTTCCAAAGTCTCCTTACTACCGTATGTAATCATTATTCTTATCATCCTTTTAGAATTATCACTCACTTTCTTAATCTGCAAGTATTGACCTAAAATTTCTCCACTGTTCCCTAATGGACTGTAGACTCCTAATTTAGTGTGTAAACATTTTTTACCTGATAATTATTAGCCATTGCGTACAACTTTAATGACTCGGTTGTTGACGAAATTTCAGTACTAATAAAAACATCCTCTCGTCATTTACCAACTTACACCATCTCTGCCGTATACATATTATAGAGCTATCCTTCAGAGGATATTTATATTGTGCAGCAGTTGGCTTTATCCTAATTTACAACTGAGGTATGGTTGTTGAGATAAAAGGATATGGAAAGTCTAGTGGTCTTTGATCATAGATACCTTTGTTCAGTTTTTTTGTGTTGGAAGGAGCAACGTGGGGTCGACAAAGTAGGTTAGGTAAGTAGGAGAGGTCAATTGTTAAGATTGTAAAGTTTCACTACTTGATGCAACTAGAACAAGTACCGTGCGTGCTGAGCCACTACATCCCTTCGGCGAGTGTCTTCGCCGAAGTGAAATTAATTTGGATACATGTAACAAGGGTGACTCAGTACAACTGTCAACAACCTGGAATATAATTCTGAATGCACAAAAATGAATGAACAAAAAATGAACTATATATATGAGTACAAATCATAAATGTGTGAACAAAACAATTCCAACAGTGGTGTGAACATGGGCAGTAATTTTGCTCGAAATATTACCAATAACAAAACTTATCATTGTGTGTAACATTGAAATATAATTATACTTTATTTAATTTGGAAGATTTAGAGATAGTCAAACATAACATCAAACTATGAATCACTGACTGTTTTTTGGTTTGAGTTACAAAGGGATGTTAAGAACTCTGAAGGTTAGAAACTGTTAGTCACATAACCTAAAACTATTTACGGCGATACAACTCTGTCTACTCATTGTTGCCATTCAGATTCTGAAAATGAGTAATCTTCATTGAATTATTCTGTCTTCTTTACATCTTTGTCCACTTTAATTTAATTACATTTATTTTCTATAATTTTATGTGTACTTTTCCGAAGTATGGAAACCTGGGCTGTAAAATTGTTAATTCAGCCACTCACTTGTGTTTACTATAGTGTCACGGCATAACTCTAAAGGTAAACTGTCACATCTGACCACTTCTACATGTATCTGTCAATTCATTTGCTTCTGTGGAGTAAGGTATATATGTGTTTTATCTAGGAGTCAAGCAACATTATACCGCTTGGCTACAGAAAGGTCACAATAGTTGAATAAGGAGTGTTATAAGTGAACACATATTCAACACTGGCTACTCAATATGATAGAAACATTCATTCGAAGTTATCTACGAAGTCAAAAGAAAACTCCCGAAAACGGTTTACTTTTGTATACTTTGCAATGCTGAGGCATTAGCGATTTGGATGGGAGACCCTGGTTTATGTACACAGAAAAAACTCCATCCCCTCCTTCTACCTTGAATATAACTTCAACTGTTATTACTATTTTGTGCCTGTTTTCATATGATATTTATTATCATCATTTTCTTAACATTTTTTCCACTCTCTTCATCTACTCAATAATTTATTTTAATACTTTTTCCCATGCTCTTTCATTAAAATCCAGTTTTTTTTCTCAATATTTCGCATATTATACAGTCTTAGTCTAAACTTACTAATCTTCACTCATTAGTTACAGTTTGACCATTCATCACTGTTTTAAAATCTTTCTTTCACACTGAATGTTGGATTTGCAGGCGATTTGATTAATTTCAAGGTATAGGTAGATTTCGTTATGAAGTGAGATCATTTAGGGAATCACTGCGAACCTGACAAACCTTTGGTCTTAAGTCTTTACTTCTCACTGTGCCTTTTTATGCATGAAAATTGTTGCGTATATGACTATCTATAGAAAAAAAAACATAGGGTTAAATTTTCCAAAGTAAATCAAAATGTTGGATTATGTTGATATGTTATCGAAAATTAGTTCTTGGAATAAATTAGTCTCCTAGACACTTTTGTATTGACTTACTTAGTAGTCGGCGGGAGGGGGGGGGCGACATGTTTACTGCATAGTTTTTAACTGTATTACCTAATTTTTGTATTGACTTGTAGTATCAAGACTTTTAGACTTTTGGGTTACCTAATATGTTATATACCAGACTATTTCGTGTGTGTGTGTGTGTGTCAGTGTAGTGTATACATGTTAATTTGTTTCATTCCTTAGTTAAAGGTCAAATTATCAACACATATATGTATATATATTGTCTAGTGAATGAACTTAGTAATAGCTTTTTGTAAAAGCTTTCTTTGGTGATGATGATTCATAAACATATTGTTCTAACAATTACTTTATTTTACTATCCTTATCTATTTATGCATTTTATTTATCTCTGTTATTAACATTTTAGTTACATGCACTATGAGTCAGGCAGAATGGTTGGAGTTGGAAAGCGATCCTGGATTGTTTACTTTACTTTTAGAAGATTTTGGAGTTCAAGGTGTTCAGGTTGAAGAGATTTATGATTTATCAAAACCAATCACTGAAATTGTTTATGGTTTCATATTTTTATTTCATTGGAATAAAGCTAAGAAAAAGGTAAGTGACGCATATTATGTATATATTTGTTGTTATTGTTTCTTATTAATTGTTTGACTAAATAAGGAAGCAGTCACTCACTCATTTACATAATTCTAATTACTTTGGTGTATGATACAAATAGTAGAATAGAGAAATATTACTCAACAGCCAGTTACACTTCCGTGCAGTAGTCGGCAACAAGCCATACCTATTGCGTTAAGGTTAATCATACTGCCTGGCTGTCCAAACCTCGATAGGCGGAGTGGGGTTCGAACCCGTGACCCAGTGGTTGGAGGTCCAGCGCCCGAACCAATGATTCGCGGCCTCACTAGATTCAAGTAGAGGGAAAGTGTTCTCTGATGAGGACTCCTGGATTTAAAAGAAACAGCTACCTAGTATCAAGTGTTGGTTTGTAGGGATTGTACAGTGCAATGTCGAGAAAATACATTGCACTGATCTAGGCACTCTACTCGAACTCATGCAGCTAGGTGAGGGCTTACGGCGAGTTGTCATCCGAAGTGGTGACGACTAGTGGTGTCCGTCAGGGATGCCCATTATCCCCGTTTCTATTCAATTTCATCACAGATGTACTAATGGACTTAACCTAAACTCACTTCAGAGACTCAGGGATCGACTTGCTACCAGGGAATAATCTCGTTGACTTAGATGATATAGTCCTTCTAGGCGAGGACGCTGACAAAATGCAGAGTCTTCTAAACACCTTGAGCTGCAATCTACGAATGTTTGGCATGCGATTCGCTCCCGCCAAATGTAAGATGATGTTACAGGACTGGACTACTGGACTGACTCCTAGTTTAGAAATAGGGAGTGAAGTGGTAGAGCACGTTGACCACTTCACTTACTTGGGAAGTACCATCAGCCCCAACGGGTTGATCTCTGACGAAATCTCAGCACGGATACAGAGGGCTAGTTTCGCATATTCCAGTTTACGCCATCTCTGGCGTAGACGTGATATTCGCCTAACGACCAAAGGGCGGGTGTACTGCTCATCAGTGCCTTCCGTCATCCTTTATGACTGTGAGACCTGGCCGTTGAGAGTGGAAGACATGAAAAGATTAGCTGTCTTTGAACGTAGGTGCCTGCGTTCTATCTCGCGTGTGAAGTGGTATAATAAGGTGAGCAATATTGAGGTTAGGGGTCGAGTGCTAGGTAAGGAGGGGAAATCAATAGACGAGGCTGTGAAATTTCATCGACTGAGATGGTTAGGACATGTGTTACGCATGCTAGCCTAGTCATCGCCTTCCTTGACGGGCAATGTTAATTGGCTGACATAGGGCCAGGCTGGAAAAGAGCTAGCGGCGGTCAAACGAAAACATGGCAACAGTCAATGAAATCCACAACAGTTAGTCTAAGCCACGTAGGAAGGTGTAAACTTCCTGATTGGAGTCCTCGGGACGGTAAGAACCAATGATTGGAAACAATTGTTGACATGGCTCAAAATCGTTCTCAATGGCCAGTGCAGATGCATCCACTCCTTGTGACTTATGATTTCAAATGAAACTATATTGTTCTTCATTACTACTACTCCTTTGTCTCACATCTCAACTTACTGTCTATATTATGCATTTCTTTTACTTTCTTCTCTTGGTTTGTGTGCTACATGGAGTGTGGCGACTTGAACTGCCGCACATCTGTGCAAAGTTCTATGTCGAAAACAGACAGACAGAGAGGGATTTGATTAGTTACAGAATTGATAATGAGCTGACACCAGTTAGAGAAGAGCCTCTCAGTGGGACGAAACAGCTGTTCACTACTCTCTGGTTTTTCGGTGGTTCTCAAACTTGATATCAGCTCGTGATTAATCTTGTAACCAATCAAATCCCTCCAGACCAACACTTGACAATAAATATGATGCTCACTAGTGACTGGCTGTATACAGGAAGTTACCTGGAGTTCTGGTGAGAAGTCGTAGCTAGTGGGGTCTATCAAGTCAGGCAAGTGAACGGTTGCGCTAAATATCTATCGTAAATTGGCAGAATTTAAAATTCATAGACTACTGGATCGAGTTCCATTGGCTAAATAGTCTACTACCTCTCCTTGTGACTGGAAGGTCTAGGGGTTCGGGCCCCGGTGGGTGCGTGCTGATGAAGAGTCCCAAACTAGGAAGAAACAGCTGTTTGGTACTCCCTGGTTTTCGAATGGTTCTCTAATTGATGTTACCTCGTGACCAATCCTGTAACTGTTCTCTACTTCCAAGATTCATCCAGATTTTCGTTGACATCATTTGTTTGATAAAAAATACGATCGATCTTTTTCGAGAATATTACTATCTCAAAATTAGTTCAATAGCTGCAGTGATTAGCGTGTGTGTGTGTGTGTGTGTTTACAGACTTTCAAGTGTTATTCATTGCAGAATAGCGAGAGAAATGTGGAAACTATTTTTTTGTCATTAGTTTTTAGTTCTTCTCCATTTATTGTAATCCTCTAGCTTAGATGTGTTTGATTTGACGACAACAATTATAGTTAGTAATTTTTAGACCATTTTTTGACATCCCATTTAATTGACATTATAGATAGTATGAATCATTGAGATAAAAAATTATGTATTTCATAGATTAAGTTTATTTTGATGAGTGTATTGTATTTTTTAAGCCTTTATGATGTTTTATACATAGTACTACATACTTTAGCTAACACATAAAATTTACAAAATGTGTGATTTCCCACCCAATCCTACCTCTACGTATATATTTATGATTTCCAAATTTTATGGTATCTTATACTTTAACTGATAGACTAGTTTACCCACAATGTAGCAATATGTAGATTGTGGGAAGTGTTAATAAATCTGTTGGAATTTTGAAACCTTAAAAGACTACTACTTCCGTGAGAATACATATAGTTTGAATTCAGTTCCCAGGACAAGTTTTCCATGAGCTACACTTAATTGTGTGATGGCTGATGTTACTACTACTACTACCCAGTTGACCATGCTGAAGTAGGTGGGGCGGGATTCGAACCCAAGACTTTCTGGTTGAAGGCCGAGTGCTTCAGCCAATGAATCACCTCTCCACTAATATAACATGTGATTAATTGTTATATTGCTCGGTATAAATATTTCAAGATCAAATAAATATTATATGAATGGAAAGAAAACGAAATGATAATGATTGCAATAATAGGATCATTTTTTTATTACATCACAAACTTGCTAAATTACGGGCACTAGGAGATGTTTCACACAAAATTTCCTAGTTTTTGCTAGGGTTGGGATACTACCTAGATCGAAGGAGGTGGTTGTCTTAAGGGGTCATCCTCTAGTCTTTGACTTGAAGTCTGGTCCACGAGGCGTTGTAGCTGCGTTCCCACCGTCTTCGGTGGCTAAAATAGGTTAATGCGTTACTCGATCCTTTCGAATTCTGGAGCCAATGTCTGACTGACTGATTGGTTTCAACGTAGAACTTTGCATAGATGTGCAACAGTCCGAGTTGTCACTCTGCCTCCATGTGGCACACAAAACAAAAGAAGAGAGATAATAAGCAGAGATATTAGGCAACAAGAATAGTAATATGGAAGAACAATGGAATTTTATTGGATATGATTAATCACAAGGAGGGAATGCATCTGCGCCAGCCATCAGTGAGAACGATTTTGAGCCATATCACCAATTGTCTCCAGCCTTCATTGGTTTTTACCATCCCGAGGACGCCAACCAGTCAGGAAGTCTACACCTCCCTACGCGGCTGGCTGGCTTAAACTAACTGTTATGAATTTCATTGACTGATGAAGAAATGTTTTGGTTTGACCACTACTAGCTCTTTCTTTATCAACTTGATCCATCCTATGTCAGTCAGCTAGCATTGCCCGTCAGTCGAGGAAGGCGATGGCTAGGCGAGAATAAGCATGAGTAACACATGTCCTAACCATCCGTCTCAGTCGGTATAACTTCACAACTTCGTCGATTGACTTTCCCTCCTTACGTAGCACTGGACCGATGCCTTACCTCAATATTGCTCACCTTATTAAACCAGCACCTAACACTGGAGATAGAACTCAGACACCTATGATCAGATATAGCTAACCGGCCTTTTCGTATCTTTCACTTTCAATGGCCAGGTCTCACAGCCATAAAGGAGGACAAAGCGAACTGCTCTGGAGCCAATGTACACCATAGATTTGAAGTCAGGGTTTTCCAGCTCCCCTAAGTAGACCAGTATGTCTACCATTCAGTCGGGTTTTAAGTACCAGACGCTCTCATTTGCCCTTTCACTTTTGTGAGGAACACCTGCCTTGTGAAGGCAGTAGCTAGGATTCACCTGGCAGACAGGCACTATGAACGTGTGGGATATAAGCATTCGAGAGGAAGACAGAAGTCTGCCCATCCTCAGCCGTACTAGGCTGTTTATGGGGACGGTAATAAGATGAAGTGAATTTGAAGTGTTATTCTATAATCGGTGATAGTTATCGTGATAGCATGTGGCGGTTTGAGTCATACGTGAGGTAAAACAATAGAGAACATTTGCGATATGCTATAAAATTAGAATATTCACCAACCATGAAGTGATTGATGAGTGAGAATGCATCTTCATTGCCCGACATATAGCTGCTACCTTGGTATGGTGATTGGACTTTCATATTGCCATGACCCAACGATCTACACTGATTGGAACTAATATTCCTAAAAGTCTTACCGTATCAAAAGATCGTTTGGATAGAGGTTCGGCTAAAAACAGTTGCTGTTATAGTGTAACTCGCTCACATTATGTTGGGGATCTGAGGGCGATGTTGTACTGCTGGTGAATAGGGATGTAATAGCAGTAAGGCGTTTCCTTCAGATGACCAGCAAGCCAGTTAAGCTGCCCCTCTGCACTGGGTGGGGATAGAAAATATTGATCCCAAGAATGGCACATCCTAACTTGTGGTGGTCCGTAACCGACGGTAAAATCTTAATGCAGACAGAAGTCTGAAAACCACTTCAAAGAGGTTTGTATGACCTACCTCAAGCACTTTTCCCCTGGACTGTGCAGTCACGCAGCACTAATGCTCCTTCTGTTTCAGTTATTTCAAGCAGAAATCGATTTCCACGGTGTGGGTACATGGGATGTAATGGTCGTCCACGCACTTCCTGATCATTCTGATCAGCATCTGTATTGTTAACACTTCTCTGACTTCATTGTACGCAAGATTCCTGAAGTTTAATAGATCCTGGCCAGGAGACCTTCAGTTTTATACATGATTCAATTTTTAATAACTACCTACTTGATGATTGATCGCATTGTGATAATTTTGAGTTTTTCCACACTTAACTTTCTTTTGCTGGGCTTTGCTTGGATAGGCTTTCAAAATGCATGATTTAATCGCTTCATCCAACTCAATTTTGATAATCGAAGCAACTGGTTGGCTTCCTTTGTCTTTATCCGACTTCAATGTTGATAGTTGAAGTATTGACATTCTCAAGTGTTATTGTTTAAAATAAATGAAGTGAATTTTTGTGACCGCTTCTCCACCCTAATTTTATAAACCACATTTGTTATGTGTAGCTAGTTGTTGTTTATCGAGCTTGCATTCCTTCTGTGTATAATTTAGCCGATTCTAGTATGATCACGGATTGATATCAGTTAGAGAGCCATTGAAAACCATGGAGTACTGGATACCTGTTTCGTCCTACTATGGGACTCTTCGCAGGACGAGACAACTATCCGGTTTTCAATGATTCTTTGACTGATATCAATCCACTATGCAACTTAAAACCAATCAAATCGCTACAATCTAACACTTAGCGAATTTCGTTAGATTGTCACATAAATGTATCGAGATGAAATTGATTGTCAGTACATTGAGTGACTGCTGTAACAACAGAAGACAAGGGTCAGGCGACAGATCGTTTATTAAGGAAATCAACACATTTATAGCTTTTCATGTACATTATAGTAGATTATTGTTAGCGGAAAAACAGAGTCTTCTGATTGGAGGTTTCTCGTTGAACGTTAATCTTTCATCTCTTTGTGGCCGTTTATTGAAGTTCAGATTATCTATCTGCAAATTGTATCCGTCTACGCAAAGTCTGCTGTGGCTGGTTGTTGAATCAGTCTTTGTTCATTTTTTTCACGACCAATATTGGGGACGTAAACATTGACATAAATTACTGTCTACCAATTTGGCTAGCAGCCAGCTCTCACCACACTGCTACTATTGAGGGTTGGTTCATCTCACTAGTTTTTACTCTACTCATTGTCATCTTGTACAAATTCTGGAATTCATCTTCCCAACAGTTTTAGCATTTCATGTAGGGCACTTAACAAACAAACGCTAGTGTTTGTGTGTCTATTCATCACATTAAATTCTATTACGCCTCTCTACTTTGACACAGCATAAAATACTCACCGGTTCAATTGAATTTTTTTCAATAATCACGTATGTTGTCTTTTCTGATTATTATGAGTGAGACATTTTACTTGTAGTTTGTAAAGTAAGGTGGATAGGTCACATAGTCATTTGTAAACTGGAACTATTTTGAACCTGTTTTAATTAGTGAGAATTCTTAAACACAATTAATTGTAGGCAGATGACAGTTATCGACTGACATCAGTATGTGTTTAAAAATAAAAGCAAAATTTCATTTGGTGTATATTACGCGTAATAAACAGCATAGAATTTTTATTATGAGTTATTTTCTGAATTAACCTTTTGAAAAATACATCTAATGTTTTAAAACACAGCCTTGTCGGCGTTCTGGTCGAGGTTCAACTGGATCCGTAACGAATACAGTCTCCCCAAATTCTCATACATCTGTTCCTGCTTGTGATAATGCTCGATCGAATTCAGTTACTCCAAAAAATGGAAATAATAATAATAGTAATAGTAGTAGTAATAATTCTCGTCATCGATCAGCATCTGGATCAGGTCAAGAAATCCATAGTACGCCTGAAGCTGCTAAATTTATTGATGGAATATCAGAATGCAAGTCAACTGTATCTCAAGCTCCAGACAAAACAGAAATCTTTTTCGCCCATCAAGTTGTACAAAATTCTTGTGCTACACATGCTTTATTAAGTATCCTGTTAAACAGACCTGAGATAAATATAGGACATATGTTGGCAGAATTTCATAAAGCTACGCGTCATCTATCACCAGAAGCTAAAGGTCTAGCTATTGGCAGTATGCCACAACTTGCTCAAGCACACAATCGACATGCTGCAAAACCTCCAACAGTTTATAAAGATGAAGTTTCATCATCATGTGAAATAACACTGCCTGAGCCAAGTGAAGCTGCAGCAACAGCCGCAGCAATTGCTAAGGCTAGTGTAGGAACAGTAAATTCTATCAATTCTTCAGATTCAAGTCCTAGTTTAACTGCTGCTACTACTCTACTACTACTACTACAACTTCTAACATGACGGTGCCGGATACATTTCATTTTGTGTGTTACATTCCTATCGGTGGATTTTTATATGAATTAGATGGTCTCACTTCTGAACCAATTAATCATGGTCCATTAAAAAATCCCAATGATCAGTATGCTTGGACTGAACAGTGTGCTGAAGTTTTAAAGGAGCGTATGCAAGAAGTGAGTCTAAGCGTAATTACCAGTTATGTTTTTCATCGTGTGTACTTAATAAACAATAAATGTAGTATGAATAAGTAATATAAATAAACAGTCCAATTGTGTAAGTATTACATTTAGTAGTAGACTATGATTTACGTTTTGCTTTGTAAGGAACTATGCTAATGATATGTGATTTTCTCAAATGATCACGATCCCTGGTTTTCAATGGTTCTTTAATTGAAGTTTTTTCATGAGCAAACTTGAAAATCAATACTTGAAAATTAATCTAGTTGTCACTAGTGACTGACTAGAAGATGAAATTGCCTGAAGTCTTTGTGGGAAGTTGTGACCAAACGGGGTCCACCAAGCTTGCGTGTGAAGAAAGATACTCGCTGGTGATTTTGGCTGATGGTTGCTTACTGTATATCACGAATTGGTAGAAGTTAGAACTGATGGGCCGTTGGATTCCATTTCAATGGCTGATTGGTCAACTAGCTTACCTTGTAACCTGAAGTTACTGGGTTCCATCCCGTTGGGTAGGGTCATGGGTGCGTACTGGTGAAGAGTCCCAGACTAGGTCGAAACAGCTGTCTAAATCCTGATAATTTCGGCTTTACTTACATTTCAGTGTAGATTTCGCCACGAACCGAAGTCATTTGTCCTAGTTCGGGACTCTCCAACAGTGTACACCCACCACTATCACCCCACCAGAGGTCGAATCCGAGACCTTCAGGTTACGAGATCAAGCGTGTTGACCATTCAGCCACGTGGGCGGGAATTCATTAATTTGTGAATTTTAACTTGTGAATTCGTCACATAGAGCTACCCTCAACCAATGCCTTCGATTACTCTCCATTTCACTTGACATGGTAGATCCCACTGATCACGACTTCTCACTGCAAATTCAGGAGAATGCATTCAGTAGCCATCAATGAGCTGGAGATTAGTAATTTAGATTGCAGGTTTTTGTAAGGATATGTTTATTCGTACACTGTGTTTATCTTGTCTGCTTTAAATCATCACTCGCATTATTGAAGCTGATAAAATCTCATGTATTGGTATGGTAAACACACCATTCAAGTGTTGGTGTGATTCTTACTTCGTAATCATTGCTTACTACCTTAAATCAAATTCCTAATTTGCAAATTGGTTAGCAATTTACAATCTACACGCAGTTCGAGTAGCTATCCAGAAATCCTGTGATTTGAACAGATTTGCCTCTCTGTAATAAGTCGAACCGGGTACACCGCTGGTGAGCTAGGCCCCAAACGAGCGAAACGACCGTCCGGTGCTTAGATTACCTCAATCTGGCTAGCAAGCACTACTGGTTGATGTGACTGGCATGCAATTACTCACCTCAATCAATCATTGGTATATAGTTTTATGCAAATATGCTTGCTTACTACCTTTCTGAATTATGCAAAAGTCACATACTACTAATATATATATTTTTTTCTCTTCATGTTTTGCATAATAAACATAATAATAAATAGACTGTTTCATCTGTCTGATTATGCGTTAAATTTATGATTGATTTTTCTGTATATATATATGTTACATTTTAATGACACAGTGAGGCATATATACCACCATCTGGTGTTTAATCTTTCTGTTTTTGTAGTAAAAGACGATATCTAGAATATTATTAACATGAAACGTAGTCTTACTGCCTAGTAGGCCAGATGATGTTTCTATGCTTCTTATCTGAACATTGGGCAGAGGACAATGAAGAATAAAACGAAGAAATCGAAATAATATGATTGAAGATCATGGAATAGGGGAAAATTAGAATAAAGTTAAAGTGTGGATTCATCTACATGACTGTAAGCAGTTTTGAGTCATATGTATCCAAGTCAAGCAATATTCATCTTCATGTCCGGCGTAGATGTACAGTTGGTGATTTGATGGAATGTTATTAAATTTTGGTTTGAGAGTTGGTTAATTTAAATCTTGTCCCACTTCTTCTAACGATGCTTCAAATTAGGCAGTATATAATCCTGCGTAACAGACGATTCAGTTATCTAAGAGACTGGAAGTTTATAACTTCATCAGCTGGTTGATTTATCTATCCTGTCTTCCACATTTTTTATGCGGTTATTGCTTTACTTACTTAAGTGTCGCCAAATGAGTATGTTTTGCAACCATAGTAGAACTTTACACTTGTTGTGTGATGGACGATCAGATATCTTGCTTGCTCGACAATTTTCGGCAGTGAGATAAAGGCTAGAAACATCTGTCTGCATCAAGATATTTCACCAGTCACCAACACACCATCATCGGTGATGCAATTTTTTCAGAATTTGATCAATGCCGGCCGACAACTGTTACCTTGCCGTGGTGGGCGGGCTTGAATACCGCAGTGACCCAACAAGCTAAACTGGCTGGGACTCATGTCCCTACGGGTCCTACCATGTCAGGAAGGTTGTTTGGATAGCGGTTAGACTAAAAGCAGTTTCCATGAGGTACATGGGCTCCAGAATCCAATCGGATCAAATGGCGTATGAACCCATATGGATCACCGGCAACCATGGGAACGCAGCTTCTGACGCTGCTCCACTGCCTTGCGGATTAGACTCCAAGTCAAAGGCTCGCGGGGTGGGCGCTTAAGAAAACTACCTGCTTCGGTCTGGGCGCCCGGGCAGTATCCCAGCCCTCACACAATGTGTGGCGCATCTTTCTTGGTGCCATGTTGTACCAAGTTTTTTCTGCGTTTAAATAAATAATACTGCATGTACATGGTCCGGGGTTCGATCCCCCGCCGACGCACACCTGATATCTATGGTCAGCCTGCAAATTTGGGCTACCGATATCACATGCTGAAAAATTCCATACCTGTACCAAAAAATACGGTGTGGAATCAAGCTGTAATCAAAAATATAAAAAAAATCAGTACACTCAGAAGAAAAGTATGAATGTAGACTAGTCCTAAACATTCTGAAGTTGTCACTTGCATAGTTTGTGGGAATCTCTGTATCTTATGGTTGTCCTGACTATTTAGTTTTGGTTTTAGTGTCTACTGTCTAGCGTGTCTGTAAATATGCAAACCGTTTTAGTTTGTCAGTAAAGTTATAAGGTTTCTTGACGTATATATATATATATATATATATATATATATATATATATATATTTACACATTGTAAGTTTATTTATAAGGTCACTGAAATCTATATTCAGTGTAAACAGTGTTTTTGTCAATTCATGGAATGTAGCATATAGAATGAATAATAATAATAATAATAATAAAATTAATTAATTAGTTATAAAGATGTGAACATGAAATTTTTGGATGATTTAAAAGCTAACTTGATTAGGGGGTAGTTTGAGGAATCCATCATAAAATTATTAAATGCTGAGTTGAAGAGTTATAACCATGTCTTTATTACTTCTTCTAGATGATGATGAAATGGGTGTGTAGCTCACATTTATGATGTACTTAAACCTATTTGTGTTTAATGAATTCTTTTTTTTTAAAAAAAACATTGTATGTTGCTGAATTTTTAGATTTTATTTCTGGTAATAAACTCCAGAAAATATGATGAGGCAACTGATCTTAAATAGAGAATTACTTAATAATAATAATTCTTTTTAATGATTATTCTTAAGAAAAGAACTTTTTTTAAACCATGATTTGGGGGTGTTTGAAGTTTATTTTATTTCTATTTAAAACACAAAACCTGGTACAATATGGCATCAAGAAGATGCACCATATAATAATAATAAAACAACATATAAGAAAAAATAAGGTAAAGAATGAATAAAGGATTGTATCTGGAAAGGAAGCAGTTATATTTAACAAGACCAAACAGTATTCGTCGAATTGTTGTCGGAAAAGGAAGAAAGAGGAAAACTGCAGCACGTTCGACATTGATGATTGCGATTCTTGGCCATATCCGATAACGTTTCGAGCCATCGATTCGGGTCATCTCTCAGAGTCCAACCAGGGAGTCGTGATGCACCAACCGATGCTAACCTACCATAAATATCCTTCATCCCCACGACGCCATGTCATGGACTGACCACCTCTCCGCCTTTTCCATCCCGTCCCAGGGCTGGTTAGCGAACAGAGACCTGTACGGAAGCCTCTGGGATGACATTCGTAGCACATGTTCAAGTCACCGAAGCCGGTGTTTCCAGATGACAACACTCAATGAATGGTGGTCTCCACTGTGTTCAAACACACGCCGCCGGATCTCAGAATTACTCACGCAAACAGTGATGATCGAACACACAGAGTCATCGCACATCTTCAGATCCAAAGCCTCAGGATGGTCGGGGGTGGGTGCCTTGCTCTGCGGGTTGGCCACCCCTCCGCACACCTCTTGAAATGCTCCCATATGACCGGGGTTACATAACCTCTCCTGAGGAAGTCCTACTCACTGCCTTCACGTGGCGGAGGTGTTTTCACCAAAGTGAGAGGGCGAAAGCGGATGCCCGGCGCTCTTCACCGGGTTGACTGTCCATTGGATGACAGTCTAGGGGAGATGGCTAAACCCTGATTCCAAACCTCCAACGACTGGCGTATGAAGCTCACTGGAGCTCACCGGCAGACGTATGGACAAAGGGCTTGTTGGATGTCCTGGATGTCTGGCCCCATTCAAAAAGGCGTATGAACCGAACTCCGGTCACCGGCTGCCAATGGATGGTGGACTCCCTACTCCACTCCTACTGCCTTGTAGGTCACACTTGGTTGTGTAAAGGCTAGAGCTGCACTCTCAAACAAAAGGCCGAGCGATTCTGGGGACATCACTCGTACCAAATTCCCATGAAACTTCATGAACTCTCTTACAATCTTGGCGATGTCGCAGGGGTGGACAGCTGAAAACATGGCTTGGTACAGTCAAGGCTGATATGGAGTGCCTGGGGCTACAAACCGTCTACGGACTCCGTCTGTGGAACAAGAATTGGATAACCCTGTCGCAAAACCTTGCATCAGATCGCCGCGCCTGGGCAGCGATGATTCGAGATGTTCATGAAGCCGGCTCATCCTCCCGTAGGAGATAGCCGAAGTAAAGTAAGTAAGTACATCTTCAGTCGTAGAGGACAGGTTTAACAGGTATAGAGAAAGACTGTGCGAACCGATGCATTGTAAAATCTACCTTTGAAGCCGGCTAACGTCGCGAAGGCGCGAGAGTGCTCAAGTTACGTATGCACCTAACTTTCCTGATCGTTGAAAATCGTGGTCAACTCCGCAGCACTCTCGATTACCAGATACACGAACTTATAACTTCAAGCGGTTCACTGCAGCAGTGAGTGCAGGTACAGGCTCCTGCCAATCTTGTAACAGTACTTTGCACTTAGACGGCGCAAAGCACATACCATACTAACAGACACTGATCTCCAAATGGTTAAGTGCGATTTAGGCAGCCTACATGCTATCGTACAGTAAGACGATATCGTCTGGATACTCGAGGTCAAAAAGTCTTTCTCCAGGAAGCAGATCTACACCGCCACGATGCACGTCCTTCAAAACTGACTCCAGAATGTTATCGGTGGCAAAATTAAAGAGAAATGGAGAGATTGGGAAAACCTGTCTAACCCCAGTGTTGGTTGGGAACAGTGAAGATAGCTGGTTGTATGCCCTTACTCTACCTGAGGTATTTCTGTATAGGGCTTTCAGAATGTTAACAAACTTCTCAGGTACACCCTCTCTAACAGACAGTTCCAGAGCACAGTTCTATCCAACGAATCGAAGGCAGCCCTAATATCAAGAAACACAACAACTGTTGGCCTGCAGTACGTGTGGCGGTGTTCTAACAACTGGCCGAGGGTGAACACATGATCACTGCATCCACGGCCTGAACGAAACCCAGTCTGCTCTTCGCGAATCAACTCCACGTGTTTTGCACAGCCTGCGAAGCAAGACAGCAGCCAATATTTTAGACGCAATTGGTAGCAAACTGATACCCCTATGGTTGTCGCATGTGTTACGTCGACCCTTTTTAAAGATGGGGACGATGAATGGCTTCATTCCCCATTGATGGCACATCCTCGATTTCCCATACTTTCCTGAACAAACCGTTCAAAGCCATGACCAGAATCTCACCACTATCTTTAAAAAGAGACGGGTGCCTTATGGCGTTTCAACATTTGTAGTCCCTTTCGAACCTCCGCATCGACTGGTGGGTCTGTATTAACCGACCAAGAAACAATGTAGCTGATAACGGTGGGTCCTGGGGTTGATGGTCACCTAAACTGCTTCTCACAGTGCTCTGCCCAGCGTTCCAGACGTCTTTTCAGGCTGGTAATTGGCGTGCCATCTGCCTCGCAGACTGTCTTTCTGACACCCTGTTTCTTTCTGCCGATGGCTCGGATGACCTGGAACAGTTCCCGACTGTTGCCAGATGCAGCTACTGATTCCATCTCACACGCCCGTTCTGATCACCAGGCTTCGCGGTCCTTACATAAACACTGTTTAATCTTGCGCGTAAGCGGCTTTCGCTACCTGCCGGAATGGACTGGCGTTCATCCAGGAGCTGCAAGGAACCCGCAGAAATCCAGTGGTTTTTAGCGGAGCATTCTTTTAAGCTACAAGCGACTTCACTCGTCGTTTGCATGGCGCCTTGCAGATGTAGTTAATGTTCACTTATACTACTTGGAGGGTTGCTAGCAAGCTTTGATTGTAACTCAGCCTGGTATTTCAACGAGGTATCAGATGCTACCAGTTTGCTCATATCAACATTTAGATGACGCCGTTTATGAACCCCTCCAAATAGCAAGACGATTCTGGTACACACTAAAGTATGATCGGAGTCCATTCATGTGTTTAGGAAGGAGCGACAGTGCTGTATGCATTCTCGCCATCGGAAACTGATAGCAATATGATCAATCTGAGTCTAGGCTTGATTGGCAGAGGGAGGACGCTAGTTAGCGCTACGGTGATGGCTGTGTCGGAAGTTGGTGCTGGCTAGAAACGTCTTGTGATCTGCTCAAAGCTGCGGAAGATGGACCCCATTATCTGACCTGCGACCATGTAAACTCCACTGACCACCTAGACGACTCTCGTATGCGCCTAGACACCCGACCTGTGGATTCAAGTCCCCAACCGGCACTACAATATCTCTCCGACGCGCCTGTTTCAGGAGGTCGCTCAGTTGGTAGTAAAACATCCTTAATTGTGTCCGGGCTGCAATCCGTCGGTGCATAGGTAAAGATAACAAATAAACACCGCCTATCTGGCCTACCGCTCCTTACTCTCGTATAGTCTTCCAGCCTCACAATACATAGACGACTGTTAATTAGGATCTAGTCGAGTAATCCAGCTTTGGCTCTAGCGCGACACCGACACCAGCTGCACCGGATGCCGATGTCACAGGGTCCCCGGATAATCGCAGGCGGTATATACCATTCGAAAGTTCAGATGGAGAAGATGTCCGAAGCACTTCACTGGGATTTTGAATGTGGGTCTCCGAAATGCAGCAGACATCGATAGCTAGGCTTTCCAATGTTCTTGCCAGATTTGCCTGTTGTCTGATTTGCATCAGTGTCCGAACAGTGTAGGTGGCACGCGTGAACGCCACACGCGTTTTCAGGATATCTGCGTTAAATGTCGCACTGGGGACCACCATTTTGAAGGCTACTCACTGATATTACGAAATGGCACAGATAGACCGAGAATTCGGACAAAGGCGAAAGGCTGACGAAAGTGAAGACACCAAAGATAGAAAAAGTAAAACACAGGAGTCAATGTATAAAAATAAAAATAAGGTTGAAAATAAATGCGTCACTTGAAGTAACATTACTGTTCAAGAGCATTGTAATGGGTATGCGATTGGTTTTACTGGTAGTTCGTTGTTGCATTTCGTTGATTGTATTTGTTTGAAGATTTTCAGCTTGACCTTGAAGTTCCTTGAACTAGAGATAGTGGTCGGAGCCTACGTCTGTTCCTCTCCACCAGACTGCCTCCTCACTTTCTAACATTTTGTTATTTATTTAATTTATGATGATAGACGAAACCAATTTAAAATTAATCAGATTCTATGAATTAAAACTTCAGTTAGAAAATATTTCATTGGTTTTATTTATTAGAGGGGTGTCACATGAGGTAGTGAGGTAAATTTTACATGTATTGGCTATTTACACATCTTCCATTATTGTTATTATTGTTCCCTTGAATTCCGAGTGGAACATAGAGCTCCAACAGCGCGTCTCCATTTCACTCTGTTTCTTGCTGTCCGTTTAAGCTGGCTCCAGGATTGCTCATAAGCTTTCATTCCCCCCGCTCTTTGCACTATCTGCTCCATTTCACCGTTGAGCCCATGCCAAATTCGTCTTTCCCCGTTCGGGTTCTACTCAAGGGTTAGCCTGGCTCGTGATGCCACTCAACGGTCTCCTCAGAGCATGTGCAATCCATCTCCATTTGTTTCTTTATATTTGTTAGGCGATAGGTTGTTGGCTGGTTTATTGCTTCCCAGAGTTCCTTGTTGTTTATCCTCTCTGGTCATCTGATCTTTAATACCGTGTCTGTGTCAGGTCATCGTCTGCTTATTTCATTTTGCATTTTTGATTCGGCATTTCAGGAAGTGACACTTAACTGCTAACCCATCCACACACTAATATTTTGAACAATTAGATTATATGTGTTATCAACCAATCATAATGTACTATTGAAATGTGTATGTGATTGACTAGTTATAATTAGTTGTTTTAGTTCAACAACTACTTGCAATTCCATGCATTTAGGACAATGAGCCACACACCTGGATGTCCAAATCTAGTTGGGCTACTCGGGTTTTGAACTCGTGATCCACTAGTTGGAAGTTGAGCTCCTAGACCATTAAACCACACAGCTGTACATGTGGCGGCTCAGCTATTATACTATTATGCCATAATATTATAGTCCCCTTAGGTTCCTAGAGGGAGTATAAGGCTTCAACAGCACATCTCCATTTCATCCTGTTTTATGCAGTCCTCTTTAGCTGGCTTCACAATTGTCCATCTTATGCTATCTCCTCCATGTTACCCTCGAACTCCTAACTCATCGTTTCTCATTCGGGTTGCAGTCGAGGGCCTAGCGCGCGATGTCACTCTACGGTTCCCTCAGCGTGTGTCTGATGCGTCTTCATTTTCTTCGGCCTATTTGTTAGGCGATGTGTTCTTGATTGGTTCATTGCCTGTCAGAATTCCTTGTTGCTGATCCTTTCTGGCCGGCCATCTATTCTTCATTATGGAGCGAAGACAGCTGTTGATAAACATCTGCAACCATGAAACGCGTGTCAGGTCTCTGACCTATATAGAAGCACTGATTCGACATCAATGTTGAGCATCCGGATCTTGTTCCGTATTCTGAATGCAGTAGATTTCCAGACTGATTTCACAATAATGAAGGTCTATCTTAATTTTCTGATCCTGGCTGTCTTTGACATCCTCATCTGTGCCATGGCCGCCTGTAGATGGAACGATGCTATCTAGATAAATGAGAGAAGTGACTTTCTTCAAATGTCTCCTGTTGATAGTGATTGTGGTGCTTGCAGTTGTTGTTGGTTGGTTATCTACATCACCTCCGTCTTCTCTATGTTCACTTGAGAGTCCTGTCTTCACTGCTTCTTCTGCCAACTTGTTGATTTTCATTATACTACATAAATATTTCGTAATAAATAGTAAATAAAATCACAATGTTGTATACTTTATACTTATTTACTTCCTAATACTTTAAGATTTTTATTAGTACCTAAATTTACTAGTTAAAAGATATTTTATTCTTAGGGGACCATGGTTTTCTTCTCACTCCTTATCTTTTTACATATTAATCCTAGAAACAGAGATATATTTTCAAGTATTGGTTTGTAGGGATTTGGTTGATTGGTTATAGGATTTCATCATGAGCTGACATTGGTTAGAGAACCATTGGAAAACCTGCAGGGAGTACTGGACAGCTGTTTCGTCCTAGTTTGGGACTCTTCATCGGTACGCAGACACAATGCGGGGTCCCAACCCAGGACCTTTTGTTAACAAGGCGAGCTAGCTCGTATACCATTAAGCCACTGGGACCCGATCCAATGGCAAGCCCATAAATTCTAACCTCTGCCAATTCATGATATAGCGCAACCGCTAGCTAGAGATATATTTCATGGTGTGTAGCATCGTTCCTAATATCGAATATAATTCTATTGAAATTCATTCAGAATATCACATCTTTTTCTCTTTTTTTTTGGTAAACCTCACTAATAATCTGGGGAAGTATGTATGTATAGGATATAAGTAATAAAATGAAAGCTTGAGATATCATTGTGTTGTTTTCGATCGCGTGTCTCCCTTCCCTGTCTTAAGTCAAATAATTTTAGTTTAAAAACTGTTATAAGAGAATAACTTGGAAGGGAAGTTAAAAGTTAAGTAGCCTGTTGACAAGAGGAATTAAATTTTGACAACGAACTAAAAGAGAATAGATACAATGTAAAAGAAAACGTTGAAAGCCTCTCATATTTTGGTTTAACTAAGTATAATAATACTGTTTTGCTGTGTTTATCAAATGAATATATCTAATGTGGAATTACTTTCTCCCACAATACCCGATTTCTTTCCTTACTTTATTACCACTAAAACTAGCATCATAAGTTATTTCGCGGATGAAGATGACAACAGTAAAACGCACTGTGATTGTAGATTTGAGTTCACAAAGCCATTGATCCGTTTATTTTTTTTGGTTTTCTCCATTTCACATTGAAGTCTGTCACTGTAACTGTAGGCTCTTTATCCCAAGAGTACTAGCTCGGTATCCGCTTATTGGTCAAAAAACGTGTGTACTGCACACCAGTACGCACTGTTCTTCTTTATGACTTCATGACATGGCCATCGAAAGTGGAAGACCTGAAGAAGCTAGCTGTTTTTCTTCTCTCTCTCTCCCGTGTTAAGTGGAATAATTTAGTGAGTAGAGTGTAAGGTAAGAAGGGTAAGTCAGTCGATGAGGTTGTGAAGCTACATCTATTGAGAGATGGCTATGAAACATGTATTGCGCATGCCCAGCCACCGCCTTCCTCAAAGGGTAATGTTAGCTGACATAGGATTAGGTTGGAGAAGAGTTAGAGTGTGGTCAAACCAAAACCTCGTACCAGTCCATAAAGTCCTTGACAGTTGGTTTGAGCCTGCCATTGTAGGAAGGCGTAGACTGCCTGGTTGAGGTCCTCGAGATTCTAAGAATCAATGGTTTAAGATTGTTGCATTGACTCTTTGTAATCTCCCAGATCCATTAAATCATCTGTGTTCTCTCCATGTTATTATTTTTTCTCCGGTGCTTATCTGCCTATTATAGTTCTTTTAGATTTCTTTTCTCTAATTTTGTGTGCTATATAGAATTTTGAAAACTTGAACTACTGTACTTCTTCTGTGCAAAGTTCTTTGTTGAAACTCAGTTGGCAAGTCGGTCAGCTCAGCAAACGTTTTCACTTTATTAACTCCATATCCTGGGCGACATATGATGAACATCAATTCCTTTATATCCTCCCACAGACTTCAATTTATCCTACTATTTGAAGATCATATAGACTGAATCTTAAAAATTGTTCCGACTTTTACTCATCTCTCATCTAATTTCGCTTCAATGTTTGAATACTGAATTGTTTAGTGTTGTACAATGGAAAAAAGCTGCTTAAGACGGATTAATATTTCTTAATCTTAAGTTTTAGATTACGCATTCCATCTACTTGTATTTCGCGAAGCTTTAGCAAACGTAGAATTACTAGAGTCACTTCCTTGGTACCCCCGATTTATTTCTGTGTTCAATTCAAAGAGATTTCAAAACATTATTTTAGCTGTGGTCCGGGGTTTGATCCTCGACTGACGCGCCCTCCTAAACCTCGCCTGGTCTGTAGTAAACCCGGTAAAGAGGGAAAAAGTTTGGCGTGTTTGGCTAGCAACCGCACTCCGTAAAAGGCAATACCACCCCTACCGAAGATCAAGTTTGAAACTTTATATTCCACTCCGAACGCAAAGGAATAATCATCCCTGTGTTGGTATCGGTGATATTTAGGACAAAACAATATTAGTATTATCCTACTTCTTCATATCATTCAACCAAAAACTATATATTTGCTTAGAAGGAAATCCAGTAACCGAGCGCAATTACATGTAAACCCCAAAAATCTGAAGCTTTTATTCAAATTTCGTTCGTTGTTCAGGCTTGATACAATATGAATTAGCCTTTCAAAATATTAATCCCTTAATTTATATATACCGCTTTGATTGATGCTATTTGGGTGTTAAGAGAATGTTAAAGTGAAGTAATTAAATCATAATAGCATGTATGGGTGACCGAGGAAGAGAAAAAGACTAAATAATAGTCGACAGTTGCTTGTATTTCAATTGTTTGACTTTCGTCATGAACCAACATGAGGTAGAGAGATCATTTGAAAAACAAGAGAGTACTAGAATACTGTTTCGTCCTATTTCTGGATTCTGCACCAGTGCGAACCCACGACTCCACCAGGCATCCAACCCTGGGTCCTTCAAGTTATGAGATCAACACGTTGACCGGTCGGTCGGTCGGTTTTCGACATAGAACTTTGCACTGATGTGTGGCAGTTCAAGTCGCCACAATCCATGTAGCACGCAAAGCAAGAGAAGGAAGTAGAAGAAATGCATAATATAGACAGTAAACAGAGGTGAGAGACAAAGGAATAGTAATAACGGAGAACAAAACAGTTTAATTGGAAATCATAAGTCACAAGGAGTGGATGCATCTGCGCCACTGAGAACGATTTTGAGCCATGTCACCAATTGTTTCCAATCATTGGTTTTTACCGTCCCGGGGACCCCAACCAGGAAGTCTACATCTTCCTACGTGGCTGGCTTGAACTAACTGTTGTGGATTTCATTGACTGTTGCCATGTTTTCGTTTGACCGCCGCTAGCTCTTTTCCAGCCTGACCCTATATCAGCTAACATTGCCCGTCAAGGAAGGCGATGACTACGCTAGCATGCGTAACACATGTCCTAACCATCTCAGTCGAAGTAATTTCACCGTTTCATCGACTGATTTCCCCTGCTTACCTAGCACTCGACGCCTAACCTCAATATTGCTCACCTTGTTATACGACTTCACACGGGAGATAGTACGCAGACACCTATGATGGAACACAGCTAATCTTTTCATGTCGTCTGCTCTCAATGGCCAGGTCTCACAGCCATAAAGGAGGACGGAGCGGACTGTTGAGCAGTACACACGCCCTTTGGTCGATAGTCGGATATCGCGTCTACGCCAGAGACGGCGAAAACTGGCGTGTGCGAACCTAACCCTCTGTATTCGTGCTGAGATTTCGTCGGAGATCAACCCGTTGGGGGCACACGTCGACCAAGATCGTTGACTATTCAGCCACTCGAGCTGGAGTCCAATTCGCGATATAGCTCTACCCTCACTTATGTTAGTTCATGATCCAAATCCTCCCACAAATCACGTAAAGTTAGCTGCTTGTATGTTGTTGGTGTTGGGAATTATCAGTGCTTTCTAACTTTTTACATTGATGAAACCAATATATATACCCTAGGGAAGAATGATTTACAAGCTTTTGTTGTGTAGTGGTAGTGTTTGTCCTACTTAGCATTTAATATAGAAAAAAAACCCAATCAGTTTAACCATACGCTAACTACGTGTGCATGAGTTTTGCCAACCCATGTATTATTTTGTATGTGCGTATGAAAAATGTGAGCAAATTTATAAAGTAAGTCCGTTAAACGTTACATATAGTTACAAAACTTAATTACCGAAGTTGTTTTATTATTCTAATTTGAATTTATTAGAGAAAAAAACGTTTTGCACCTAGAAAGATTTTTCTAGTATAAATTTCTGAGTCATACATAGAAGTATTGTTTTGCTAACACAAAGGCTTTTAAATGAGGTGTACACTTTTATTCTTACGTTAAATTGCTTCATAATGGAATGTAGTTTGATTGAACACTAGGAGTAACTAGTGTCGTGCAATTAGTCCTTCGTTTGCTGCACACTGAATTCTGTCAGTCAAATTTAGAATGTGGCTACTAAGCTAGGTGGTTCGCTATCACGGTGTACTCTGAATTATTAGGTGGTTAGAGATAATCGGCAGGAAGCCTTGCTTGACCTAGGTTTTGTGCTTGTTGGCACTAGTCAGCGATGCATATCTGCAATCCTGAAGGAACTCATGTACCTTCTGAGATTCGAACCTGCGTAATCCGATGCAGCAGTCTGAGACGTTACCACTATGCTATTGAGGCACGTCATTGACCTTCTGTAGGACTGTATCGGATACTTTGATTGGATACAAGGTAGTAACTAGCTGATATATGTGGATGGATAGATTGTCTGAACAGTGGATCAGTCAGTTGTCTCATAAATAGCTAAAGAGTCTACTGAACACCCTGAGCAACAATCTCCGCATGTTTGGCATGCGATTCGCCCCTATAAAATGTAAGATGATGCTGCAGGATTGGACTTCACCGACCCCTAGATTAGAAATAGGAAGTGAAGTGGTAGAACACGTTGACCGCTTCACTTACTTGGGAAGTACCATCAGCCCCAACGGGTTGATCTCCGACGAAATTTCAGCACGAATACAGAGGGCTAGGTTCGCATTCGCCAGTTTTCGCCGTCTCTGGCGTAGACGCGATATCCGACTATCGACCAAAGGGCGTGTGTACTGCTCAACAGTCCGCTCCGTCCTCCTTTATGGCTGTGAGACCTGGCCATTGAGAGCAGACGACATGAAAAGATTAGCTGTCTTCGATCATAGGTGTCTGCGTTCCATCTCCCGCGTGAAGTGGTATAATAAGGTGAGCAATATTGAGGTTAGGCGTCGAGTGCTAGGTAAGGCGGGGAAATCAATCGACGAGACTGTGAAATTACTTCGACTGAGATGGTTAGGACATGTGCTACGTATGCCTAGTCATCGCCTTCCTCGACGGGCAATGTTAGCTGATATAAGGTCAGGCTGGAAAAGAGCTAGCGGCGGTCAAACCAAAACATGGCACCAATCAATGAAATCCACAACAGTTAGTTCAAGCCAGCCACGTAGGAAGATGTAGACTTCCTGGTTGGGGCCCTCGGGATGGTAAAAACCAATGGTTGGAAACAATTGGTGACATGGCTCAAAATCGTTCTCAGTGGCGCAGATGCATCCACTCCTTGTGACTTATGATTTCCAATTAAACTGTTTTGTTCTCCGTTATTACTATTCCTTTGTCTCTCACCTCTGTTTACTGTCTATATTATGCATTTCTTCTACTTCCTTCTCTTGCTTTGCGTGCTACATGGATTGTGGCGACTTGAACTGCCGCACATCGGTGCAAAGTTCTATGTCGAAAACCGACTGACCGACCTAAATAGCTAAAGAGACAGTTGATGGATTATTCTTTCCCATACCCACATCATTGGCAATATATATATATATATAAATCATTGTTCTTTTTATAAACATAGATATACTTTCCGTTTCACCTCGTTGTGCTTTCTTGTTTAAGTAGCCAGCTGAAGATATCAGGTAGCTGTTGTAACGCTGTTGGCCTAAATAAGTGATATTTTTAATTACCACGTCTGTACAAGATTCGGCGTCGCCATCTATTCATTCTCAGCATTTGCTAAAATTTGACGATGTTTAAGAATGGTGATTAGCAGTGGAGTCTGGGATGTGCATTTCGTCATCTGAATCTGACTGCTAGTCACCATCCGTCTAATAACACCATGTAGATTATTTAGTTCATATAATCGTCCTACCTAGTGTTTTATCAATATCAACTAAAACTAAAAATAGTAAAGTTATTTCCATGCACTTAAACTATTGTTCTTTCTCTTTGTGTTTTTTCCCCTTTACGAACACGTTATCTTCATCATCATTACAGCAAGATGTTCGGTATAATTTACTAGCTGTTGTACCGGATCGTCGTGTAGCGCTTACAAAACGTATGCAAATGTTGAAACGCAATCGTCAACTTATTCAAGATATCCTAATTCGTATGTGTCAATACGATCATACATCTAAATCTTCTTCACATTGTTCCAACAACAACAACATCACTTCCTCCACTGTTACTGCTAACACTACGGCGACGACGACTTCAGTTGCTGATCATAATCATTTACATCATAAATTCAATGGTCATCATCATATTGAAGAGGAGTACAATTCAAATCATTCACAACATTGTATGAAACATGACTGTGTTGTTGCGACTAGTTCCTCATCATCCTCATCGTCATCATCATCATCATCATCATCATTGTCCGCGTCTGTAGAACTACGTGATTCTCCACATCAAGAAAAATCTTCTCTTACATGTATACATGATCACAATTGTAATAACATTAGTCGTAGTAGTAGTAACATTATAAATAATACTGATAAAAGCAAGTAAGTTTTATTTTCTGGTTATTTACAAAAAACATTTTATTGATTATTTTCTCAGTTTTCAAGGGATTTGATTGGCTTTAAAGATTGGTCACAATCATTGGAAACCCCGGTATACTACTGGACAGCTGATTCGTCCTAGTTTGAAAATTTATCTAGTTCTCATAAGTGAATCAATGCAGGATGAAGTTTGTGCCTGAAATTCTAGTGGGAAGTCGTGACCAGTGAGGTTATGAGGATACAGATATTCGCCGATGACATTAGTTGGCGGTTGCACCACATATTGAGAAACGTCAGAAGGTAGAATTCATGGGCCATTGGATTCCGTCGCAGTGGCTGAATGAATGGTTTGCGAGTTTGTCTTGTAACTTGAGGTCGCTGGGTTCGACCCCACAGGGTGGGGTGGGGTCATGGATGGGTGCCAATGAAGTGTCTTGAAGTAGGACGAAACGGTGACTGTTCAGTACTTTTCCTGGTTTTCAATAGTACTCTAACTGAAGTCAGTTCATGACCAATCTTTGAATTTCTTAATTGTTTTGGATGTTTTTTCTTTGAATGATGAAAAACAGTAACGTCTAGGGAGTCTTGAATGATGATGTTTTAAGCTATTAGCATCTCCTTGGAAATAGCATAAGCTGTTGTTAGGTTTCATCTTAGCACCTGAATCGATTATGATCATTCATGAATGGTGTATTGTTCTACAGTTACTTAGATGATCCGGATTTTATTTCCGGCTGATGCACTCCTGAACCTCGTCTAGTCGGTAGTAAGTCTGGAAGCAACGTAAGATTGAATGTATGACGCCCAGCAAGTTCCAATTCGTTTAAATAACACCATCGTTAGGGAAACTTCAAAGCTTGAAGCCCTGTATGATAAATAAACATTCATAGATGACTTTTAAGAAGAAAAAACCAATGTCGTAGTCTACTAGTGACATGATAGGTTATTTATTTAAATGGTAGCACTCTACGAATACCACATGCAATGTTTAATATTCACGAGAATTAGGTAGCTCATCCAGCTTATAGTTATTTTGAATGCTATTATTGATCTTTGTAATTATCTACTGCAAGGGCAATAATGACTGACTGGTTTCAACGTAGAACTTTGCATAGATGTGCAACAGTTCCAGTTGCCACACTACCACCTTGTAGCACACAAAGCAAGAGAAGAGAGTAAAGAGCGATTCAAAAGAGAGGTAATAAATAGAGATATGAGGCAACAAGAATAGTAATATGGAGGAACAATACAATTTTATTGGATATTATTGATCACGAAGAGGGAATGCATCTGTGCCAGCCATCAGTGAGAACGATTTTGAGCCATATCACCAATTGTCTCCAGTCTTCATTGGTTTTTACCATCCCGAGGACCCCAACCAGTCAGGAAGTCTACACGTCATTACGTGGCTGGCTGGCTTACACTAACTGTTGTGGATTTCATTGACTGATGAAGCCATTTTTTGGTTTGACAACTACTAGCTCTTTCTTTATCAACTTGATCCATCCTATGTCAGTCAGCTAGCATTGCCCGTCGGTCGAGGAAGGCGATGGCTAGTCGAGAATAATCATGAGTAACACATGTCGTAACCATCCGTCTCAGTCGGTATAACTTCACAACCTCGTCGATTGACTTTTCCTCCTTACATAGCACTGGACCGATGCCTTTCTCCAATATTGTTCACCTTATTATACCACCACCTAGCATGGGAGATAGAACTCAGACACCTATGATCAGGTAGAGCTAGCCGGCCTTTTCGTATCTTCCACTTTCAGTGGCCATGTCTAAAAGACATAGAGGAAGACGGGGAGACTACTGGGCTGTACACATTCCCTTTGGTCGATAACCAGCCGGATATCATGTCTACTAAGCCAGAGATTGAGTAAGTTGGCGTATGTCAGAGCCATACAAAACTTTAAGATTACAAACTAGTCAGTTTCACGCAGACATGATATTGTTTGTGTAGTTTTTTTTCTTCACTGTAAAATTGACATATTTTGAAGGGAGGTTTGTAACATTCATTTTATTGTGAAATTTATGCAAATCACTCATATATTAGAGAAATAGAGATAACTCGAGTGTCGTTTAACGGTTTAACTTATTGTGTTTGCCTTTCTTATCATTCTGTTTCAAAATATGATCACGCTTATCGACAAAGACAGAGGGAGATTATACTACTGAATTCACCATCTAGTAGGGATTGTGGAACTATGAGTCATTCATTTAAGCTTCTGATTTCCAACCGTTGAGTCATCGGTTCGAACATCGTCCTATCTATCGAGATTCAGACAGTCAGATATTATCATTAGCGCTCAGGTAACTGGTGTGGCTCATCTTCAACTGTATAAAAATGGAAGCGGTGATTGAGTAACATTTCCTAGTAAGGAACTGAGCGACTATACATTAGAAAACTGTTTTGTTTTCACTCCCAGCGTTCCGACTGGACCATAGAGCTTTAAGGTTTAAAATTTCACTAGCGCTCTCGCCTTTTTACCCTCTCGCCCAACCTTACCTCTTTTCCAGGCTTACTGTCAGCTAGTAAACTAGACGCGAGGTCTAGGATTGCGTCAGCCAGAAGTCGAACTCGAACTTCCCGGCTGGTGGTAGGGTAGGTGAGCATTCTACCACTGAACCAAAAATGCACGAACTGTACAGACAGTTCAATTATAAAATAGGGTACCAGAAGGGTTATTTAATAATAGTAGGTCGAGTTTTTTTCTCTCTAAAAATAGTCTTCTTTCGTCTGGAAGAATCTCAAGAATGAAGCAGACAATGTACTTTGAGTGGGCGTGACTACCTACGAGATGTAAGTGTAACGAGCTCCTTGTATTATGTATGACGTAGACATCTGAAAGACTAATGAAAATTTCACCTCTACACACATCACCATATTATGGTGGTGCTGTTTTGTGAGAATACGCACAAGAAAGCATATATATATATATTAAGCGTCCACAGACAACTGGTAGAATGTTGACTGACTGTCTGAGTTTCAACGTAGTACTTTGCATAGAAGTGCAACAGTTCAATTTGTCACATACTCTATATTTATCACACAAGTTAGAGAAAAGAGAGAAAAAAGCAATTCAAAGGAACTACACTATAATAAGCAGAAGTATACGAGAGAAAGAACAGTAATATAATATAGTGAAACATGAGGATTTAACCGGTCTGGGTAATTGCAAAAAGTGAATGCCTCTAAGCCATTAAACAACGACAGGTTACTTCCTGTTTTTACGTTCACTCCACTGATAATATTTCATCCAGTATTCGATGTGATTGTCATCATTCATATTATAACAACAGAAGACAAGGGCCAGGCAACAGACCGTTTACTTAGGAAATCTACAGATATTTATAGATTTTCATGTACATTATTATAGATTATTGTTAATGGAAAAACACAGTCTTCTGATTGGTGGTTTCTCGCTGAACGTTAATCTTTCATCTCTTTGTGGCCGTTTATTGAAGTTCAGATTATCTATCTGCAAATTGTATCCGTCTACGCAAAGTCTGCTGTGACTGGTTGTTGAATCAGTCTTTGTTCTTATTTTTCTCACGACCAATATTGAGGATGTAAACATTGACGTAAATTACTGTCTACCAATTTTGGCTAGCAGCCAGCTCTCACCACAATATGACCAGTTCCATTTACATTATTTCTTTTCTTCACAATACTCTTTAGTGCTTGTTCTAATTAATTGAAGTTTTGTATTCCTCATTGATTGATTATATTGGACCAACATGTTCAGTTTCAACTGACATATTGACTCATAATACGGGCGCTTCGACGATGTCTGATAATTAGCGTGTTGTTATTTGGTGGAAAGTAACTAGCAATACAATCCAGGATGCGCATTTCGTCAGCTGGATGTACCTCCATTTTTACGAGTTGATCACGGATTGATATCAGTTAGAGAACCACTGAAAACCAGGGAGTACTGGACAGCTGCTGTTTCATCCTAGTTTGGGAATCATCGGCAGTACGCACCCATTGCCAGGGTTCGAACCCAGAACCTTCTGGTTACAAGGCAAGCTGGCTCGTATACCATTCAGCCACTGGGACCTGGTTCAATGGCTCATGAATTCTGACCTCTACCGATTCGTGATTTAGCGCTACCGCTAACCAATATCGTCGGTGTGACATCCAATGTTTGGGGTCGCGTTAAATCACAAATTGGTAGAAGTTAGAATTCATGAGCCGTTGAATCGGGTCCCAGTGGCTGAATGGTATACGAGCTTGCCTTGTAACCGGAAAGTCCTGGGTTCGAACCCTGGCGGTGGGTGCGTACTGCCGATGATTCCCAAACTAGGATGGAGGAAATAGCTGTTCAGTACTCCATGGTTTTCAATGGTTCTCTAACTGATATCAATCCGTGATCAACTCGTAAAAACATAACTAACCCTTACAAACCGAACTATAGAAAATACCTCCATTTCTCGTGGTTCAAATAGCCTAGTGGAGATAATGCTTTTGTGTTTTTGAAACAGTGGGTTCTGGATTCAAGTCACTCACTGGGGTGGGATGGGGGAGTGCAAGTACATCTGATTGAAGAGTGCCAAATAGGACGAAATGCATCCCTACACATCCTGGAATCTACTGTTAGTGATCATCCACCAAACAATTCTCTAATACTTACTTTAATGGCTAATCCTGTACATAACAATTTTTAATATGCATTACTAGTCTGCATGGTAAGAGTAAATTATGCCGACCGAAGCGAGAGACTATTATTAGACTGACTTGAACAACAACCATTCAGGTGATCGATATTAAATACATTCTCACTGCGATCAGGGATTGTCAGCATATCTTCCATACAGTACTAGATTATTAGTAGATGTGAATGAAATGTACAACATAATTTGTGATTTTCATCCGTGTTTGCGTGTTTTTTTTTGTATACTGTAGACTCATTTAATTGGTTGTTTGAGGTCATTCGCGCCGTAGGTCACCATACTTTACTTTACTCTTGCCGTTTGCACTTTAATGTCTATATTAAATAGCAACAACAACAATAATATTAACAATAGTAATAATAATAGTGTTTTTCTACCTCTATGTAGATATGAATCACCTGATGATTTGGAGAATTCACATTCCATAAAAACTCGTTCAGTTACACGTGCTGCAAAACAAATAAATCATGATGAGTCAGAATTAATTAATAATAATAATAATAGATCAAATAATCAGAAACGAAATAATCTTTCTTCTTCGTCTTTATCATCATCATCCTCATCGTCTTCGTCTTCGTCTTCCTCCTCTTCGTCGACTTCTTCTATTACTCCTAATGATTATAACAATTGTTGTCGATTAAATCGTAAACGTCCATCTTTTACACTAAATGAACATGAAGATGATAATGATTCAGACTATTGGAATTATGAACATAAAAAGCCTCATCTATTAATCTCATCATCTTTATCACACAATAATCATATCACCAATAATGATAACAATAACAATAATAATAATAATAGTAATAATAATAATAACAATCAAAATGGATATAAATCACATTCTGAAGCACAATATCCATCGGATACAAATAAAATGAATAGACTGTTTGCTTCATTTATTTCAGATAATTCATCCGCCTTACCATTAACTACATTCACTACCACCCAGACAGCATCTAATAATAATAATAATACAATGAATAAACTATCTCATCATTCATCATTCACAGAAGATTGTAAAGATTCTAAAGAAGAATGCTTACAAGATATTTGTAATAGTACAACAAATGGTGGATTTGCTATTAAGACAGAAGAAGAAAATTGTACAGGTGATAGAAAGGATTCTAGTTCATATGGTAGTCAGATTACTGATGGAATAACAAAAGTAAGTTGCGGGTTTTTTTGCATATATGACACTTGCGACGTATAGTGTGAATAGCACTCTCTCTTATACTATTGCAGGATTGTTATTATTATCATTATTATTATTCCCTTGGGTTCCGAATGGAACATAAGGCTTCAGAAGCATATGTCCACTTCGCTCTGTTCTCTGGAGTTTTTTTATTTTAACTGGCTCCATGATTGTTCATAAGCTTTCATTTTTTTCCCCCCACACAATCTTCTCCATGTCAACTTGTCGTTTCTCATTGGGGTTCCACTCGAGAGGCTGACGTGAGGTGTCGCTCAACTGTGTGTACGATCCATTTTCATTTCATACTGCACATTTATTGGGCGATAGGTTGTTGGTAGAGTTCTTTCTAGTCGGCCATCTGATCTTCAGTTTTAATCCAGAAAAGACAGCTCTTGATGAAAGTCTGCAGCCACCTGTTGGAAGTGCTATTCGTGACGCGCACGTCAGGTCTCTGAACCACAGTATATTTAGTCGTTGTCTAACATTAGAGTTGAGAATTCGGACCTTGTTCCCTGTGCTGAGTGCAGCAGAACTGTGTACTAAATTTGAGATCGTCTCACAGAGGTCTTCTAGACAGCTTGAAACTTTTTGTTGAATGCTGTTAGTGACAATGCTCAAGAAATAATTTTTTCTGGTCAACGCATGAGGAACAGGAACCTGTGTCCTCAGTCGCATACACTAGCGAACACTTAAGTGAGTCCAACAACTAATTGTGCAGTATCATTCTGAAAGACTTTTACATTACCCTATTCTGGTTCTCTGTGTTTTGATTATGCCATAATGTTCCTTATTACTGGGTCTATATGTTTATTCTGAAGCTTTTTATCGAGATATTTCAATTCTTATTGTCCTCGCTCATTTTGTAAATTTTTTGTCGGTCTAAATTGTATTCACTCTTGGATTCTGTTCTTTTTCTTTACTACGCTATCGTAACAGTTATCCAGTGTACGGAAGTCGCAACATTTTACACAATTTCTCATCAGGAAGTTCAAGGACCGTTGGATCGGGTCCCAGTGGCTCAATGGTCTACGAGCTCGCCTTGTAACCAAACGGCCCTGGGTTCGAACCCCGGTGGGCGCGTACTGATGAAGAGTCCCAAACTAGGACGAAATAGCTGTCCAGTACTTTCAGGTTTTCCAGTGGTTCTCTAACTGATGTCATCTCATGATGAAATCCTCCATGCAATCAAACAAAAAATCCCTACAAAACCAATACTCATCAGAGTTATCTTAAGAGTGTATATTTATCAGAAGACGAAGCAAGGTCATGAATTCCTGATAAATTAGTGTTTCTTGTGCAAATAAAGTGTAATAGTAAAAATGAAGACTGCGGATTTGTGTAATGAAGATGACCCTGTTATACGTTTGATGGCAAATTTACCTCGAGAAATATTTACTTGAAGTCGTCGTATTATTGGGAAGATCATTTCATTTATTTTTTTTTGGTGAAACTGAGAATTACTCTAATATTTTAAGTTACTTCTATTTTGATGGTGTTCGTAAAATGTAATAGAAAGCATCTTTAATTCAAGGTGGGGTGTTATCTCAACTTTAATATTTGATCCTTATACTAGGTTAGGTAACTTCAACTCTTCGTACAAAGGTGATATATTTTCATGTTACATGCGAATATTACACAAAATAATATTTACTGTGTATTCTATATTTTCTTATGGTATTGTATTTCTGAAAGCATCTTTCTCGGGGTACGGAATTTGTCTTGTATGGTTCTCCAAGTGAACTTTGTTATTTTTTTGTTGTCATTTGAAAGTAATCCACCTTTTTAATAGGTACTTTAGGAGAACATTATCTTCTGTACTGGAGGGACTGTAACCCTTTAGACACCTCCAGTAATATTTGGAGTTTATTTAATCTCCACCAGTCATATTTATGTTAGTTCCTTTCTTTGCATTGATTTCTGCCAATTAAAATTGGGATTCACATTTACCGTTTTATTGACTTCATACTGTGCTATTATTGATAGTGATTAGAGTCATCGGAATACTATTTCCCTCTTCGGCTAATATGATTTTAGAGATTTCGAATTGGACAACAGATCATACTAATCATGCTTTCGTTACTCAACAACCTCATGCTTGTTAGTATACTGGGTAAAAATGACTGATGAGTGGTCTAAGGCGCTAGACTCAAGAGTGTAATCTTTTCGGTTTTCTAGTCCACTATGTGTGTGTGTGTGTGTGGGTTTGAATCCCACCTCCAACGCACGCTTGGAATTATACTTTTGGCGGCCTGATTAAATCACTGGGCTACCTAAATTTTATATTCATCAAAATCCATAGTTGTTGTTTTACTCCGTTTCAAATTGTTTTAATCTCCTAATTACCACAATGACTCGTCGTAATCTATACTCATGCATAATTTCAAATAAGTTTCTACCTACTTCTAGGAGTATTTTGAAGGAGGTTGAAGGAGAACTTTGTGGAGTAGCATTGGAGTGTATAGTTCAGATGGAACAATATTATTTTCAGATAACTAATTGTCGATTATTATGTTGTTTGAAGATTCTGCACAAGGAGTAAATACATTGCGACGAAACTTGCTGAAAATTCTGTATTGTGTATGAATGCTTTTTTTCAGAGTGAAGCGATTATTAATCATTATTATTCTTTGGTTACTCATCAATGCTTTGTGTAATGGGCTATAGCGTCACCTTTACTATTTCAGACTATGGGTGTGTGTGTGTGGGGGGGATTTGTCTGAAAGGTGAATGTTAATTAACAGGACGAAATCATGCAGTCAAGATTGCATATGTTGAGAAATGTGATGACTATTATCTGTGGGCTTGATAGCATGAAAATAATTGTGAAACTTAGAACCAAAATTCTTCACGACATCTCGTTTTACAATACGTATCACATCTATGTTATTATTTAATTGAATTTTAGACTTTCCCGTCGATTGGTTGGACCGAAGTGCTCGGTCTCAGGTTGACATGTCGACTTCTTGTGCGGATGCTTCGACGATGTCTGGGCATATAATTAGAATTTAATTGGTGGGTACTGGCTAGCAGTGGAATCCAGGATGTGCATTTCGTCCTATTTCGGACTCGTCAGCTGGATGTGCCTGCATTTCTCAGTGAGTGATGATATTCCCACCGAGGCTCGAACACAGTGCCCACGGTTTCAAACGCCAAAGCGTTATCCACTAGACCACTTGGTTCGAGCCTCAGTAGGAACATCATCACTCACTGGGGAATGCAGGCACATCCAGATGACGAGTCCCAAATAGGGCGAAATGCGCATCCCGGATTCCACTGCTAGTCACCATCCACCAATTATATATTATTATTATTGTAAACTACTCTGGTTAGAGCAGGATTTAAATCTAAGGTCCACTTATTTAGTTGAAAGCTGAATGTATAATCTAGTGGTTGTTCATTGTTTGGCAGCTGTTGGAAGGAAATTTCATTCAATGGTGTTAACATTGAGAAATGAATATCTTGGCCAGAAAGCTGTTTCCTCACTACAAAATCAGACAATTAGATGTTGTTTTCCACGAGAACTAAATACTGAGGTTTTTTAAAATCACAATCATATTCAGTTTCCTATATCTCATCCGTTTGGGTACTTTCAATTTCTAACAGAATATATTTGGTAGTCTTATCTTTTTCTTCTGAAGGAATGGGTGAGGATCTATATAATGACACCGATGCAATTATATCTCCTTGTAGTCGTTACCTATGTATCCAGTGGGTGTTCTCACACAGAAGTTGTACGTAACCGGTATTCCTATAAAAAATCTGAGTTTTACTTATGTGATAGTCACATTTTAGTGATACTTTGAGTATCTTCTCGGATAGTATAACTTTCAGCTATTCAACGATTAATCGAAGTTCATAAACAGCTTAAGGTATGTAAATCGGGTGGGTTTTAGAGATGCGTAAAGATGTTTTTTTGCATATCTTCAATAATCGATACATTATGACATCCAGGGTACACTGTTAGTATTATTATTATTATTGATTTAGTATACTCAAGCTCTATCAAAACACGAATTCCTTGGGATTGTCATTGCTGAAAAGTTGGGAATATTTTCGGAGTGCTTTTAACATTTGTTAAATATTTTAGTAATCTAACCGATCGATATTTTCATATATTCAAAGTTTCATTACACCAATTTCCTTTTTGAAAGCGAAACATAAATGTATCAAAAGGGGCCTGCTTGAAGTAAATAATTTTCATTTGTTTTTAAGTCAATTTTGATTTCCACGTTGATTGATTGAACCAAAATATCCGGCATCTGTTAACATGTCGACTCCTAGTACGGGACACTTCGACGATTTCTGAGGATTAACGTGAAGTAATTTGATGTGAATGGGGTGACTAACGATGGAATCCAGGATATATGCATTCCGTCGTTTTTGCGTTTGAAAGGATGGGTATTGGGTTCATGTCTCAGTGGATAACACTATCACTCACTGCTGAATGCAGGTATATCCAGTTGACGAGTCCGTGATAGGGCGAAGTGTGTGGGCATCCTGAAATCCACTGCTAGTCGCCATCCACCAAATTAAGAAATTTCAGTTTAGTCTTCATGATTTTAGGATCTGATTGACCTCACCTTACTTTCTTTGTTGTGCTTCTTCAAAGTATAAACAATAAATATGAATTTAAGATTAAGGATCACAAACGTCTTTACAGACTTGATCCTTCTTCTCTTTAAATAATTGGAAATGATTAAAAGATAATTTTCATTATAGCCTGGCACAAAGAGGAAATCAATAAATGTCAATGAGCATTGAGTGTCTACCTCGTCTTAACTCACAACTTTAGTATTGTCCCACCACTGATTCCACACTGAAATATGTTCAGGACCTTGACATCATATAATGGTACAGATTTGTAGCTCAGGTGGATGATTTTGGTGTAGTTGTGTTCTCTGAGCTGAATGGTTTAGTTGCAAAGCTTTCATTACCTGACTAGACAATATTCTCAAGTGCGTACTTCGATTTGAAGTAAGCGTCTTCCATAATGTTTGACCAGTTTTCATCCTATCGGGTAGTTGATCGGTGGTCCGTACCTGACACTGGGTGACAGGATTTGATGACGAAGGCAATCATGGAAAAAGAATAATTGTTCTCTGATGGATCCTTTTCACCAATGAGAAGAGTATCCCACTCATAGGATTTAGATATACTGGTGGTCGAATTGTGAAGTATGCACTGAGGATGTTTGTTGTCTAGTGAGACAATAAAAGCTTCTCTACTAAACCATTCAGCTGAGACAACACAACTACTCGAAAACCTCGACATCATATTATGAACATGTTGTCAGTGATCCACATTTTTAAACTTCATTCGATTCATGTTTGGGCTTTATCCCTACCTAATTTCGTTAGTGTGAATCTGTCTTCACTAGTAATTTAGTTAACATAATGAGTTACATCTCTCTGTTTACAAACGTGAAGATATCCATTTTTTATATCACGTGTTAGTGAGCATTGAGTTGTGTTTTTCTGTTCTAATGTTTAAATCGAAAACAATTTGTTCACAGATAAATATTATTTTTTTTTTTCAAGAACTTAAATCATCAATGTAATTGGTGAAAAAAATATTTTGACGATATTTACTTTTGGACTGGATCTATTGAACTTTGTGTTGCATCGACAATTTAAAATTTTTCGATTAGTTTGGCTGTTGCTAATTGGTCTAGGCCCTTGAATTCCAACCAGTCGGTCAGGGTTCGAACTCCACTGCATCTGCCGAGGTTCAAACAGCTAGGTAGTATTGTAACAACAGAAGACAAGGGCCAGGCAACAGATCGTTTATTTAGGAAATCAACAGATATTTATAGATTTTCATGTACATTATTATAGATTATTGTTAGCAGAAAAACACAGTCTTCTGATTGGTTGTTTCTCACTGAATGTTAATCTTTCATCTCTTTGTGGCTGTTTCTTGAATGTCAAATCATCTAAATGCTAACTGTATCCGCCTACGCAAAGTCTTTGTTCTTATTTTTCTCACTACCAATATTGGGGAAATAAACATTGACGTAAATTACTGTCTACCAACTTTAGCTAGCAGCCAACTCTCACCACAGTATCACTATCCCCTATACAATAGGTGTGGTTCAATGCGCTCCTACTACATGGAATTCCAGTTGGTTGTTGAGTAACATTTCTTTTTATTTTCTTTCTTTCCAACCTTCAGATCTCTTGAAAGTTCGTAGTAATACTAATCATTTTCTTAGTTAGTCAGTTGTCTACAAGGCTTTTATTTGTCTCTCAGTTTACCACTTATAGACACTGATTCATTTTTTCTGGAGTTGTTTTCGACCACTGGATAAAGCTTTACATCATCTGACAGAAGAAATAGCTAGGCTATTCACCAGCAACGCCAAGAGGAAAGCCTAATATACGTTACATATTCAAAGTAAAACGCTCAGATAAACATAGTTATTTTAGCAGGCAACTTCAATGCCCAAGTAGGGAAGTTGTGCCAGACTGAGAAGTATGTAGGTGGTACGTACGGAGTCCTCTACCGAAGTAACAACAACGGTGGTCGTCTTCTACAATTCTATTCAGATAATCATCTGTTCCTTGTCAGCACTAACTTTAGGCACAAAGAGAGATTGTGTAACCTGGCGACCTTCATCACCAAATCAACGATGGACTTCAAACGGACCATATAGCCATAGGGTATCGTTGGCGAGGGTCAGTAAAAGACTTCCGCTCCTATTGGAACACGTGTGTAGACTCCGATCACGCTCTGGTCCGCGCACGTTTATGCTTACGATATAAGAAATTCCCCAACTAGTTTGAAACTCTGAGTCCCTATTTAAGGAAGAAATAGCGAAACGACTATCTGAGGTCGACAACAGGACTTCCCCTGAGGAAGCCTGACACAATATACAGTTAGCCGTAGACACAGCTGTAAAGGCAGTTAATGACATAAAACCAAAAGTTAGTAAGATCCAGCGGATTTCTACTACCTCATCCGAACTGATTAAAGCAAGAAGACTGATTCCGGTGAGCTCCAAATATGATGAAGAGCGAAAGGTACTTAAACGCAAACTAACAAGCAGCCTTCGTAACGACTATGAACAGTGGTGGGCGACAAAAGCGAAAGAGATGGAAAATGCACCAGCGATGGGTAACATCAGACAACTATTTAGGCTTATCAGGGAAACAGGTGTTAAAAGGCAAATGATAAGTGAAACAATCTCTGAGGAAAATGGCACCATAATTAGCTCCCAGGATAGATGACTGGAACGCTGGAAGGAACATTTTTAGGAGCAATTTAATTGACCCACAGTCACGCCCAACTTACCGAACATCCAACACCTCCCTGAATGGGATATAAACACAGGTCCTCCGTCACTAACTGAGGTTACTAAGGCTGTCACTAGTCTGAAACGAGGCTAGACAGCAGGACCTGATGGAATGACTCCAGAGGTGTTTAAGGATGATGGAGACAGTTTACTATCTGCGTTAACTAAGGTATTAGGCAGCGTCTGGGAATCAGAGGAAGTCCCGTCGGATTGGTGTAAGTCATTAATTGTCCCGATATACAAGAAGGGAGACAAGTCTTCCTGTGACAATCACAGGGGATTAGGTTGACCAATATGGTATCTAAACTTCTAGGCTCAATAATAATGTATAGACTAGATGGTACTTGGGAGGAAAAATACGAGAAAATCAGGCAGACTTTAGACGAGGAAGAGTGTGTATTGACCATATCCTAAGTCTTCGACAGATTGTGGAATGGAGCATGGGTATACTTCCCGGCGTCCAACAATCGTCATGTTTTTTGACCTGAAGGCGGCATTCGATTCCGTCGACCGAGAGGCACTATGGCGGTGTTTGGTTGTGAAGGGAATGACGAGAAAATACGTCGCACTGATCAAGGCACTCTACTCGAACTCATACAGTCGTCAGCCAGGTGAGAGCCTACGGTGAGTTGTCATCGCCATTCTTTTTTTACCAGCAATACGAATAGACATAGCTGGGCAATCCCACTTTCCTCCTTGACTTTGCCACGGATGACATCTTGAAGTATTTGCGTAATGTAGGAGGCACAGATTTGATAGCCAAAGAAACAGCATTCGACGACTACATATTCGAATTATACTTAGCCAGTTGGTTGTCAGTATCTGTTAATATGATGCCCTCTGTGTGTGCCTTCCAAGTGCAGATCATTGCTGCATCCAATCATATGCAAACCTTTTAGAAGTTCTCAGAAAGTTTGTTTATCTGGGTATTTGTGTTATTTTTAATCACATATTGAAAGTTGGCGCAGGATACGCCAACCTCAATAATCTCCGGAGCCGTTATAGTGTTAATTTAACCTTCATAGTCTGAATTTACTAGTCTTCAGTTTATGTAGTCGAGCTGTACGACTGTGAAATATGGCCTTTCCTTGCTAAGGTTGTACGACAGCTTTGAGTTTCCTATCGTCGCTGTCCATGTACGATTGCTTCCACCTACTGGTGATGCCATATCCTATGGAATGTGTTTGGACATACTGGCGATTGTCTCTCCTTAAGTGAAACCATTTAGAACCACCAGCATGCTACAAAAAATCATCCCAGTGGCCTCTGTACCGTTTACTGTTTGCTAGCTCTGGAAATGGTTGGTCAGCGCGTGATGTAGTGATATTATGGCATGAAAGATAGTTGTTTTGTTTCCCGCCAAATGCAAAATGATGTTACAGGATTGGACTACACCGACTCCTAGATTACAAATAGGAAGTGAAGTGGTAGAGCACGTTGACCGCTTCACTTACTTGGGAAGTACCATCAGCCCCAACGGGTTGATCTCTGACGAAATCTCAGCACGAATACAGAGGGCTAGTTTCGCATATGCCAGTTTACGCCGTCTCTGGCGTAGACGTGATATCCGACTATCGACCAAAGGGCGTGTGTACTGCTCAGTAGCCCGCTCCGTCCTCCTTTATAACTGTGAGACCTGGCCATTGAGAGTGGGAGGCATGGAAAGATTCGCTGTCTTTGATCATAGGTGCCTGCGCTCTATCTCCCGTGTGAAGTGGTGTAATACGGTGAGCAATATTGAGGTTAGGCGTCGAGTGCTAGGTAAGGCGGGGAAATCAATCGACGAGACTGTGAAATTACATCGACTGAGATGGTTAGGACATGTGTTACGTATGCCTAGTCATCGGCTTCCTCGACAAAGGGCAATGTTAGCTGAAATAAGGTCAGACTGGAAAGGAGCTAGCGGCGGTCAAACCAAAACATGGTACCAGTCAATGAAATCTACAACAGTTAGTTCAAGCCAGCCACGTAGGAAGGTGTGGACTTCCTGGTTGTGGTCCTCGGGACGGTAAACACCAATGAAGGCTGGAGACAATTGTTGAAATGGCTGAAAATCGTTCTCACTGATGGCTGGCACAGATGCATCCACTCCTTGTGACTTATGATTTCCAATGAAACTATATTGTTCTTTGATATTATTATTCTTTTTGCCTTATATTTCTGTTTACTGTCTCTATTATGCATTTCTTCTACTTTCTTCTTTTGCTTTGTGTGCTACATGGGGTGTGGCGAATTGAACTGCCGCACATATGTGCAAAGTTCTATGTCGAAAACAGACAGAGATAGACATATATATATATATATATATATATATTGTTTTAAGTGTTTCAGAGATCCGAAAGTTATTTCACTCACCTTATCACTTTGTTTTCCTTTTTTGCTTTATTTAGTCAATGTTCAGGAAGGCGTCTTTCATATTGATTGTTTTTTTTTAATTATTACCTTCTTAGGTATCATCACCATCATCATCCGCCTGTTGGACAGCAGATGTAAAATCTTCAAGGGTATTGATAAATGAATCCACGTTCAACAACCGGTCAGAAACATTTTCGCATAGACAAGGTACTCCACCGAAAGAACTTACAAAACCTTTGACTATTGAAACAAAGTTATGGTGTGATTCTGTCGAGCAGTTTAATGCAGAAGGCTCAGCAATTCGTACAAATGAAATGTATCCTACCGGTTCATCAGTTAACTCATCTGGTGAACTGCGGCGGCGGTGGTGGTGGTGGTTCTAGTGCTGTTTTTGACTCTCGGCCTCAAACACGAGCACTGACTAGAGCCTCTATGAAACAAAACTCTCATATCTCTACACCTGTATCATCAAATGAAGAAGGAATTTCTAATAATAATAAAATATCATCAGATGGTGTACAGTTGAATAAATCCGATCGAATGCATTATGATTGCGATGGCTTGAATTCATCCAATGCATACAATGCTGATGTGTTATCCAAGGTGAATTCCTCAACTGAAAATACTTCTATTGATTGTAAGTGAATTTGTTATGCCTAGTATAATGCATTGTATTTTTCACATACATATATATATAGACAAATAACTCATTTGGCCTACTGATATTGATTGTTGTTGTTGTTTTCTTAGCTAGCTAGGTAGGTTGTTTATAGCTTAAGTATTCCAGAACAGTCAATCAAGTATATTGTAGAACTGAAGAAAAATGAATAATATTGATTTGTGTTTTCATTTTTACTCTCTAAGAGCTGAGGGTATGAAACGCATCAGTGTTTTACGTCGTGAATACGAATAGCGCTGTACTTTTTGGAGGATTGGATAGTCAGGTGATAGTGTGTATTACTATTATTATTATTCCCTTGGATTCTAAGTGGAAAAATAGGACTTCAATAACACATCATCACCATTTCATCCTGTTCCCTGCAGTCCTGTTCTGCTGGCTCCACGATTGCCCATAGGCGTTCACTTACTACTCTTACAATCTCCTCCAGTCACCCATCGGATGGACAACTCTTTTGTTCATTTGGGTTCTACTCAATGGCTTCGGGTATGATGTCATTCAACGACCTCTTCAATGCATGTACGATCCATCTCCACTTCTTTCTGTGTATTTGTTGGATGGTGGGTTGTTGGTTGGTTGGTCCACCTCCCCGAGCACCATTAGTACCCATGCTAACCGAAGCTCCAAATCCCCAAGTGGGGATAGATGTTATGGGGCCAATCACAGCATCGAGACACGGTAACCGCTGCATACTCATCATCGTTGATTACTTCACAAAGTGGTATGAAGCTGTCCCCTTGCAACGACAGGATGCCCTGACGATTGGTCACGCTTTCATCGATACTTAGGTGTTTCACTTTGGCACCTCCGTTTATCTACACTCCGATCAGGGCGCTGCTTTCGAGAGTCATCTTATCGCGCACATCTGCAATACTTTTAGCATTCGGAAAGCGCATAGTACGACTACTTTGGTGGTGTAGTGCAAACAGTGTGTTGCAACGGAATATTATTCTCACATATTCCCACGGTTCAATACAGCATTAACAACAGAACACGATATATCTGTGTGAACATTCTGTTTGTTTCTAGAGTGAGAATATTATGTCCACAGTTCAATACTGCATTTTATCATTCGTTTAATGTGAACTAAAATCACACGCTCAGTGATTATTTCCATAATATTAAGCTATATATATACATATATATAAATGTGGCACTCCCCCCCTAAGGAAAATTGAGGAAAGATATCTCATGGACGTCTTCCAAAAGAATGGATATCCACGGAATTTCATCAAAAGGCGTCTACCCCCAAGCCAACCTACCAAATCAATGGCCCCCAAGGAAATCGCCATTTTTTTTATTCCTTCACGTTCCCAGTGGAACATAGGGCTTCAAGCTAGAGGCTTGAAGTTTCTTCAGCAGTGTTTATTTTTACAGGATGAGATTGCTAGCCTCATGCCCAACCTTTCCCCCTTACCAGCTTTATTTCTGGCTTAGCGAGGTGAAAGAGTGCGTCGGCCGGGGATTGAACCCCGGACCATGTGCATGGTCGGCGACCATCCTAACCACTATGCCACCGACGCATAGTGGAGTTATACTCTACCATAATGGAGTTATACTCTACCACAATGCCCGAAATTTATCCTTATATCAATGATGCATGGGAAAAATATTAGAAAAAATTATTCTTTGCTAGAATCGTAGAGACGAAATGATGCGGGTTGGTGAAAGCCTTCGGAAAACCAGTTAGCCGATTTGTTTGCTTTCGATAAAAGCAAAAATCAGCGCACAGCGTGGAATACTGGAAGGAAATCGAGATGGATGTGGCACACTCTGAGGAGACAGTTGGGTGACATCACACGCCAGGTGCCCAAATGGAACCTGATTGAGGAGCAATTTGGGCATCTGACAGTGAATGGAGGAGATCGTGTGAGGAGGAGATAAAAGCTTATGGAAAATCTTGGTGCCAGGTAAAGATGATTTCATAGAAAAAGATGAAATGGCGATGTGCTATCGAAGCCATACATTCCACTTAGAACCCAAGGAAATATTAATAATAAAAAGTAACCTGAGGATAATGAAATATATGTGTATGCTTGACAACCACTTGCGATTCCCTGTTGTCGGCAATGGGTCACACCTGTTATGTGAAGGCTAGTGATACTACCTGGCTGCCTAAACCTGGGTGTAGGAGGAGCGTGGTTCAAACCCGTGTCGAACGTCTAGGCCAATGAACCACGGCTCCACAAGAATTTAAGATTTACTCATCAAATTCACCTTATCCGCCTGATCTAAATTATCGAAGGGAAGATGAAGAGACCTATACACTCAGTGAAAAAAAGAAAGTGTTTTGTAGAACTGTATGTAAACATAAGGATCTTTCCTAAACAAAAGAAAATGAATAAATCATAAGAATGAGTCATTGGAAAAAGAGCATCTTTAAAACTGGTAAAGCTCACGGAATCCTTCGAAGTGAAGACAGGAGTAAGACAGGGTTGCCTACTATCGCCAATGATTTTCCTGATTGCAGTAGATTGGAGAATGCGACAAACAGCGGGCAATGAGGAAACAGGCATAAAATGGACTCACACAAAGAACTTGGAGGATGTGGACTTCGCCGATGATATATGTCTGATTTCCCACAAACTGGAAGATATGCAAGTGAAAAGTAACAAGTTGGCAGAAGAAGCATCAAAGATAGGATTCCAGGTGAACATAGAGAAAACGGAGGTGATGAAGATTCCTGGCCAACACCAACAGCCACAGCAACAACAACAGACAGCAATCAGCATAAATGGAAGGAACCTGAAAGAAACTACCTCCTTTACCTACTTGGGAAGCATTGTTTCAACTACAGGCGGAACTGACGAGGATATCAAAGCAAGGATCGGGAAAGCAAGGCAAGCTTTCATTACTCTCAAGTCTGTGTGGAGGTCAACAGCACTCAGCATCGAAAATAAGATCCGGATTTTCAACTCCAATGTGAAGTCAGTGCAACTCACTGTACGGATCAGAGACTTGGCGCGTCATAAAGAGCATCTCAAACAAACTACAGACCTTCATTAACAGATGTCTTCGCTCAATACTCAAGATCAGATGGCCAGAAAGGATCAGCAACAGAGATCTCTGGGAGCGAACCAACACAGCAGGAACCGATTGTGAAACAAATAGGCAGGAAGAAATGGAGATGGATTGGCCATACTCTGAGGAAACAAACCATGAAGTGACATCACTAGACAAGCCATTGGTCGAGTGGAACCCGAAAGGGAAGCGACGAGTTGGTCATCCCAGAGTGACCTGTAGGAGGTCATGTGAAGAGGAGATGAAAGCATGTGGGCAGACTTGGAACCAGGTGAAAACTCTAGCAGAGAACCGAACGCAATGGAGACGCACGGCTGAAGCCCTATGTTCCTCTAGGAACTAAAGGAAATAATAATATAATAATAATAAAACTGGTAAAAAGTGAATTTTATTAAAACGTAAGGCAGAAATTGGTGGAAAAGTGAAAAAAGGACATGTGATCAGAAATTACGTAGGTCAATTGCTAGTTCTTGGCTTTTTATCTGAAATCTGTGGTCATTGGAAGCATAAGCATATTTGAATACACCTGTACTAAGCGGTCCACTACTACTACTACTACTACTACTACTAAACATCGATTATGGATGCAATCATGATAAACAAACGTTACTTCAATTTTGAAGCTATACTGATTTCAACTTCAGTCACTGGTTGCTTAATTTACTACTCATCTGTGACGTCAGATAGGACAAGTTTATCACTGTCAATAATGTCAAAATCTAGAGAAATACAGTTTGATAGAAGTCTTGGTCGAAATATTTTTTTTCAAGTTATTGGTTTTGTAGGGAATTTGGTTTGATTGGTTGGAGGATTTCATCATGAGCTGACACCAGTTAGAGAACCATTGGAAAATCACCTGGGAGTACTGGACAGCCAGTTGTTTTGTCCTAGCCCTTTCGAACTTTTCATCAGTACGCACCCACCGGTCTACGAGCTCGCCTTGTAACGAGAAGGTCCTGGGTTCGAACTCCGATGGGTGCATACTGATGAAGAGTCCCAAACTAGGATGAAACAGCTGGCTGTCCAGTACTCCCAGGTGGTTTTCCAATGGTTCTCTAACTGATGTCAGCTCATGATGAAATCCTCCAACGAAATATTATTCATTTAAATTGACACTAATAGATTAAGACAAAACGTGTAACTTGATGTTGATACTGGTCAGAGATAGGCTGAGGAATAAGTGAGGCGGCTAACCACTATCTTCATATAGTCCTTCTGTAATCAACAGAGTCGCCTTTATCACTTAGACCTTCTTGTAAACATAGGCATCTGTAGCATGCATCCACGTCATGGGGTGACATAAGTTTATCTGTTCAGGAATTCTGCTTCATTTCGCGTAAATACTGTATATAAACTATATTCCATGAGGACATATAGAACAGATGAGAATGTATCATTCTGTCTGTACATAATTCAATTCTTAAGATTCGCCGATTTTCTCTGACTCCTAGTAGTTGTTATTTGTTCTTTTCTTATTGACACATGTTTTTATAGTTCTCTGGGTTCCGAATGTTACATAGGACTTTGGGCTTTAAACTTTTACAGTAGCTGTGGTATTATTTTTGTGCAGCGGTGTTGTGTTAGCCTCACATCCAACCTTCCCTCTTTTCCTAGTTTACTATTGGCTAATAAACTAGGTGAGGCTTAAGAGTGCGCGTTGGCCGAAGATCGAACCTGCGGACCATGTACAGGGTTGGCGAATATTTTTCCATTTGAACCATCGATTCACATTCATATTTCTTAATGCTTACTAATTAATGATGGCTGACTTTATGCTTGCTTATTAATAAGTGAGAATTTTATAGAGAATAACAAAACCTATTCACGATAATAAAATAACGAGTGATTTCTATGATCATTATTTATAAGGAAACTTCTCAATGAATGAAGGGATGAATGGGAAAGTATTAGATGAATGACTAATGTAAAACATTAGTATAATACAAACATATCGAGGTAGAGTGTATATCTGTTGTTTATGATTGGGAATAATCTTGTTTTTATTAGATACTTGGAATCAGTCGGCAGGAATTGTTGTCTGGCGACCATACCACGTTGAAAGCACCGGTTCTCGTCCGATCACAGGAGTTAAGCAACGTTGAGCCCGGTTAATACTTGGATGGGTGACCGGCTGGGAATACCGGGTGTTGCCGGCTTTGTGTGCGTCGGTGGCACAGCGGTTATGACTCTCGCCGATCGTGCACATGGTCCGGGGTTCGATCCCCTGCCGACGCACACCTGATATCTATGGTCGGCCTGCAAAATCCGGGCTACTGATATCACATGCTGAAAATTCCATACCTGTACCAAAAAATACGGTGTGGAATCAAGCTGTAATCAAAAATATAAAATATAGGTTGCGTGCTTCTTAGTTTATCTGCAACCTCAAAGGAAACTGATCTCCTCTCTGAGGTCCACCAAACATGCCTCATCCAACGCTGTAGTCAGAGACGTTGCCGTGAGTGTGAGCTCCTGTAGGACTGTAATGGATACATTGGTTGGTCACTTGAGAGAGTAACCCACTTCATAGTGAGCCACTTTGGCTTTATATGACCACCACACTCTTCACCAATGCCAAGGACACTGAACTCATGAGTTTAATGAGAGCTTAATGAATGGTCGATTTGCATCTCGCTAGTCAGATATAGATGCCAGTAGGTATAACATGGTTAGAATTTGGTACCTATTCATAGAAAATTACAATCTCTTTTGTATATCTTGAAATATATCTATTTAAATTGATGGCTGAGAATATTAGTCATTCCTTATGCAGCTATTATAGATATGATTGCATATTATTGATATATTATATTGATTAGAGCTAGAAAACGCATCATGGATTAGAAAAAAATGCTTTAGGCGAACAGTATAGAGACAGACTTATAGTAATTACATATTTCTTTTTAAGTGTCTGATAATAAATAGGTAGGAGGCTTTTATAGCTTGATGAGAGAAAAAATAAGCAATAATTATTTGAATTAATATGTTGAAGCATAAACGTAGCTGATGATTCTTTTTTTTGTGATAACAAATGAAAGTGACAAAATTACGTGTTTATTTGATTGATTCGTTTTTCGTTGTTGTTGTTGTTGCTGTTATGATCATATTTGTGAAGGACTCCGGGTTTGTTAAGATGTGAAAAAGAAACATACCTTCTTCTTTCCAGGTGTTAGTTTGCCGGGATTTGATTGGTCGCAGGTTTGATCACTTGCTGACACATCAGTTAGAGAACCATTAGAAAACTAGAGGGCACTGCTTGATAGCTGTTTCGTCCTGTTTTGGGCTTCTTCAGTACTGCACACCCACCGTAGTTTGAACTTGAAAACTTCCGGTTACAAGTCAAACTCGCAGACCAATCAGCAACTCTGACCCTATCCTGGATCCTGGGTTCAAAACTCGATCGGTGTCCACCGATGAAGAGCCTTAAACTAGGACGAAACATCTATGCAGTACTCTCTGTTTCTTCTTGTTGTTGTTTTGTAACCACCAATGTTTTTCTTTTTGAATAAAATTTTTTAATGTTTTTTTTCTTCAATACACACAGCAAATATTTTGACTCCTTCCACTGGGACACATCGAAGTTCTAAGTATCCAACTAGATCATCTACACGAATGGATACTCTTGCTTCGCATAATTTAGCAAATCGTCGTTCAAATCCTGTTCCAATTCAAATTAGTGATATTAGTCCATCGAAAGTTAATAGTACCAACTGCGTTCAACACACTACGACGAGTACTATGACTAATACTACCACCAGTATTACTAGTACTCTGACTACTCCAACTTATTTATCCCCTTTTATAACATATGATTATATAAAAGCAAAACATTCACCAAGTATCTATCCTCCACCACCTTTGAGTATAGATGAATTAAATATATTATTGCATAAAATTGATGAACAAATTAAACTATGCATTAGTGCTTTAATTGAAGAAGAGGAAAAGCGTCGTTCCTATCGTATAGATGATGCTAGACGTGTACATAATTATGAACCATTTATACGTGCATTTCTTACAGCTTTAGCTAGACATGGATTGTTAAAAGATCAATTATTAACAGCTATGCAAATGAAAAGCTCAAATTCTAATCATACAACACAAGGCGGAGGATTAGTAGATAATTGTAAAAAGTCAAATGTAAAAAATACTTCTACTACTAATACTACTACTAATGCTACTACTGGTAATAGTAAACGACATATCATTATGAATAAATCTCATCCTGAACGTGTTTATGCATCATTTACAAATACTAGTTCATCAATTAAAACTAGATCTTTTCGTTCAAACTCCTCTTTAATAATGAATAGATTAACTACTCGTGTTAATTCTTCATCTACGAATAGCATGACGAATAACCTTCGTGTTCCACATCACTCACATCACCCTCATCATCATTATACCTCTTTAAATTATCGTAAATTACGTACAAGGAATAATAGAGAAAATCCTGTTCGGAATTTACGTTTACGACGTGGTCGATGTCCCATTGTCGATGAATCATCATCATCATCACCACAAGCCTCTACAACACAAGAAAAAGAAAAATCCGGTGATAATCGATTATTATTATTATCATCATCAAGTGAATCTTCTACAGTAATCGATAGTATAAATGATGATTTACTATGCAGTAGTAGTGGTATAACTACACGCTTAAAACAAAATGGTGGTACACGTCAAACATCAAGTCTATCTACAGGACAAAATAAAAATTCATGTGCAATACAAAATAATCCAAGTGAACAACAACAATCACAGTGTGATGAAGAAAACAACGAATCGATATCTGAAACTGTCTTCACTAGCTCCACTTCTAGTAATAATTTATGTACAGATAATTATCATCAGAAATCGTCTACTACTGCTCCTACCACTACAGTACTTAATGATGAAAACTCCATAGTTGAAGGTAATGTATTGTCTTCAACCTTATCGTCAGCAACATTAGCAACATCTTGTTCCTCGTGTGGTTCATCACCGCAATCATCGAATTCATCACGATCAACTAATCATCTATCTATTCCTTATTGTAGTAATAGTAGAAAGACAAGTCGTCAAATGATGAAAACAAATGATGGCAATACAACTACAAGTACTACTACTTCTACTACTACTAAGCGTTCATTACGTCCACGTGTTTCACGTGAACAAACCTCTTCTCAAAATGATATACATAATTCAACGGATTCAGTTAGTGTAACATCTGAAGAAACTGTAGATACAAATACAAGTGGAGCTGGTAGTGGTGTTGGGGGTGGCGGCGGTGGTATAACATTAAGGGATAGAACAGTGAAATCTTCTTCACGCACAAATAATAATAATAGTACAGATTTGATAAATGGTACTTCTACTGCCACTACTACTGCAACTACAGATACATCTAATTCATCAACTACTACTCAACGAATTCGTAAACGACGCCTTCTTTAATGGATATTTATAAGTTTCTCTACCACAATCATACTTTATATATCATCATTGTCTTTCTATATATATACATATACATATATACATAATTATGGATGGATACTTACTTTATCAGTCGGACAATTGTTGGAGTTGTTATTATTTTAATTATTGTAGTTCATATCTATCTATCCATCTATCAATTGGTTTGTTTGTTTTTTCTACACAAATTATATCTTCTTGTACACATGTATCAATGGTATCCCCCTATTATCCATCATCATCATCCCCCGTACTATCGATTGTAAAGTATCCTTCGCCTTTTTTATTATAACAACTGCAAAAGAGGAAAGTTTTCAACATATTATTATTATTATTAAGCATAGCTACTACTACTACTACTAACTAATAGAATTTTATTTCACCTAGGTTGTACACTCTTATTTCTCTTCTTTTCTTCAGCGCTTTTTACTTGTCTTGTTTTCATTTCTTGTCGTGTACACATAGATGAAGTGTTGCTGTTGCTTTGTTGTTGTTGTTGTTGTCTTCTTTGTTGAGATGGTAAGAAACCCAGTAAGCTTTCTTTTTTATTTATTCTTTCTTTTAAGAAGAAGATTCACTCTTTGCTTGTAATTTGTTGTTGGTTTGCCTTTCTTTTAAAATTTATCTAAGTACAGTGGAGAAAGAGGGAAAGTGGATATATATTTCTCGTGGATATTGTAATATATTACTATTATTATTATTACTTTTTAATTTCTCTTGACTCGATTCATCTTTAAGGGGGGGGGGGAGGGGGTGGTTAGTATACAATTAAGTGATGTATAAACCTGTGAATACGTCTGTTGTACAGTGAGTGAAGTATATCGTAGTTATAAGATGAACAGTGGTTATGCCAACATCCACTGCGAGTGTATTTCAGTTTATTCTTTGGTTTGTTTGTTCTCTTTTCATCTAATATCAATAAACATACAATAGTAGTAGTAGCAGTATTAGTAGTAGTAGTTAAAGCCTCTTTTGTGAACATATAGTGTACATATAGCTATTTATCTATCTATCCATCCACATCCATCCATCCATATAAATGCATTCATTCAATATATTCCATTTTTTTAATTTTCGTCTGCAACATTCATATTGTTGTAATTTTAGATTACTTGTGTAAAAATGCTCCTCTTCGCCTATATCCTCTCTTTTATTATTATTATTATTTTCTCTTCTTAAAAATTACTGCTGCAATAGGAAATTGGTGTTTCTTCCCCTCCTGCTCCACTTCTGCCCCCCTACCCAACACCTTGTTGTATATTCAATAATGGAGGATAAGTAATCTTTTCAAATTTCTCTTACGAGGGAAATTGGGTGTTTCTACAAAGTATAAGTGATTGAATGTGATAAACACTCCAATGGACGACCTGTTGTTGTTCTCTTTGCCTGCCTGCCTGCCCGCGTGCTTGTCTTTTTCAACAAGAAGGAAAAGAAAAACTAAGCCTTTTAATTTGATGTGTGTTTGTGTGTATGTGATGATCTTCTATCCATCTCATTTATCTATTGGATTTCTTTTGAGTCATCACATGTGGAAGTGTTTTCTTCTGAGTTTCCGCGTGCTCTCCCCACTGCCCACCCTACCCGTTTCTCTCTCTCTCCGTGTTTGTCTCTCTTTTATCTCTTCTTTTTACACATTGGATACAATATGTTCTATGAATTCACTACCTATGTAATAATGATAATTATAATAGTAATAGTAATAATAGTAGTACTAATCAAGTAATCGAATTGTATTCAGATTAGTAAAGAAAAGAGATCAAGTCGTTGCTTTTGTATTGTACTGTATTATCTTATACTTATCATTGTTATCATTATTATTAGTAGTAGCAGCAGCAGTAGTGGCACTACAATTACTGCTATTATCATTACTCTTGTGTTGTTATTTACCGATTATTACTGTTATTGTAATTACTGTTCTATCACTACAACACTACATAGTCCTAATTTCCTTTGTTTTTTTTTATCTAATTATATACACATATGTATATCTTTTGTTGAGAGTAGTGATCATATTATATATATATATATACATCATTATGGAACATTGGATTGTTCTTTTTGATTTTAGTGAGAATTCTGCCCCTCCCCCCACTGATTATCCTTATTGTACAAGCGGAATTTCCTGTCCATAAGCATATATTATATGTATGTGTATATGTGAAAAGGCTGACGAGGTTTTATGCATTCTCGTTACTGTTTCTTTGTTTTTCGTTTTTGTTTCATATTTTCTTTTTTTTCTCTCCTTCTTTTTATCAGAATTTTAAAAAGCAGCAAAAATTCAACTGTGTTTTGTTCTATTTTGTTTCGTTGTTGTTGTTGTTGCTGCCGCTGCTGCTGCTGTTATTTCGTTCATTATGCGATTGGGTATTATTAAGGGGAAAAAAAGACGAAGAAGAAGAAGGAATCCCAAACTAATTTGTTTAACGAATCAGTGTAGGAAAGAGAAAAGAGAGAATGTTTTCGATAGATTAGATACTGCAGTAGGGGAGAACAGGATTGTGACTTGGAGAGAGGGAATAGATAAATGAGATTACCAGTTGGCCTGATGTGTGATTCACATTTATCTTATTCCCTTTGCATCAAGATTGGAGCATAGGAGTTACATGCTGGAGCTTTGAAGTCTCAGTGGTAGTGGTGTTAGTCGTCGTTTTTAAAAAAAATTACAGGATGGGTTTGCTAGCCTCAGATCCAACCTTCCCTGCTGATCATTGTGCTTACTACGGGATAAGTGAGGTTTAGGAGTGAGTTAGGCAGGGATCGAACCCTGGACTACGCATGTGGTTGGTGAGTATTCTACTGATGCATCAATAACGTATAGTGATACAATATTGATAAGGTGGATGGTGTTTTGAGTACAGTTTATTGCTGGTTATATAATCAGTATCAATACATATATTCACACACAGCTTCATAATTTGCTTTATGCACATGTTTTCATTCACTCCCCCTCCTGGTATCGGCGTTGCATAATTTCAATTACCCGTGTTTGGTGTGTTGATTCGACAACTAACCTCTCTTTCTCTCTTCCCACTTAACAACATAATGTTTAAAAACTTTTCGCCTAATCCTACCGTTTGATGTGATTACATGCAAGCGAATCCATTGCAATGGTCGACCTTTTTCAAGATTATTTAACTTAGCAGGATTAGCTATTCAGGGTTTATCTAAATTCCTATGTTTTGATAATCTAATTGACTCCAATCTACTAGTTTGACTTGTGTAATTCACCTTACAGTCAGTACATCGTAGTGGGTAAATTATATTATTCTTTCCTAATAGGGTCTATCGGGTACCTTAAGCTGACAAAGTTTGTCTCGGAGTGAGTGGGTTGGTTGGTTGATTTAAATGCCATCCTAATCTCAGCCTTGTTAAGAAATTGTGTTCGAAGCATCACCGTCAGTTAGTAATACTGTTTTTGGATGTAGTTGTGTTCTCTGAGTTGGATGGTAATTTATTTGCGAAGCTTTCATTCTCCTACTAGGCAACATCTTCAGTGCATACTTCAATTTGAAGTGAGCTTTCATATTTCTCCACGAGTTTATTAGTCATCTCCCATGGTTTTGTGCGTTTTCACACCCTCTAGGCTACTTGTGTTGGTACTGATTATTTCCGTGACTTGAAGCTTGACCCTTTGTGTCAAGTCAAGGAAATAATCAGTACCAACACAAGTAGCCTAGAGGGTGTGAAAACGCACAAAACCATGGGAGATGACTAATAAACTCGTGGAGAAATATGAAAGCTCACTTCAAATTGAAGTATGCACTGAAGATGTTGCCTAGTAGGGCAATGAAAGCTTCGCAAATAAATTACCATCCAACTCAGAGAAGACAACTACATCAAAATCATCCACCTTGGCTACAAATCTTCTCCATCATATCTAATAATACTGTATCATTCTTTGTGTTTTATATATATATCAAATGTGGAATTACTTTCTACCACAAGGCGCAAATTCTACACTTACATAAATTATATCTTATAGTCCCAGCACGACTATTATGTCTTTTACACCAGTAAAGTTAGGATACAATGAACTACTACTTACAGAGCTGTACACACATCCTTTGACGAAAGATAGTCAAATGTACTGAAAGTTGGCGGATTTCAAATTAAGCCTTTTTATCCGTGCTGAGATGTCATTAAAAGCCAGTCTGTTATGGCTGATACAACTACCCAAATAGTGAGAGCTGTATTTCACTCCGTATCCTTAAACTAGTAGGAGTGAAATAGCAATAAAGTGTCGTAAATTGTGTAGTTTTTTTTGAGTTAGATAGGAATAATGTCAAGATAATACGGACTCCATAGATGGTTTTCTGACTTTGAATGTTATTTTCCTACTGCATTAATGGGATTGCTAACGTAGTTCTGTGGCTTTTGTTGCTATATATGGTGATAATGTGTTGATACTGCTGATTTGTGGGGTTGCATACTTATATTTTTTTTCCTTCACGTTCCCCAGTGGAACATAGGGCTTCAAGCTAGTGGCTTGAAGTTTCTGTAGCAGTGTTTATTTTACAGGACGGGGTTGCTAGCCTCATGCCCAACCTTTCCTCTTCACGAGCATTATTTCTGGCTCAGCGAGTTAAAGGAGTGCGTCTGTGGCCGGAGATCGAACCCCGGACCATGTGCATGGTCGGCAAGCGTCCTAACCGCTATACTACCGACGCACGTACTTATATTGACCGCTGATTATTTCTAACCTGCAGAATCGACACAAATAAAGATGGAAGACAGATTAATCCGTGTAATTTAGAACTATTTGATTTTATGATACAAAAGTACATTTTACACAAATATTTCGTACCTCGGAAAGTTAAACTGACAAATAGCCAATCGTATTGGTTGTACAAGGTCAGGCCTCTAGGTTTTCCAATCACATGGTAATAAATATCCTGTCCTGACTGGATGGTGAAATTTGTCCATTCAGTTTTAATCCTGTCTAAGCCTGTTTTAGCTGGTATGGGCCTGTTTTTACCTGGTTTTAACCGCTTCCTACATTAAAACATGTTAAGACCCTTATTTTAAAACTGGTTATGTTTATTCATAATGATTGATGACCATTCTTCATTTCTATGTATGTGTATGTGTGTTGCAGGCATGAAATTCACCCTTTGAATCATTCGTATTTAAGCTTAGGGCCGACATATTGTTCACTTGAGTCACAGCTTTTGTTACTAAATCTTAATTATGCTTAACTAATTACATTTCATCGCATGCATGTAATGTAATTTTTAGGATGTGGTCATAGAAATGTACTCGAGTACTTTGTTTTGTGAGTGTATACCATCATGGTAACCAAAAATTTCTAATGATTGTTAGAGTTGTATTCAGGTGTTTATTGAAGTAATGATAATATCTCAAGGTGTGCAATAGCTTGCTTGACTCATTATTTTCAAGAAAATCAACCTAATAATAGCGCAACACAGTAGCAGTAGTGGAATAGTTTAAATTTTTCTGCTTATTATATGTAGTCATGTGTTGTTGTTGTTGTTGTGTTTTTTTTAAAGAGATACACTATTTGCATTAGCCACATCGTTATTCCGATTCAGTTTTTATTTTTATTAATCAGTCAGTTGTGAATAGCTCTTTCATTGAATGCTTTTATATCGATTTCTGCCGGAGAATTTGCTTATTTTATAAAATTACTTAGCTCATATGTCAAATTTTCATCATCAGTCCTTTTTGTAACATGGAAGACATTAAAAGCAATGTTGTATTGTAACAACAGAAGACAAGGGCCTGGCAACAGATCGTTTATTAAGGAAAATCAACACATATTTATAGATTTTAATGTACATTATTGTAGATTATTGTTAGTAGAAAATACAGTCTTTTGATTGGTTGTTTCTCACAGAAAGTTAACCTTGCATCTCTTTGTGGCTGTGTCAGATCATCCATATGCTAACTGTATCCGCCTACACAAAGTGTTTGTTCTCATTTTCTCACCACTAATATTGGGGACATAAACATTGACGTGAATTACTGTCTACCAACTTCGGCTAGCAGCCAGCTCTCACCACAGTATATGTTGTATAACTCTAGGTTAGATTCTGAAATAATAATGGAGAAGATTTATAGTTCAGGTGGATGATATTGACATAGGTGTTGTTGTTCTCTGAGCTGGTTGATTTAATTGCGAAGGTTTCGTCGTCCTCCATCTAGACAACATCTTCAGCACAGGTTTTAGCATAAAATGAACTGATTTAAATTCTCCATGAATGATAGAACTGTGTCTCCTGGTAACCATTGTCGTGACTGGTTGTTATTATACCTCTATACTGATCATTTTTATTGACTTGGAATTCGAACTTTCTTGTCATGTGATTTACTTTTTATTAGCTGGTAAATTTGGTCTATAGAGGTAATGTGTTTGTTAATTGCTAATTCACACTTGAGTACCAGGTTTTTAAGAATTCCTTGGCATTTTTGGTGTTTCCTCTATTTAAAATTTCTACATTAACCTAATCAAATTGGTGTCCATAATTACCTACATGCATTGATATGAAAGAATATGTATATCATGCCTTCTTAGCGCTAATTTGTTTTCTTGGATTCGGATTCGAAGGGGACGCCCACTCTGATCGATGTAATGTTATTTGCAGTTCATACAATTTATTTTGTAAATGGTATTAATTTTATCTCCTTTTTCTGTTGGATCTTTTGGTTTGTACAATATCGAATGAAGTGATTGTGCTGGCTGGCTTGTGTGTTATATGTACTTCAAACGGTCTTAATATTCTAGCTGTTATTTCGGAATCCATTCTAAACCTACAAGAAGATAAAGAACCATAGAAGGGGACCTAATGAACGATAGATGGGTCTGTTATCCCATTTTAGGTAGAACTCTTGGGGTTTTTTCTCATGACTACATGAGACGACTCCACGAGCAGTGCCTAACAATAGACTGACATTGACTTAAGGAAAGGCTAACTGGCCCATTTCATTCTAGTAATTGTAGTATTTAATTGCTTAGCTGTCTATTATTATTATTATTATTCCCTTAGGTTCCGAGTGGGACATAAGGCTTCAACAGCACGTCTCCATTTTGCCCTGTTATCTGCAGCCCTCTTTAGCTGACCCCACGATTGCCCATAATATCTTATCTCCCCCATGTTACCCTCTGACACTCAACTCGGCGTTCCCCATTCGGGTCCCTCTTGAGGGTCTTGCTCACACGATGTCACCTGACGGTCTCCTCAGTGTGCGTCTGATCCATCTCAATTTTCTCTTACATATTTGTTAAACATTAGGTTCTATATTGCTTCGTTTCCAGGGTCTCTGCTAATCTTTCATGGCCATCTGAACTTCAGTATGAAACGAAGGCGGTTATTGATAAAAGTTTGCAGTAGGCTGTTGGAAATGCTTTTCGTGATCTGCTCGCCAAGTTCCTCACCCATATAGAAGAACTGACTGACTTAACATTTTTATTGAAAATCCGAATTTCGTTCTTTATGCTAAGTGCAGCAAATTTCCAAACTGTGGGAATGGGTAAATTACTTCAACAAGAAGGTCTCTGCGACAGAGCTAATATTTTTTATTCATAAGTTTATTTATCGGTATGTTCTACGAGTTGTATATGATTCACATGTCATTTGCAGACTTCAAAGCTAGTTTGTACCGTATAAATAATTAGCACGACTTTGTCACCTATGAGTAGTTTTCAGATTTGAAAATATGACTCACTGCTAGATTTATGTATTGATGACATAAAGTAACACTTATTTTGCAACCGCATTTCCATTTTTGGTGTATTTGACATAGTTGTGGGTGTGATTAATGATAGTTCCTGTACTCATGCGTCTAAATGTGTTTAGAAATGTTTCTACTTAGTCATCTCGTTATGAGAATGATAAGGAAGCGAGCAAATATACGGAAAGAATTTTATCCTGTTTGCAGAAATAATGGTAAGGAAATTAGTCGATAGAAATAAAGTTGACAAATAACGAATGGTATATGTGTTCACTCCAAGTATGTCTGTTGATTGGTTATATATATTTTGAAAAAAGGCAGGCGAAGAATGTTCTACTAATTAGACTTAAACTGGTCTAACTTAGAGCTGAAAAAAGTTATTACACCACTAGATAGATTTTCAGAGAACTAAGCATTATGTTAAATCAACGTGTATACGGATAATTAAGAACATACAAGTCAGCGAAGAGATTTCTCTTTTTGTAACTTCACTTCAAAGTCATATAGTCAGTTGTTTAGGGGTTTATATATGCAACGTTATTTGATAACAAAGATCACAGGTTATTGTCATTTAGTAGCAAAATAAATCAAGATATATGAGAAATAACAATGTGTGGGGGTGGTTGACGACCAGTCATTTAAGTAAAGCATAATCCTTTGGAAATAGTTGGTAAGGTACAAAAGAATAAAGGATTGAAAGTGGGTTACAAAAACAAAGATAAGACCGTTTAGAGTTTGTTATACAACAATTTAGGGAGATAAGAATTGACGCTAAGGCCATGGCATTAATAGAGGCTGGATAATACGTTTCTGAACACAGAGTTCAGGTTTTTCCTTATGGAGATTGCTAAAGCTTCGGTTGCATGAAGATGTAGGCGAAATCCTTCAAACGGCTTGGTCGTTCTGTATATATATAGCTCTGAATGAAGTAACTGTTGATGCTGAATGACCAGAAGTAATAATGTGCTTCAGAATTGAGCTATTGACTCTTCTACGTTCTCCTTTTGACAACAATGTTTGCGCCTGTAGACAATGTTCTTTTGATATGACCTATGTACTTTGACATTGGTGAACAAGCTTATGTGCGGAGGTGCGGCTCAGAAATACAACAAAGAATGTTCTTCGAACTGTTAGCAACAGACGGCCTCGGAAAACATCACTAATTATATCTCCTTTTGGATTTTAGATTTATAACCAGTTGTTTGTTTGTCACATGCAAGTTTCACGGTGCATCGGTGTTTCTGTCTAAGTGTTTGTCTATGAAAGAGGTCGGTTATCCATTTTTGACTAGAGTGTTTCTGAAGGATTCCAATTTCTTACTGAATGCATATGTGATAGACTCTCATCGCAAGAGAGGCAATGAGATTTCTTTTTCTCCTTACTGAGACAAAACTGTGAAGGTTTGTTAGCTGTTTATTTCATTTTGGCCTGTGGTAAACTGGTCTTCACTGAGTTCAATTTGTTCGTCTCGGAAGTTGGATGTCCAAGAAGGGTACTTTACCCTCTGATTTTTTAAATTCAATTTTAAATCCAACTGATCGATGAACGTTGTTAAAGATTCTCAGTATTTTTATCGATGATAATAAAGATACCATCCATATACCGCTTGTAAACTTTAAACTGATTCAGACTGTTGGACTCAAGGTACGCTATGAAGCAGCCGGCGAGTAATGGATCAAGTGGGCGAACTCTTTGCTACTCCATCTTTATGTAGGTATGTTTCGCTATCAAATAAAAACTGGACATTTAATGTACATCTTAGGATTGACTCTTTGATATACTTGGTGGGTGTTTACCTACATTCAGATTATTTGAGTCAATAAACTCGCACATAATTTCCGTTAAGGATAAGCAACGGACAAATTCTTGCCTTAAATATGGAACATATTAGAGCCCAGTTGTCAATTATTCTTTAAAACAACTTTATTCACACGATAATCATAAATCTACTCAAGTCTTATTCCTACTCAGTTTATAATCCATGAGTCTAGGTAGAAGTAGTTTGTATTACTCCCTGTAAGTATCGTATCCATTATCTGGAATCTAACGCCAATTTGCTAAGAGTACACCCCCTGAATTGATGTTAGATAGTTAAAGACTATTGACAGGAGGTCTTATACTAGGTTTTGTGCTTGTTGACACTCGTCAGCAGGGAGTGTCTGTAATCTAGAAGGAATTCATTTCTTCAGTGCTGCTACCAGAGATGTTACCACTGAGCTATTCAGGCTCGCAACAAAATTCCTGTAGGACTGAAATGGATACTTTGACTGGTCACTTGATAAGAAGCAATGCCATGCGTCTACTTCTTTGATGCTGGTGCAGATCTAATTCTATCTGTCAAGTTTGCAATGTGGCCATCACGCTAGGTGGCTCACTATCGTGACGCATTCTTAATTAGTGGTAGATAGTTGAAGCCTGTCATCAGGATGCTTTGAACCCAGGTTTCGTACTTTTTGGCACTCGTCAGCAAGGTGTATCTGCAATCTTGAAGGAACTTATGTTTCCTCTAAAGTTCAGGTAGGAATACTTTTTTTAAATGAGCAGAGGATGCGAGAACCTGATGAATGCATAGATATCATACTGTAACAGCAGAAGACAAGCACCAGGCAACAGATCGATTATTAAGGAAAGTCAACACATATTTATAGATTTTAATGTACATTATTGTAGATTATTGTTAGTAGAAAATACAGTCTTTTGATTGGTTGTATTTCACAGATAGTTAACCTTGCATCTCTTCGTGGCTGTGTCAGATCACCCATATGCTAACTGCATCCGCCTACGCAAAGCCTTTGTTCTCATTTTCTCACCACCAATATTGGGGACATAAACATTGACGTGAATTACTGTCTACCAACTTTGGCTAGCAGCCAGCTCTCACCACAATACTACCAAAAACTTCAGGGAGTGTAGTTTTAGTTATACGACTAAAATATTGTGATAAATAACTGAAGGACAATCTTCATTCATTGATTTGACATGAAATAGTCACCAATGTCATATGTCGAGTCCCTTACTGACAAGTGCCTATATGCACGAAACCTAGGTTCAGAACTTCCTGCTAATCTCATTTAGTCATCTTATAAAATCTCAATTATTAAATACTGCAGACCACTGTCTGAAAGTTGTAACGACTAAGTCGAGGAACGGTAAACCAAACCCAGCATTTTAATTCCTCATATATAATAGAGAATCTCATTAGGTGCTTTACTTTAATGGTGTTCTTGAATAAAAACTGTTCGTTATTAACTAACTGTTTGATATATGCGAATATACATTTGAGTTCTGATAAGATCAGAAGTCTCTAACTAGTTCCTCTTAGCTGTTAATGGTCAGAAGCTTTGACACTTAATTATTTATAAATACATATCATTCATTGCTTCATCAGATCAGCTAATAATACTCCTCATTCTCAGCATAGCTTGCCTACAACTGAAAAATACCCATCGCGATATATGATCATTAGTGTTTTGTTTTTACTGACAGATCAATAGAATGAGACATGAAAGGCTTTTAGAAAATGAAGGATATAAAATGTTATATCACACTACTCGTCCTCTTAAAAGCAGTTACTTGAAAGTACATATAAGAATGCTGACAGATAAGACCGACAGTTTTATGACTTGGAATCCTTGTGAATTTCGGAGGTTACATTTCTTTTTACTTTATTTAAACTTTATATTTATCGGAGGTTTTAGATGGTTTTCTGATCTCCATTTTCGACCATGAAGTGACTTCACCTAAAGTAACACTGAAAACCCTCAGAGTACTGAACAGCTGTTTCTTCCTAATTTGGCACTCTTCAGCAGTATTCACCCGTGATCCTATCAGGAATTGACTTCTGTTGTCTTATCAGTAGAATTTTCCCACTAGGCTTTATGAAGTGATCAATGGATGGCCAGCTTGTAAATATGCTATGCTTACTCATAAATTCAACTCCAGCAATAGAGAAGATTTGTAGCTCAGGTGGACGATCTTGATTTGATTGTGCTCTCTCTCTCTTTACATTAAAGCCTGCGCTGAAATCGAAATTCAACTCTAGTGCTGACTGAACAATATATATGTATGTACATACGAAGTTCCACAAATAACAATGTGAATTGCAAAGAAAAATATTATGATTGTAATCATAGTTAAACTTAAAGCGACAAAATAGGTTACAAGGAGGTAGAAATGGGGCTACAAGAAACGCAATAATGGATCATCTGGTCGATACTGGTCACCTTATCGCTACAACCACTTCCATTAAGGTTATCTATAGGGTGAACAATAACCTGCTCAGATCTGACTGTCCGATGTCCAACTCATCTGTATTGCTGTGGCTCTGGCCATGGAAACAGAAAATCCAGTCCTTTGTATACGAGAAATGTCTGTTCAACTATTCCTTCTTTCATAGTCCTATTCCGTCTATATTAAATTATTATAGTCCTAATTTTAACCATAGCTGTATTTATTTTTAGTTTTGTTGACTTAATCTGTATATCCATCCATTATTATCTTGACTGGTATTATAATAATTGTAACTTTGGACAATTTCCCATATTACCTCACTTATCACCTTTATTTACTTAATTCAGTGTGGTTGTTTTGTAATGTTATCTTATCAGAATTCTCACCTTGTTACATAATGTCTTAATTGCCTACTAGTTTTATTAATTCTACACGCCCTTCTAAGATTTATACATTCCATGAACCATTTTATTAGAATACATAACCTATTTTGTCGCTTACTGTTCAACCATGACTATGATCACAAATATTCTATCTCAGTCCACATTATTTTAATATATATATATATATATATCGTATGTTCTCTTCAACTGCGTACATCACAAGTAAATCAATTATATGTTTCAAAATAGCATCTGAACATACTTTTTACAATGATTTCAAGTTATGGATAGATATTATGAGCAAGATAATTTCAAAGATGATGTGAGTAGACAATTATTTAGTGTTAAAAGAGTAACTATTTATATTAGTAATTAGACAAGGGGGTAGAGTTCATATTTCGCTTGGAAACAAGGATGAACTAGAGACAACATACAATATAGAACAATAGAGTTAATTTATACATATTATGGTGGTGAGTTCAGGGGAGTGGGGGTTGAATAGTGAAGTAAAATTATAAAATAGATAAAATAATTTAATTTAGTAGATTTGGAACCTTAATAGTGAGTTCAACTCAGTGAGTGAAAATCAAGATTGACTGGAATGTTATGCAACAGAACAAAACACAAAAGCCCAGGAACAAAACAATTATGATTACCAGGGTAGTGAGAGATTAGTCACACTCTCTTTCTATATGCATAGGTTGGGTCTAAGTCTTTTTATGGCAATGGCTTCTGCCAACCGAAGTAACCATGCTTTTCTTTGTGTATTGATTATTTTGAAAGCCTAACTAATTTCCACTGTATGTCCCGTGTCAATTAGGTGTCTGGCGATTGCGCTTGAGAATACTTTGCTGCCTTTCAAATGGAGACTTTTAGGGATATACTTGGAGAATCTGGTAGACACTCTCCTCTCAGTCCTTCCTCTGTACTTGCTATCGCAAGTGCAGGTGAACTGGTAAATGCAGTTGGAATTGACATGAACACGACACTTATCTACTTTTGACTGGGTTAACGAGCGTATTGTGTTGTAAAGTGGAATGAGTCCAGCGGCGGGAAATGTTCTTTTCAATGCATTTTTAATTCTGTTTTTCGTTCTTATGGATACTTCTTCGCCTTTGTACGCTAGATAGATAAAAACTGGTTTCTTTTCAACTACTTCGGGTTTCGGTTTCGGTGGTTTTTCCTTCCCATATTTTGATATGAACTTCCGAAGGTATCCTTTTTCGATGACTGCGAGTTCCTCTTCGATTTTATCTTCTGAACACAACACCCTAGCTCTGCTGAAGAGGGTTTTCACCGGCCTCCGTTTGTAGCCGATCGAGCAGAAACTGTGATAGTTCAAGTAATGGCTAGTTCAAGTTTCTTTCCTGTAGATGGGGTTTTCAACCGTCCTATCATTTCTTTTTATGTTGAGATCTAGGAAGTGGAACTGATTGTTACGTTAATGATCCATTGTAAATGCTATGTGAGTGTGAGTCTCACTGAGGTTTTTGAACATCGTGAATGTTTGATCCATATTGTTGTCTACTCACATCATCTTTGAAATTATGTTGCTCATACTATCTATCTATCCATAACTTGAAATCATTGTAAAAAGTATGTTCAGATGCTATTTTGAAACATATAATTGATTTATTTGTGATGTACGCAGTTGAAGAGAATCCAGGAAATAAAACGAGCTCATATTATCCTACAAATATATTCTTTCTTACTTATACATATATTATATATATATATATATATATATATATATATATATATATATAATATATTTATATGATATATATATATATATATATATATATATATATATATGTATAATATATGTGTAACGACAGAAGGCAAGATTCAGGCAACAGATCATTTATTAAGGAAATCAACGCATATTTATCTATTTTCATGTACATTACTATGGTTATTTAAGCAAACAAACACAATCTTCCGATTGGTTGTTTCTCACGTAAAGTTAATCTTTCATCTATTTGTGACTGTTTCTTGAATGTCAAATCCTCTATATGTTACCTGCATCCGCCTACGCACAGTCTGCCGTGGTCGGTTTTGAATCAATCTTTGTTCACATTTTCTCACGACAAATCTTGGGAACGTAAACATTGACGTAAATTACTGTCTACCAATTTGGCTAGTAGACAGCTCTCACCACATATGTATTTATATAATATATATGTATATTTACTATACAACTTGCTAACACATTCCATGTATGGATTGAACAATCAGCTATTATGTTTAAAACAAGGGAGAATATATTAAACCAGCATTACACTTCAACTACAGGCGTCACAGATGAAAATGTCAGAGCTGGCCAGGATCGGATAGTCGAGTGATAGGACCCAGCATAAAGTAGTATATCATCCTTTCTCACGAATCGTGTGATTTATCTTGTAATGGAGTTACTGTGTGAATGTATCATTTCTCACGCATATTGTGGTTTAGTGTGTGAGATCAATTCATTGTCTTTTGTCTCACCTTGGTCTTTCTCGGATCACCAGTCAATCAGAATAGCCATTTCCAGCCAATAAGAACAATCCATTCTCATGCCTGTGAGCCGACTTTATTACGGTAAAGAAAATGTATAAATATCAGTGTGTTGTTTCCTAAATTATATAATACAATATCTTACCAGTCACAGGCCAGCCTTTGTCTTTTGATATTTGCGTAGCTCAGTGAATCGGAAGGTACCACGGACGAATAGACGTATTAGCTACAGTCGAGTTCATTACCGTTATAGTAATTAACAGGCGTAGACATAACAATGTGGCGACGGGTCAGTTCAGTTCAGTTAAAACAGCGAGACAGACCTGCATTAATCTGAAATCACTTTGGAAATCTACTACATTCAAATCATAGGGAACAAAATCCGAATTTTCAACACTAATGTCAAATTCTTGACTCAGTATATGGTTCAAAGACTTGATGAGCGAGTCATGAAAAGCATTTCTAACAGATGTCTACAGACTCTCATCAACAGCTGTCTTCTCTAGATGATCGACTCGAAAGGATAAGCAACAAGGAACTCTGCCGCAAACGAACCAACCAAGAACCTGTTGCCCAACAAATAGAAATGGATCAAACACACACTGTGAAAAGACCATCGAGTGACACTGCACGCCAGGCACTCTAGTGGAACTCGAATTGGAAACAACAAGTTTGCCGTGAGTCCCAAGGTGGACACAGTGGAGATCGTATGAGGAGGAGATGAAAGCATATGTAAAGTCATGAAGCCAGCTACAAAAAGAAAGGCGTGAAAAGAACAGTATGAAATGGAAATGTTCCATTTGGAACCTAAAAGAATAATAATAATTATTGTTTCCTTTAATTCCTAGAGGGACATAGGGCTTCGGCCGTGCGTCTCCATTGCGTTCGGTTCACTGCTAGAGTCTTCACCTGGCTCCAAGTCTGCCCACACGTTTTCATCTCCTGTCCACATGACCTCCTCCAAGTCACCCTTGCACTGACGACCAACTCGCCGCTTCCCTTTCGTGTTCCACTGGAGCGATGGCTTGTCTAGTGATGTCACTTGATGGTTTCCTCAGAGTATGGCCAGTCAATCCATCTCCATTTCTTCTTGCCTATTTGTTTCACAATTGGTTCCTAGTTGGTTTGCTCCCAGAGATCCCTCCCTATTGCTGATCCTTTCTGGCCATCTGATCTTGAGTATTGAGCGAATAATAATAATCATTATTATAATAGTATAATTTCCATCCTCATCAAAACTGTGTTAATTTAATTCATCACACCATATTATCTACTACTGATATAGGCGTGTGTTAATCAAACCTCAATATTCCTCTCTCACATGAATATCATATTACATTTATCCATGGGATAAAAATGAGAAGAATATACACCATTGCTTGAATTTTTTCAAATAATGATTATTATTATTTATATCCAAGGGAAAAATTATATTTTCATTTTATATTATTTATTATTATTATCATGTATTTTTGTTTTCAGGGTGGGTTAGAGGTAGGGTGGTGAATAGTTCTTATTTTTTTTTTATAAAATTTCATACATCAAAATTCTTTCACTATTATATTATTTAAACAAAAGAATGCCTACTGTTCTGTTCAGTTTGTTAGGTTATTCGGTTTTAGAAGAAGAAGAAGAAAAAATCAAATCTAAATTTCTGAAATTCAAAAAGTGTATACCACTACTACTACTATTTTTTATATTATCAGTAATACTTAATAACAACCTTGTTATCTGATTCATTGAACTGATAAGTAGGCAGTTAGGTAGGTAATAAATATTATAAGCTGGTTAGGTATAAACCTAAAATTATACCTTAAAGTTTAATTTTTTTTATTCCTTTCTTCAGAAAAAAACTTACTTGCCTTTGCTTTTGGAAATCAGATATTATAGAAAGAGCTCAGAAAAAATGAAAGAGATACTTAACAGTAGGCGAAATGGACAATTATAGCATATACGTGTATATATACGATATATTCAGAAAAAAAGAGTTTACACATACATATATAAGGAATAGAATTAGAATAGTCAACTAGTTAATTGATGCAGTCAATTTATTTATATATATAAATCCCTGAAGAATAATTGTTGACCTAAATAAATAAAGCGTCTTATAAATTTCCCAGTTTTTGTCATGTCATTTAATTATCATCACCATCATGTCATCATCATCATCATGATCATCTTCTTGGTAGTCTAGTCGGTCGATTACCTGATGCATATCTTGATGCTTGTATACGATTTTCTGTATTCGCATTGTCTATCATTCGACGTACATCATTACTAGATAATGATGATTTCAGCATTGAATCATTTTGTCCAATAGGTTTATTACGTTCTAGTGAACGTCGAGCAGTTGTTGATGATGTTGTATTTGTTGGTATGCTTGTTTGTAGTTTATTTCCAGTGTTTATCATCTGGTGAGGTCTATTCGCTTCTAATATTAATTGATCTTTTAATGAAGCTAACTGAAAGAGAATGATATATATACATATATATAAAAGATTTAGTAATTTGTACATATATACCTTCAAAATGAAATTTAAAATAATGGGTTTTAAAATTTAGAAAGAAATTTACTTTATATGGTATATTTTGGCATGCGACTCACTCCCTTTGTCAAATGTAAGATGATGAGGCTACAGGACTGGACTACATCGACTACTCCTAGCTTAAAGATAGGCAAGAGTGAAGTGGTTGGTGGGGCGTGTTGACCACTTCACTTATTTGGGGAGTCGCTGATGAAATCTCAGCACGGATACAAAAGGGTCGTTTGGCATTTATGAGTCAACTTACGCCATCTCTGGCTTAGTAGACGTGATATCCAGCTGGCTGTCGACCAAAGGACATGTGTACTGCTCAGCAGTTCGCTCTGTCCTCCTTTATGGCTGGTTGTGAGACGTGGCCATTGAAAGTGGAAGACATGACGAGGCTAGCTACCTTTGATCATAGGTGTCTGCGTTCCGTTTCCCGCATTCGGTTGTGGTATAACAAGGTGAGCAATATTAAAGTAAGTCATCGATCGAGTGCTAGGTAGTTGGGAGAGGAAATCAATCGATGAGGTTGGGAAGTTCCATCGATTGAGACGGATGCATGCCTGTCTAACCATCGCCTTCCTCGACTGACGGGCAGTCTTAGCTGATTGACATAGGATGGATCAAATTGGAAAAGAAAGAGCTAGTAGTGGTCAAACCAAAAAATGGCTTCATCAGTCAATCAAATCAATAACAGTTAGTTTAAGCCAGCCAGCCAGCCACGTAGGGAGGTGTAGACTTCCTGACTGGTTGGGGTCCTCGGGACGGTAGAAACCAATGGCTGGAGACAATCGATGATATGGCTGAAAAATGTTCTCACTGATAGCTGGCGCAGATGCATTCACTCTTTGTGATTTATCATATCCAATAAAATTCTATTGTTCTTCCATACTACTATTCTTTTCGCATCACACTTCTGTTTATTATCTCTCTTTTGAATCTCTCTTTACTCTCTTCTCTTGCTTTGTGTGTCACATGGAGGCAGAGTGGCAACTCCAACTGGTGCACATCTGTGTAAAGTTCTACGTTTAAACCAGTCAGTCAGTCGGATGTACAGTTTACTAGATGATAGTAGGCCCGTAAAAAAGGCAAGGTTGACTGTTTGAAGCTAGCAACTCTGCCGTGTAAAAATAATATCAGTGCTACTGAAACTTCAAAATCTTGAAGCTGTAAGTTTCACTTGGAATGCAAAGAGTGAAAAATGTAATTACAACACTTTTATGATGACATAACTATTGAGTAAATATGACTTATTTACCACTGTTTTTTCTCAATAGTATAGATGTAACCATTCTTTATAAACTTGTAGATCTATTAGATTCCCATTTCTCTTCATGTATTTATACTTTCTATCTCACATTTTCTGTCACTGAAGTTCCTCTGTGTTTTCCTTTTCTCTCTCTCTCTACATTATGAAGTGTGGTATCTTGAACTACTGTGCTCTTGTGCAAATTTCTACGTTGAATTAATGTCAGTGAAAAGTTTGTGTATTGTGGAATAGATCAAATTAGTTCATTATATTTCAACAGTTGAACACACAATGATAACAGTTAGAGAACCACAGGGAGTACTGCCAGACAGCTGTTTCCTCCATCCTAGTTTGGGAATCATCGGCAGTACGCACCCACCACCAGGGTTCGAACTCAGGACCTTCTGATTACAAGGCAAGCTCGTATACCATTGAATCGGGTCCGAGTGGTTGAACCCGTGATCAACTTGTAAAAACAAAACTAATCCTTACAAACTAACTATAGAAAACACAATGATAAGTTTTTTGTTTGGGTAATATTTCGAGCAAAATTATCAAAACAAAAAACTTATCATTGTGTATAACTGTTGAAATAATAATTATAATTAATTCTACACTGAAACTTAATCCATCAGTCGGTGCTGAAAATATTGTCATTTTATAGCATAATATTCATATATGTGTAGAACTTGGACACTTTGGAAGTATGTAATTCTATATTAATTTGTTTATTGAATATATATCACACAATGAAACAGAATTATCCGATGGATTGCACGTATTTTCAGTTGATTCGATAAATAAAGCTTCAGATTATTGACTCCCCACCCACCCACATTTACTCTGTTATATTAGATTTTATGAATGTCATCTTACGCCATCCTGCTGTATGGCTTTTTTTGTAGCTGCATGCAGTTGTTATAGCTCAGCGATTTTCTAAATTTCTTATCTTATTCGGGTCGATTAATCTAACATTGATATAAGAATAAAACTTATGCACTGTGGTAGATTGTAATTCCATTATAAGTAAATTTTGTTTTGATAAAGTCTCTCAGTGTTATACAGTAATGTTTACTGATGACGTTTCGAGCACAATTTATTGCTTATAATTATATCAAGGTGATATGATTATCGTCATCAGTAAACATTACTGTATAACACTGTGAGACTTTATCGATTAATCTAAATTTTGTTATTTTTTTGCTCCCCTAATCTAGCTGACTCCATCGCATTGCTCTATATCTCTGTATTTGACCACACAATCATTGCGGCGCATTACATAAACAAAATTATTTTGTTTAATTGCCTCCACAGGATCCTTTAATCGACATAATTTGCTGTTTTTTTTAAAGTGAGTTTGTAGGTTTGAATGCCAATTTTTTACCCGACATTTTGTTTTGCTGCGTGTATTCTCAGTTGATTCGATAAATGAATGATTGATTGATAGATTATGTTGATTATGGGGAAATACAGATTATCGTGAATTGGCAGAAGTTGGATCGGGTCCCAGTGGCTTAATGGTCTACGAGCTAGCGCACCTTGTAACCAGGAGGTACTGGGTTGGGACCCCGCATTATGTTTGCGTACTGCTGAAGAGTCCCGAACTAGGATGAAACAGCTGTCCAGTACTCCCTGCAGGTTTTCCAATGGTTCTCTAACCAATGTCAGCTAATGATAAAATCCTGTAACCAAATACAAATTAACTTTGACAAAAATAACTGATAGTCGTTGCACAAGGGGTGATTCTCGTGGCCTAGAGGCAGAGTGGATGACACTTTGGCGTATGAAACAATAGATGCAGAGTTAGAGTCTCATTGGGAACACCGTCACTCAATGGGGGATTACAAGTCCTAAATAGGACAAAATGCATAAACCTAGATTCTAAGGTCTTAACACACAATTATATAACTTCATTCAAGTGACTTAAACCAAATGTAGAGAGTGTAACACTTATGCAAAAAATAAAACGCATCAAGATTGAAACAAAAATAGAATCTAATGTAATTATCCATTCGTAAGGTAGTGAATTCAAGCAATAATAAACTGCATATATTTGATTGGTTGATTGATTGACTGATTGGTGGCAAACATCATTGCAAAATAATTAAAACTTTTAATCAAGTAAAAAATGAAATGCCATGAATCATTATTTGGAAAATTTGATAGAAAATTAATTTTAATTAATCACACTAATGGACAGGTTGGCAACATGGTGCTTATATATCTTCGTCTAAATATATAATCAGTCGGTTCGTGTATGTGTGTGTATGCGTGTGTTTCTTTTTTACATTATATTATAATTTCACATGGAATGGAAAGTGAATAGACAGACATATATTTGTTGTGTTGTATTTTGCTATTTAAGAGAAATAAACATATTAATGAGTTGTTCGTTTGTGTTATACTTTTGTAAACTTACACACTGTATAACTCAGCATTATTGCACAATAATTCAAGCCGCGACATACTTTACAAAATTGTATATTAGGCTATTGAAGTTAAAATGGTGGAGATGTATGCAGTGTAAAAGTCAGCAGTTCATTGTGTCATGTTCTACTGATAAGATTTATAAGTAGTATATAGATGCAGATATAAGTATGTATATCAACTGCAAGAATATCTAATCGTTTTTTTTATTCCTTCACGTTCCCAGTGGAACATAGGGCTTCAAGCTAGAGGTGTGAAGTTTCTGTAGCAGTGGTGATTATTTTTACAGGATGGAGTTGCTAGCCTCATGCCCAACCTTACCTCTTCACCAGCTTTATTTCTGGCTTAGTGAGGTAAAGGAGTGCGTTGGCCGGGGATCGAACCCCGGACCAAATGCATGGTCGGCGAGCGTCCTAACCGACGCTCATTTTAATGGTTAAGAGAAGAAATTAATGATTCTTGTCAAACAACATGGAAAACACAAAAGGAAGGCAGAAGTAGCACAATACCGAAGATATATGCAAATTGTGATTTTAACATATAGGGTAGACATATTTTACCCATATGAATTTGCTGATAACGAAAGCTGACGGCCTGCTGAAATCGCTGGGCTACCAGAATTTCCATCCATCAAAATGCCTAAACTTTTCTTCATTTCTTATTGTTTTAATCATGCAATTATATCAGATGATCACTACATGAACTGGCGCACATTTTAATTTAGCCTTCAACCAAACGCTTGAAGGAAATGAGGAAAAATATACAGAATTGTTTCTCTCCTCATGTGAAACAAATCTACGGCACATGATATACTTCAGATTATTACTTTACATGTAAATCCTGTATAAAAAGGAAATATTTCGCAATATGTGTTCACTTATTGTCTGAAATAAAGCTTTTTTATTATTATCTGTACGTCGAGTTACAGATAAATAATTCCGTTGCCATATACTCTTGTGTTCTGCCGTTACATCTTGATTAAACTGTGCTATCTATCAAGCGAATGAAATGTGATACTACAAATAAATTGAAGAAGATAAGATATAATTTTCAATTCAATTTTGATTTTTCCCCGTTGCACAAGATATGCTTTATCGGGGTCCATGTGTTCAAGTGGATAACACTTTGGCGTTTAAAACGATGGTTATTAGGTTCAAGTCTCAGCGGGAACATCATCATTCACTGGGGGAATGCAGGTACATCCAATCCTAAATAGGATGTGAGCATCCTTGATTCTGCTGCTAGTCACCATCCGCCAAATTACTTCAAAATTAGGTATAATTACGCATTCGAATCAATACGATTAATTCTGATGTATATTATTAAGTGTTTCTAATCATAGGTTCATGTTATCCCTTTAGTAGCAGATTGAGTTTTCTAATATGCCAGCTTACTGCATTCAGTATAACGAATAAGATTCAGATTTTTAATACTAATATCAAGTCAGTTCTTCTATATGGTTCAGACGCTCAGCGCTTTTGTCTTGAAAAGTATTTCCAAGAGCCTGCTGCCGACTGTTCTTCGTAATAGTTGCCTTCCCACCTTACTGAAGATCAGATTGTCGGTTGACCAGAAAGGAGTAGCAAAAAGGAATTAGCCGAGAACCTACTATCCAATAAATATTCAGAAGGAAGTGGAGGTGAATTGAACATACACCGAGAAAACCGTTGAATGACACTACACACTAGACAGGCACTTGAGTATAACCCGAATGGGAAACGACAAGGTGGGCATGGATCCGAGAGTGATATGGGGTGGATGGTATGAGCTAGCTAAAAAAGACTGCAGAGTACAGAATGAAACAGATATACTGGCAAATCCCTTAGTTGCACTCGAAGCCTAAAGAAATAATAATAATAATGAGTCCATGAAAGAGCATTTTTGTCGAATACGAACTTCAGGATCGATCACATTTCTCTTAAAACACACAAACACACACAACAGTTTATCTTGGGTTTTTTTTTCTGCTGAAAGTATACATTATTCAGTGTTAGATTATTGAACGAAACCTGAGTAAACAATCCTAAAATAACATTTGTAGGCGATATATTTGTTCAGTTACTAAGAGAAATGAGTATGATAAACACTAAGTCTATATATATTGTAAATTTGTTTAGTATAAAGGATGTATTGACCCAATCTATTGATTTATGAATTTTCTTTTAAAAGGCAAGCATTAACCAGAAGTTGGGTAATAATGAAATACAGCATCTATGCCTTTTGTAAGGTGAGGATTGTATACATTCTAATCTTGTGATACAAGCATATGGGTGATTACTAATCTAAACGGTCTGTGGTGATATTTGAAAGATTCTAGTTTACTGAGGTTATCCTAATACAAATTAGTAAGTAGGAATACTAGTTGTCACTTGGTTCGTATGATATTTGTGGTAAGAGCTGGCTGCTAACCAAATTGGTAGGCAGTAATTTACGTCAGTGTTTACGTCCCCAATATTGGTCGTGAGAAAAATAAAAACAAAGACTGATTCAACAACCAGTCACAGCAGACTTTGCGTAGACGGATACAATTTGCAGATAGATAATCTGATCTTCAAGAAACGGCCACAAAGAGATGAAAGGTTAACGTTCAACGAGAAACCACCAATCAGAAGACTGTGTTTGTTTGCTTACAATAATCTTTAATAATGTACATGAAAATATATAAATATGTGTTGATTTCCTTAATAAACGATCTGTTGCCTGGCCCTTGTCTTCTGTTGTTACATATTTGCCAGATCATATTACCTCTGGATTGATCGAGGTATCCAGCTATTGATCAAAGGACGTGTGTACTACGCACCAGTTCTCTGTGTCCTTTTTATTGCTGTGAGGCATAGGCATTGAAATTGTAAGATTTGAGAAGGTTAACTGTCTTTGACCACAGATCTTTGCAGTTTATCTCCCGTGCTAAGTAGTATAATATAGTGAGTAACATTTGAGGTTGAGCGTGGATTGTTAGGTAAGGAGGATAAGTCAGTTGACGACGTTGTGAGGCTACATTCATTAGAACGGCTAGAACATGTGATATGCATGCTGAGCTAATGAATTTCTCTTCACGCAATATTAGCTGACATAGGAATAGGTTGGAGAAGAGTTGTTGTTCCCTTGGGTTCCTAGTGGAACATAGGGCTTCAACTGCACGCCTCCACTTGCTTCTGTCTTCCGCTGTACTTTTCACATGCATCCATGTTAGACCATACTGTTTCAACTCCTCTTCACACGATCTCCTCCATGTCACCCTTGGACGTCCCACTCGCCGCTTCCCTTTCGGGTTCCACTCGAGCTATGGCCTGACGCGCAATGTCACCCAGCGGCCTCCTCAGAGAGTGTCCAATCCATCTCCACTTTCTGCTGCATATTTGTTGGGCGATTGATTCTTGTTTTGTTTGTTCCCATAGTTTCTTGTTTGTGATTCTTTCCAGCCATCTGATCGTCAGTATGGAGCGAAGACAGCTGTTGATAAAGGTCTGCAACAGGCTGTTGGAAATATTCTTTGTGACCCGCCGCCAAGTTTCTGATCCATCCGTATAGAAGAACTGACTGACTTGACGTTTGTATTGAAAATCCGAATTTTGTTGTTGATGCTGAGTGACGAATATTTCCAGATTGGTTTCAGGTTGGTGAATGTGTTTTTCGCCTTCCCGATTCTCGATTTGATATCCTCGTCCGTTTCTCGTGTAGTTGAGACAATGCTCCCTAGATAAGTGAATGAAGTAATCTCTTTCAAATCCCTCCCGTTGATGGTGATTGGCGCTGGATGTTGCTGCTGTTGTTGTTGGTTGGTTGGTTATTTTCATAACCTCCGTCTTGTCTATGTTCACCAGGAGTCCTGTCTTTGCTGCTCTTCTTTGGAGAAGAGTTAGGGTCAATAAAATCAAATGAATCCATAAATTCTTTGTTTGTTGGTTTAAGGCATAGAATGCCTGGAGACAATTAGTAATATGGATCAAAATCATTTTCAATGCTGATAATGCATTTACTCTTTGAAATCTCTCAGATCTATTAAGTTCTCATCATTTTTTTCCATGTTACTATTCTTTCTGCTGGTGGTGAATTGAACTCCTGAACTTCTGTGAAGAGTTTTTGTGCTGAAATTCACTCAATCATGAATCCTGTCATGTTTACGTTTATGAAATATATACGGAACAACGACAAGAGGGATTTTCAACAAACCACTAAGATTGAGATTGTAAGTATATTCTATTTCTTTCTCAGTTCTCACTATTTGTCGACCAGCATAACACGCATATAAATTGTATTACGCATAATAAAAAGTGGAATAAGAAATATAAGGGTAAGTGTGGCCTGAATATACCACTTATCCAATAATCAGATCAATAGTGAATGATATATGTATATATATACTCTATGGAAAGCTCAAGTACCCTATACACTAAATATTATATATATATATTGCTATGTGGGAATCATATTTTTAAACTTTAAAAGACAAGCTTTCACTGTAATGTGATTAGGAACCAACATACAAACAAACAAAAAAATGAATTTCATTATAATAAAGTTTTTTGTATTTCCCAATGAATGAAAAACAAAACGATATTGTTGTTTTTACTGACGTTTCGCTATTTAATGCTGCTAATAGCTTTATCAAAGTATTATTAAACCGGAATTTACAAAATCTCAGCAGTCTATAAAATAAAATGCTTGGAATGTGATGCGATATACATCGGACAAACATCGCCAGAGAGAAATCAAAATCAGAAGAAATGAACACCGTAGAGCATCTGTTCGACCAACGAGAAATCCAATTGAACTAGAAAAGCTTGAAAAATCATCAGCCATAGGTCTACACTCTATAGAATCAGGCCACAAAATTGATTTTGACAATATTGAATCATCATCCAGAAAAACTTCAGAAATCACAAAGAACGTCTAATATCATCAGAAGCACTTCATATCAAGTGGAATCCAAATTGCCTGAATAGGAATGATGGACTAAAACAGAATTTGACCTGGTTACAAACCTACCTCCCCCATGAAGTGACAAAATCAACACGAATGTGATATGCAAGTTCACTATGTAAACACACACTGCCTTTATAATTTTAAACACAGATCAAATCCAACAATCTACACTTGATTTCGTTATCTTTACCAATTGACCAACTTGACAACGAAAAATGACCCCAGACTGACAAACGATGATCAAGTTGATAAACTTTATTTTGATATCATAACAGACGTACTATTACGTTTGTTATTTGGTTTAGTGATCTTCATTGTTATTTTGACTTTCAATATGTTCTTTTAACTTGACCTAACTTGTCTATTTTCTCACCCCTTAACTGTTTGTTATATATATATGCTGAGATTTTGTAAATTCCGGTTTAATAATACTTTGATAACGCTATTAGCATTAAGTAGCGAAACAATAGTAGAAACAATATCGTTTTGTTTTTCATTCATTGGGAAATACAAAAACTAACTTTATTATAATGAATATCATATACCCAATGCCCAAATTTTTTCAAACTGTTAAAAGTGAACTTGATTTGAACATATATAAAAAATGAATTTGTACATTAAATACTAATTCCCTGAACATATTGCCTATAATAATATATATATATATATATATATATATATATATATATATATATATATATAAGAACTAACAAGTAATTATGCTTTTTTCCTTTCACAAATATCCCCACTGTTTGAGTTTTTATATTGGTAAGATAGGCACATATATGTGCGTCGGTGGCATAGCGGTTAGGACGCTAGCCGACCATGCACATGGTCCGGGGATCGATCCCCGGCCAACGCACTCCTTTACCTCGCTAAGCCAGAAATAATGCTGGTGAAGAGGAAAGGTTGGGCATGAGGCTAGCAACCCCATCCTGTAAAATAAACACTGCTACAGGAACTTCAAGCCACTAGCTTGAAGCCCTATGTCCCACCGGGAAACGTGAAGAAAAAAAAACATATATACATTTAAAAAAATGTTTTTCAACTCTGCCAAAAAATTAATTTTAAAAAAACATTCGAAGCATTCTGTGTGGTCCCCCACAGGATAGCGATTATGATGATGATGATAAGAAGCAGTGCATAAAAAGGTAACGAAGCGTTATTGCAACGAATATAATTGTAACATAGAACAAGAAGTTATATTATAGGTGCGAATTATGAATTTTAGTGAATAACAGAAACAAGAACAACAACCACAACAAAAAAATAACATCAATTTAACCGTGAATGAAAGGTGAACAGATGAAACAAATTGTTTGGTTTGGTTTATTCGGTTTTGCTTTTACTTTTCACCTACCTTGACTTTTAAGTGTACAACCTTTAAAAGTGTTGAATGAAAAGATTTAAAAGTTCTAATCGGTTATAGTTGTAAGCACAAATAAATTATATATATATGTCATGTATACAAATTACGTGATTTATACGATATGATAATGGCGGCCAGTTCAAGACTTGTGACTACCAAAAACCATCATTATTATATTGTATTTTATTTATCTGGTTCACTTTGTTTTAATCTATAAAAATATGACCTCTAATAGTATTGCTGGCAAAGTTAAACTAACTACCAATCAGCAAATGACCTCGAACGCACCAATCACATGAAGGAGGCATTTTTGTGTATGGAATACATATATTTATGAAAAAAATGCCTAAAACTGTAGAAAAGTGTTACAGAGGATACCTCGCTCTCATATGTGATAAAAACAGCTCTCGGTTTTAGGTTGGAGTATCAACAGAGTATAATTCCATTGTGGGTAAAATTTATTTTGATAAAGTCTCATAGTGTTATACAGTAATATTTACTGAGCAATAAATTGTGCTCGAAACGACATCAGTAAATATTACTGTATAACACTGTGAGACTTTATCAAAATAAATGTTACCCACAATGGGATTATACTCTACCACAGTGCACAAGCACTATTCTTATATCAACAGAAAAATTTAACAACATTCTATGCATGTAATTATTTAGGTCTTCTAACCCAAACAATAACCCTAACGTGAAAATATCCCTAAACTAACTGTAATCTAACTCGAACCAACCTTAATGGCGCCCTTATTAGGTTAGTCTAACCCTAACTTGTCCTTGGCTTAAAGAGTAACTTAATCTTTCCCAAACCTAAGCTGAAACTTGCCAGATATCCCATTTAATAACATAGCACTTCGATGAGCATATTTTATTGATGATGATAACATTATTTGCCAGGTTTCACTAACTTGCTCAGTGAGCATTTCAAGGTCATTGGTGCGGTCGCACTCCATTGGTAGTAAGTGGTGCTTAAAGTTTAACTTGGCCAAAAAGTATAATTGTGAGTGTCAACGTATCCCAGTAGAAGAGATGACTATTCCTGAGATTCTTTTTCAGCTTAAACTGTTACTCCTTAGGAAATAAAACCAACTACCTATAGTTTTTAATAGTTCGGTCATGTTCGTGGGTTGCAAGGTATACTCATGCACTTTTTTGATTGGTTTTTAACCGAATGTTGTGCATTTCTTGAAGTAACAAAGAATAAATATTATAAGGGATTGATTTGCACTTCAGGTCAGAAAACATTGCATCACGAGATCTACTGACAATTACTATTTTACTTGAAGTTGCTGGGTGAAGAGTTTATATTATGCGATAAATTCTGCTGAGAATTCTAAACACTTTATGAACACTGTCCAGAATAAAGCTGTTATTACTACTATTATATTGGTGAGAAAAAATTACAATAAAACAGGAATTTATAAAGGCTACAGTGGTTTAATGGTAGAATGTTCACAAGCCACGTAGGAGGTCCAGTTCCGGCTGACGTATTTTTATACCTAGACTAGTATACTAGGCTGTTGGTAAGTCTGAGTGTAAAATGACTGGATAATTCTTTGTTTAAGTATAGATTTTGTCGCGAATTAAAACATCAGTTGGAAAATCACTGAAAACCAGGGAGCAGTGAACAGCTATTTCCTCCTAGTTTGAGACTCTTCAACAGTGCGAACCCACCACCCAACCAGGGAATGAACCTCGGACTTTCATGGTACAAGGCCAAGCTCGTTGACCATTCAGCCGTTTGGGCTGGGGAGGGGGATTCAGCAATCCATGAATTCTATCTTTGTCAGTTTGTGATATAGCCCTACGGCCAACTAGTGCCACCTTGACATGGTAGACTCCATTGGTCAGGACTTCTCATTACAATTTTAAGATATTCACCGAGTAGTTGCCAGTGAGCTGTAGACTTATATTTAGACCACGAGTAAGGGAGTTTCAGTGTCATTGGTACGCACTGATGAGGAGTCCCAAATGAGGGCGAAAAACACCTGTCCAGTACTCTCTGGTCTTCTAATGCTTCTCTAAATGACGTCAGCTCGTGATCGAACCCATAAACAATGAAATCCCTACTGACCAACACTTGATAATGATTCTGATGCTCACTAGCGATTGGCTCTATGCTGGAAGTTGTCAGAAGTTCTAGTAAGAAGTCGTAACCAGCGTGGTCAGTCAAGTCAGGTGATAGAACAGTTACTCGCCTATGATACTGACTGGTGGTTGCGGTAAATATCACGAACTGGCAGAAGTTTGAATTCATGCGCCGTTGGATTGGGTCCGAGTGATTTAATCAAATGGTCTACGAGCTGGCCTTATAACCTGAAGGTCCTGGGTTCGAATCCCGATGGATGCATACTGCTGAAGTATAGCGAAGTAGGACAAAAAGCACCTATCAAGTTCTTCTTGGTTTTCCACAGTTTCTCTAACTGATATGTTTATTCGTGACGAAATCTACATTTTATAGTTAATGCAAATCCCTACCTACAAAATCCATAATCTAAGATTGGTTTGAATAACAGCAGACTAAAATAACTATTGTTAAAAAAATATATAAAAATCTTTGTTCTTATGCATGATTAAAAGAGCAAACGTATATATATATATAGTTTTTCCAAAATGTGTTTAAAAATAGCTTTTAGTTTGGTTTAGTCTTCTCCTTTTTTAAGTTTTCTTTTTTCATAACAGTTATAAAACATGAAATAACATGAACTGATGAAATCCTATTTGAAAGATTCGTTTCTAGACTGTCTACCTATCTATCTATCCATCCATATGCCTGTCTGTCTGTCTATCTATCTATCTATCTATCTACTAGGTGTGTGTATATGTTTGTATGTCTATCTGACCTTCGCAACATTGAACAGATATGCATGCATTCAAATGATTGGTCATTTGGGTGTAACCACCAGTCTCATTTGTCTAGATGTCAGTGTTGGTGCTAAATATATAAATTCTACCACACAATATTGTTTATATTTAACTTAAGTTAAATTAATGACGAACGGCAGCTATTTTTACCTTTTTTTTTCCAAATTATAATGAGCATTTGAAAAAAATTGCTTTCACACAGTAAAAACATGTGAAGTCTGTTTTTTTATGTTGGATAGTAGATGGATTAGACAGTCCCTAATTTTCTTTTTTGTATTCTCATCTCAAATTTTATTGCGATTAAAAAACAGCTGAGAAAAAAACAACCACACAAGTCTACTTTTGTTTTGATCATCACGTATATATACAAAATACAATTAGGCTTGTAAATGGCAAAAGCTTAAATAGCAATATATTTTTTTTCAAATGTTTAAATAGAAGTCTGGTGAAATAAAAGAAATGGTGTCTGTTTTTAAGAGAAAAAAAATAAAAGCTTAGAGAATTAAGGATTAAAATAAAGTGTATACTGAGCATGTGAAGATTTTGTTCTCAGGATTACTGATAAACGTCTTTCCCTTCATTCCTTTGTGTTCTGAGTGAAACATAAGGCTCCAAGATTGAGTTTTGAAGTTTCAATGGAGGTGGTACTGTGACGGTAGAAGACCAGAAATATAAGAATAAAACTTGTGCGCTGTGGTAGAGTGTAATTCCATTATTGGTAAATTTTATTTCGATAAAGTCTCACAGTGTTATACAGTAATGTTTACTGATGACGTTTCGAGCACAATTTATTGCTCAAAATAAAATTTACCCATAAAAGAAGACCAGAAACTTGGTAGAGGAATGTTTCTTCTATAGTTTGGTTTTAAAGGGTTAGTTATGTTTTTACGAGGTGATCACGGATTGATATCAGTTAGAGAACCATTGAAAACCAGGGAGTTCTGCCAGACAGCTGCTGTTTCATCCATCCTAGTTTGTGAATCATCGGTAGTACGCACCCACCATCAGGGTTCGAACCCAGGACCTTCCGGTTACAAAGCAAGCTCGTAAACCATTCAGCCATTGGGACTCGATTCAATGGCTCATGTATTCTAACTTGTACTGCCGATGATTCCCAAACTAGGATGGAGGAAACAGCTGTCCAGTACTCCCTGGTTTCCAGTGGTTCGCTAACTGGTATCGATCCGTGATCAACTCGTAAAAAGATGAATGTTTATTTGCAATTTAGCATCTCTAAGTAGCGAAATTATATACGCCTTATCTTCAAATCACTATTTGCACAGATCTTCCTTGTTGTGCTACTTCTCGCCTTCCTTCATATTGTGTTTCTTTGTGTTCCTTTCACGTCTCCCATGTTTCTCTGCAACGCTGAATCATCTGCTTTCTCTGACGTCAAATCTATCTCCCTGCTATTTGATGTTTTTATGCCAATGAACATCTCTTCATATACTACTGATAAATCTTGTCAGTAGCACATGCCACAGTACTGTTCATTTTACGGGTCAGGTTGCTAGCCTCACGCCCAACCTTCCTGCATTACTGAGCTTAGTGTAGTTGAAGCAAGGTTTAGGAGTGTTTCAAATGAGAGTCGAACCCGGACCACCTGGGTGCTTGGCGGCCGTTCCTATCCCTGAACCACTGACTCACTTTTCTAAACGTATTCTGTATAACTGATCATTTCTATTACAAGAACAATGAAAGGTGAACATTTGAAAACATTTGTCTATTGACCACTTACAGATAAGTGTGAAACTAAATAACCATTTGATTGTTTGTATGATTATTTTTATTGTGTTATATATCCCTAATTTGACAGTATTGCGCATTTTGTATTCCCACCCTTTATGATGACTGAAATCTTATTGGTTGTTAACACTTTTAACTTATCAGGATGTGCCTAGGGTCGTTTAAAAGCTACATATTCAGCCACGCTGAGGCTAAGAACTCTTACGAGGTGTTGTCATGCATAGTACAGCAAACGTCACAACAGCTGTGTAAATAAATTCATAAAACACCTTTAAAGCGGATAAACGTAACATATGATATGATTACAGCATTCCTGCTAGCACGTCATACAAACTGTTATTGACCACCTCTGTTCTACCTATTCAAATATATTGAAAAGGGAGCATTGCCTCAACCACAGGAGGAACGGACGAGGATGTCAAATCGAGAATCGGGAAGGCGAGAAACACATTCATCAACCTCAAACTAATCTGGAAATCTTCCGCTGTCACTCAGCATCAACAACAAAATCCGGATTTTCAATACAAACGTCAAGTCAGTTCTTCCATACGGATCAGAAACTTGGCGGGTCACCAAGAATATATCAACAGGTTGCAGACCTTTATCAACAACTGGATTCGCTCTCTCTATACTGAAGATCAGATGGCCGGAAAGAATCACCAACAAGAAACTATGGGAACAAACAAAACAATAACCAGTCACCCAACAAATATGCAGGAGAAAGTGGAGATGGATTGAACACTCGCTGAGGAGGCCGTTGGGTGACATCGCGCGTCAGGCCATTACTCGAGTGGAACCCGAAAGGGAAGCGGCGAGTGGGACGTCCAAGGGTGACATGGGGGAGATCATGTGAAGAGGAGTTGAAACAGTATGGAATAACATGGATGCAAGTGAAAAGTACAGCACAAGACAGAAGCAAGTGGAGGCGTGCAGTTGAAGCCTTATGTTCCACTAGGAACCCAAGGGAACAATAATAATAATGTTGTTCTAATGGTTGGCATTGTGATAAGCGATGCGAGTAGCCTCCGTTAGGAATTATTATCGGTCATATCATATTCTTTTTGAAATAAATGAAAAGTTATTTAGTGACATCATACAGCTTGTGTTATTAATACCTGTGGTCATTAAAATAACTTGTAATGTAGCCTATTTTTTCAAATTTCTTTGGCTAACTAGTCTTTAGTGTAAACAAAATTAATAAACTTTTGTTATTCAGTGTTTGAATTTAATACAATGTAGATGCTAAACACTCCCATCCACTCAGGTTTTAGAGATTCAATTCCCAGATGGCACCCTCCTAAACCTCATTTAGCCGGTAGCAAGCCTGTAAAAGGGGCGGGGGAGGGCGGAAGTTTGGTCGTGAGACCAGCAAAAAGCTTGAAAGCCTATGTTCCACTGGGAAATCGAAAGAGTGGAAACAATACACACTCAAGGATGGGAATCAAAGACTAAAGTGATTAATGTATTTTGTCAACATTTATAAAATACAAAACATCATTAAAACAATGAAACTATTGAAATGTGAATCATTTTATTAAGCTTAGTAAGGTGAGGTTATTTATTACAGCTTTAAAACCTTTCTAATTGTGGTAGGTGAAAACTAAAGCTGTGGTGAGAGCTGGCTGCTAGCCAAAGTTGGTAGAGAGTAATTCACGTCAATGTTTATGTCCCCAATATTGGTGGTGAGAAAATGAGAACAAAGGCTTTGCGTAGGCGGATACAGTTAGCATATGGATGATCTGACACAGCCACAAAGAGATGCAAGGTTAACTTTCTGTGAGAAACAACCAATCAAAAGACTGCATTTTCTACTAACAATAATCTACAATAATGTACATTGAAATCTATAAATATATGTTGATTTTCCTTAATAAACGATCTGTTGCCTGGCCCTTGTCTTCTGTTGTTACAAAGCTTGCTACTTAGATTCTTTTATCACACATTAGTCAACTGTTGTATTCTCTTCTGTGCTTTGGAGTTTCTGTAGTGATTAGATTGATTTTTTTTGGGTTAGGGTCTCTAGTCACACGCTTACACTCTTACACTCTTTTTCTGGGCTTAGGATTGGCTAGTGAACTAGGCAAGGTTTAATAGCAGAGAAACAATGAACTCCGGCAAAAAACCAGCCAGCAAATATTCAGAAGGAAATGTGGATAGACTGAGGAAACCGCTGAGTGACATCACCTGTCAGGCCGTTGAAAGGAATCAAAATGGAAAACAACGAGTTGGATATGGGTTCGAGGATGACATGGAGAAGATCTTGTAAGGAGGAAATGAAAGGTTAAGTGATTGATAATCATGAAGTCAACTAAAAAGGAATATGCAGAAGAGAGTGTAATGGAGATTTACTGGTGAAGTTCTATGTTCAACTCGGAACTCAAGAGAATAATAATAGGTCAACACTGTTGGTAACAGAGATTTTTATAACAAACAATGGTTTGTAAGGGTTAGTTATGGTATTTACGAGTTGATCACAGATTGATATCAGTTAGAGAACCATTGAAAACCAGGGAGTACTAACAGACAGCTGTTTCATCTTAGTTTAAGAATCATCTGCAGTACGCACCCACTGGGATTTGAACCCAGGACCTCGTAAAAACATAACTAACCCTTACAAACCAAACTATAGAAAATTAATCTGATGCTCGCTAGTGACTTGCTACTGGATGGAGTTTCCTGGAGTTCTAGTGAGAAGTCGTGACCAGTGAGGTCCATCCGGATGTCCCACTGATGACATTGGTTGGGGTCGCACTAAATCACGAATTAGTAGAAGTTAGAATTCATGGGCTAGCCACTGAATCGGGTCCCAGTGGCTGAACGGTATACGAGCTTGCCTTGTAACCGGAAGCTCCTGGGTTCAAACCCTGGTGGTGGGTGCGTACTGCAGATGATTCCCAAACTAGGAGGCGGAAACAACTGTCTGGCAGTACTCCCTGGTTTTCAATGGTTCTCTAACTGATATCAATCCATGATCAACTCGTAAAAATGGTTTGAATAAATGAATTAAAACTGAATATTTTAGAAATCTTTAATTTTAACGACCTGTCGTGTTGAAAGGGTAAAATGCATTATTTTTACTTCATTAATGAACTTGGAATAGATGAATATAAACATTGGTGGAGAAGAGATATGATATCATTGGGGGAATTAGGTTGTAAGACATTTTGTGTATATGTAAGTAACCCAAAATCAAATAACTTCAAAAAGGGCAACAATTTTCAACATAATATGGTGTCTAAACAAAAAAAAATTCAATTTCATAACATGTCAGTGAGGTGATACGCCTGATTGCATTTCATTCTTTCTGGAAAGATAATTCTAGTCTTTTTGATAAATATTGACTGATACACCTGAAGCAGTTTGCAGGATACGATAGATAATACAAAATGATTGAATAATGGGTAATTCTGTGTTAAATTGCTTCTCACAAAAAAAAGAAAAAAAAACAACAACTATCCATAGTCTTCATCACATGTGGGTTTAATCGCATTGGGAGACTGATGTTTGCATAGACAGAAGACTGAACTTCTGAAACAACCATCATAGGAAATGGTTACAATATGGAGCACGTGAATTAACAAAGGCAAAGACAAAATTGTCTAGTTTAGATAATTTTTCCTCCAATCCCCATGTGTAATAAAATTGTTTGTAAAAAAAAAACTGTCAGGTATGATTTCCATGAATACATTTGAGTGGTTTGTAGATTAATGTCTCACTAAACAGAATGTTTATAAATTTCACCTTTATGCATTATAGTTCCATCTAAACAAATAGAGTTTAATATCTTGGTAGGTATTAGTCGCTGTTAGGAAATATCTACACTACTTAATCGATGTACTTTATTATTATGAATGTTTCCCCATCATCTTATATTTTTCCTCCAGCAGAAACAAATGACACGAATTGACTTCAGTTAAAGGAACAGTGTAAACCTAAGAGCTCTGGAAAGCTGTTTCTCATCCTATTTTGGGACTCTTCATCAGTACGCAACCATGACCCCGGCAGGGATTCAACCCAGAGCCTTCATATTTCAAGGTGAACTCGTATACCATTCAGTCGCTGGGACGGAATCTATTGGCTCTTCACAGGTACGTACTGATGATGAGTCCCAAACTAGAACGAAACACCTCTCCAGTGCTCACCGGTTTACAGTGGTTCTCTAAATGAAGTCAATTCACGAGCAAAACTGCAGTTGATCCGGTCCCTTCAGATCAACACCTGAGGAGAATCGGGTTAAGTGGCTTCTTTGCTGTAAAACTTCTCAAAAGTTGGCTCTATAATTGAGTTTATTTTATTTAACAGAGTAGAAATAGAACAAGCGTTTTCATGAACTGACTGTGTTAAGTTATGGATTCGTTGTGAATACGCTACTATAATTATACTTTGTACTGTTTCGCTCTGATTTCTATTAAAATAATCCCACTATACACTACTAATTAATTGATATAAGTAGTTTGATACCACTCACATCATCAAGTAGTGCTTGCTAGCCAAATTGAAGTAATTCAAACGTTGGATGACCATTTCACTCGTTTGGAGCTGAACTCATCACCAATGTACCCAGTTTGGCCTAGCTTATAGCTAGCTACTTGGGTGAACTAGTAATACGCAAAATCGAAATTCCTCATTTGCAAAATTACACAGTTCGAAGTGAGAAATCACCACAGATACCTTTGGAAACCAGAAATATTTGGATCACAGTATGTGGTCTATGTAATACCCTAAATGGAATATTGTTCTTTAAAAGCATTGAATGTGTGTTAAAATATTAAGTGGGGATTAGACATATTAGTCGAATAGTTTGCAACTATTTATAGGCTTTCAGGATATCGTTAATTCATGAGACAATTTACCTCTTTTCCAGCTTTTCCTGTCAATCTGTCTAGTGATAAAACTCAACTGACAGCACATCAAAAATTGACGAATTTACGACAATATTTTTTGATTTATCGTAAACTAACCAGTTATTAAAGTAAAATATGTAACAATTCACTAGAGAAAACTAATGGCATACATATTACAAAAGGGTATGCTGTTAATTTTTTTTGTTTGTTTGTTAATTTATTCATCATTGAATACACTTACTTGTTCTTCTAAGGCTCTAACACGCTGTTTATGAGCACGTTCACGTGCTTCAAGTGCACGTTCCGCTTGAGCTTTACTACAACGTAGTCGTTCCATTTCAAGTTCACTTTCAGCACGATGTCGGCTAGCCAATTCATTTAAATGCTTAGAATGTGCTTGTTCCATTTCAACTAATTTTGACTAGAATAAAATAATAAAGATTATTATTAATTATTATTAATAGGAAGTAATTCTGTTTGACATGACTTCTTAGTCTTTTTCTGTGTGCACAACACACTTACGTTATAAGTGACTAAAGGTTTGAGTAAATTTATTTAGTTACGGTATCACACTCCATGTAGAACTATACTGAGAAATGAACGACGCAAAGAATAGTAACATGAAAGTACATGAGTAATCAATAGATCTGGGAGACGAAAGCAAGTGAATTCATCTGGTTCATTGAGAATAATTGTCAATCATATCATCAATAGTCTCTGGCTATAGGTTCTTAGAATCACGACGACCTCAACCAAGCACTGTACGCCTGCTTACGTCACTTAAACCAACAGTCAAACACTTTATGGACTGTTTACAACCTAATCGTATATCACCTACCATTGTCCGACAAGAAAGGTGGTAGTTTGACATGCACAGAGCCTCCCCTAGCCGTCTTATTTAATGTAGATTCACAAAGTCATTACTTGACTTTCTCTCCTTACCTAACACTACCCCTAATATCAATATTACTCACTGTATTATACTACTTAACATGGGAGGTACTCTGTTTGAAGATTTTGTAGCTTCTTAAAAGTTATACTTAAGGATGACATATAGCGGGTAAATTTTCTGCAATTTTTGTTAAAATTTTCATATATTTTTCTCTTTTTACGAATATTTATCGATAATTTTAGAAGTGTTTTGGAAGGCAAATATACTTAATTAGATCAAGTTTCCCATAATTCTCAAGATTATCTCACCGTAATTAACGTATTTGCTTAGTAAATAAGAGAAACCAAAAGATGCAGGTACATTCTTAAGTTTTGCATTTTTATTACTGAAGCTGTTTTGAGTTGTATAACTTAACAACAATATGGAGAGGAAATAATTAACAAAGTGTCAAAATAACCTGGAGTTAATCTAGATATGAAGGAACCTGAAAGAAACAACCTCTTTTACCTACCTGGGAAGCATCGTTTCAACTACAGGCGACGGAACTGACGAGGATATCAAAGCAAGAATCGGGAAAGCAAGACAAGCTTTCATTACTCTCAAGTCTGTGTGGAGGTCAACAGCACTCAGCATGAAAATGAAAATAAGATCCGGATTTTCAACTCCAATGTGAAGTCAGTGCTACTATACGGATCAGAGACTTGCACTGCGCGTCATAAAGAGCATCTCAAACAAACTACAGACCTTCATTAACAGTTGTCTTCGCTCAATACTCAAGATCAGATGGCCAGAAAAGATCAGCAACAGAGATCTCTGGGAGCGAACCAATCAGGAACCGATTGTGAAACAAATAGGCAGGAAGAAATGGAGATGGATTGGCCATACTCTGAGGAAACCATCAAGTGACATCACTAGACAAGCCATTGCTCGAGTGGAACCCGAAAGGGAAGCGGCGAGTTGGTCGTCAGTGCAAGGGTGACTTGGAGGAGGTCATGTGAAGAGGAGATGAAAACGTGTGGGCAGACTTGGAGCCAGGTGAAAACTCTAGCAGAGAACCGAACGCAATGGAGACGCACGGCTGAAGCCCTATGTTCCTCTAGGAATTAAAGGAAACAATAATAATAATAATCTAGATATCAAAGCAGTCCTATCTGGATTACCGTCTCAGTGTTCTAGTGAATAAACTATGATCAACTCGTAAAAAAACTATGAGACCGACAGCTCACAAAGTACTAATTTCAATTGCCATCTTGATTTAGAATTATATATCATACAACTGTATGCGCGACAGTCCCTGTTTTGTGGTATTATGAAATTTAAAGTGAAATACTTTGGCAACGAATGAGATGTTTTTGCCTACATATTAATGTTAGCTGGTATCACATAATTTAATTACCACTGATGGCATACTGTTCTGACTTTTAGTCAAATGTTCACTGTTAGTGAGATGATCTATGGACTTTGATCAGCAAAACAATATATTACTAACTATTTGTATAAGTTAACTTTGTATTTCTTATTGACTGATTATTATCGGACTGAAATGTTTGGTGTCTGAAGCAGTGGGTGCTTGGTTCGAGTCTCACTCGGAACACCATCACTCACTGAGGATTGTAGTCCCATCCACCTGATGAGTCCGAAGTAGGACGAAATTCGTATGCTGGACATAACATAATATATACAATTCATTCTTTACTTAACCCACTGGAATGACTTCGGTTAGTAGACCAATGGTTAACTTATCAGTTTGAAATTTTATGCGATAAAAGAAAACACTTAGAATTTGTATTATTTTTTTTTAATGAAAGCTTACCTGTAAAAATTGAATTTGTTTTCGCCTATCTGAATTTTCTTCTTCTAGGCGTCGTAATGTAATCTCTAATTCTGTACGATCAAGATTACTCTTATTGACAATTTCTTCATTTTGTTGTTTTTCTCTTTCAGCTTTTTCCAAATGACGTCGAAGATTATGTCTATCTTTCTCCAAATGATTACTTGATCTCATCAATTGATCACGCATATTTTCAACATCTGTTAAATTACGCTGTAAACATGATACTCTTTCTAATAGTTCTTGTCTTTCTTTGAGAAGCTGAAATTTAAACAACAACAAAAAATCAGTGTAATAAGAAGATAATTTAATTGATTTGATTGCATTATGATTAAGAATTTAACCTCGCCTAGATTACTAGCTCACTAGTTTTCTAGCCGGTCCCAAGCCCGGATAAAGAGGGAGGGTTGGGGCGTGGTGCTAGCAACTCCACCCCCAAAACTTAACCAAACTGCTAAAAACAAATATATTAAAAATTCTAAAAATACAAACAATAACCTTATTTTTCGCTGGAATCGGGGAAGTGAAATGACGCAGGCTGGTGAAAGCCTTCGGGAAGCCAGTCAGCCGATGTGCCTTCTTTCGATGAAAGCAAAAATAAGGATGGGGACGTGGAATATTCGTACAATGTACGAAACTGGAAAGGCTGCTCAGGTAGCCGCAGAAATGAGGAGATATAAAATAGAAGTGTTGGGAATCTGCGAGAGCAGATGGAACGGATGCGGAAGGCGCCAACTACCAACTGGAGAGACAATAATCTACTCCGGTCACCCAGAGGACGATCACGAGCACACCGAGGGAGTAGCCATCATGATGTCATCAACAGCAGCTAAAGCTCTCATGCAGTGGGAACCAATCTCCTCCAGGATAATGACAGCCAGGTTCAACTCAAAAGGAAAGAAGGTTACAATCATTCAATGCTATGCACCTACAAACGTCTCAGAACAAGAGAAGAAGGAGGCCTTCTATAGACAACTACAAGCAGTAATGGACAACGTCCCAAATGGCGACATCAAAATCCTGATGGGTGATATGAATGCGAAACTGGGAGGAGACAATACAGGAAGAGAACTCACCATGGGTCGCGAGGCCCTCGGTGAAATGAACGAAAATGGTGAACTCTTCTCAGACTTCTGCGCCTTCAATGATTTGGTGATTGGTGGCAGTGTGTTCAAACATAGGGATATACACAAGGCAACATGGATTTCACCAGATGGACACACCAAAAACCAGATAGACTTCATTTCAATCTCAAGCAAGTGGAGACGGAGCCTACTGGACACAAGATCGAGAAGAGGAGCAGATGTGGGTTCAGACCACTATCTAGTACAAGGGACTTTCAAGGTGAAGCTGAAAGCCTCGAGGATAGCTGGGGATAGGCCACAATGCAAGTTCAACACGCAAAAACTGAAGGACACAACCAAAAAGGACATTTTCACTGCAACTGTCAGAGCAAAGCAGGAAACACTACGTGGCACCACTGAGGAATCATCCCTGGAAGACCATTGGAACTCTCTGAAGGTAATTTTCAACGAAACGTGTTCAACGGTTTTAGGAAGAAAGAAGAAACAAGACAAGGAATGGCTCTCAACGGACACTTGGAAGCTAATAGAGGAGAGGAGAATGGTGAAAGAGAAAATGATTCAATGCAAAGATGGACAAGAGAAAGAGACACTGAGCTCAATTTACACAGCACTGGACAAAGAAGTGAAGAAGAGTGCCAGGAAGGACAAAAGACAATTCTACGACAACCTGGCCACTGAAGCTGAGAAGGCAGCAGGCAAAAGGGACCTGAGGACACTATATCAGATAACCAAGTCTCTATCCGGGAAGAGATCAACACAAGTGAAACCTATAAAAGACAGCCAAGGGAACCCAATTACCAAAGAAGAAAGACAGATTAAACAATGGGCGGACCACTTCAAAGGACTCTTGAACCGACCACCACCTACAACCCGTCCAGAAATACCAACAACAGCACGTACACAACTGCAAGTTGACACCAATCCTCCAACGAAAGCTGAAGTCTTGAATGCAATCAAGCTTCTGAAAGCTGGAAAAGCAGCTGGACCAGATGGAATACCCCCGGAAGCACTGGAAGCGGACCCAGAGACGACAGTAGATATGCTGAATCCATTATTGCAAAAAGTCTGGAAGGAGGGAAAGGTGCCTACCGACTGGAGGAAAGGTTACCTAGTGAAACCACCAAAGAAAGGCGACTTAGGACTCTGCAAGAACTGGCGAGGAATCATGCTCCTATCGACGCCAAGTAAAATCCTGAGTCGCATCATCCTGGAGAGAATAAAGGACGCACTGGATATTTTTGATTGGCCACTAGTCAGTACAGTCCTACATGTGATCAGTCCCAAGCCTAAGTAGTTCAGTAGTAACGTCTCTGACTGCAGCACTGGGTGACGCGGGTTCGAATCTCAGAAGGGACACGAGTTCCTTCGAGGTTGAAGATACCCCTTGGCGACTGGTGAGTGCCAACTAGCACGAAACCTAGGTCGAGCAAGGCTTCCTGCCAACCATCTAATACCAACAATTCACATCACAGTGCACCGTGATGGCTAGCCATCTAGCATGGTGGCCACATTGCAAGCCTGACTGATGGAATTCAGTCTGCACCAAAGATAGGACTAGACACATTACACTGGTTACTGATTAGTATCCAGTTAAATATATATATATATATATATAAATATATATAGTATAAAGCGGCTCACATGAAATGTTTTTCTGTATTTTCTAACCCACACTTTTGTATATGTATGCGTGTGTGTGTGAATACTAATATGACTTACCTGATTCTGGTGAATCCAATTTTGTTAAGTATGCCGATAATCTGATTGTTTCAATGTCTGTTAGTTTCCAGTTAGATTGTTTCAAAATGAATAACTTTTTTATCAGAAATTAGTCAGTAATTCTTGTCTAATAGTCTTAAGCTAAATCCTTTTGAATGGCAAACTGTTAATTTTCCATTCAGGCACAAACGAGATTTACATGAAATAGTTATTTCACATGATTTTTGTAATACAGAGGGTAATGAGGTTGAAACTAAGTTGAGTATTAAGTACCTTGGGTTAATTCTTTCCTCTGATCTCTCTTGGTCGTTTCATATCCTGTTGATTTCTAGAAATATATTCTGTATAGCCTCCTACATTAGGGTCTAATTAATAAATAAATCTGCTATCACTAATTCTCTACTCATACAGTTAGTTAACTATTACATGCTCCCTATCTGCTTTTATCTTTACTGGGCTACTTGAAAAAAACTTTATCACATTGTGAAGAACTCTAAAAGCTATCGGTAGGATGAGTGCTTATTATACTGTCATTAATATTATTATTATTTATTATTATTATTATTATCATTCTCACTTTGAATCGTTTCCACTTGTCCACTTGTCATTCTAAATCCAAAAAGTGTCTTTACAATGTTGAATCCTATCTCATCAAATTTCGCACCATGTTACGTAACGTTTAGTATTAGCCTACTAACCCTATAATTATGCACCCCTTTCCAACACCTATCTACATCGGTGGCGCAGTGGTAGAATGCTCGCTGACCACGCAGATGGTTCGGGATTCAATCCATGGCTGACGCACCCCTTTACCTCGCTTAGCCAGTAATAAGACTGGTAAAGAGGGAAAGTTGGTTGGGCATGAGGCTAGCAACCCCATTCCGCAAATAAAATAAACACCACTGCTACCGAAACTTCAAGGCTCTAGTTTGAAGCCCTATGTTCCACTGGGAACGTAAAGGAATAAAATAAATAATAATAAGTTCCAACACCACTTGAGAACTAACTATGATTATAATACCATATATTTTAATTACATTTCATACTACTATTATTATTTCATGTATTCACACCTTTGATTCAATTCCCTCACCAGATATATTTAAAAATCCATATATATACGATTGTACAACATGATAGTAAATTCGTTGAAAAGAGTCTCTTCACTGAATATTGTGTTCCTAATATATCGTTGTGGACAGACACTTGAACTCATGTAAGAATTTGGTAGAAATCATCTTGTTGGAATCTCAGCACTCTTTTTATTCACAACTTCCTCTTGCATCTCATTAAAAAAGGACTAGAAGCAATTATCTATAACTTTACGCTTGGGCGAATAAATAGAAGAAACTCAATGGCACCTTATTTATCAAGCATTTCATATGATGAAATAGCAAAATAAACAGTTCTTTCTGATGATATTGGATGGTTGGAGGCAATCGGCAGGAAGTCTTGCTCGACCTAGGTTTCGTGCCAATTGGCACTCATCAGCAAGGCGTATCTGCAACCTTGAAGGAACCCATGTCCCTTGTTAGATTTGAACCCGTGTCACCCAGTGCTGCAGTCAGAGACGTTACGACTGAGCTATTCGGCCTCGCGATTGACCTCCTGTAGGACTGTAGTGGATATTTTGATTTGACACTAGTAACTAGTGTGATGTGTCTAGTCCTCTCTTTGGTGCAGACTGAATTCTATCAACCATCCAATATCATCACAAACAATGTACACCGTGATGGCGAGCTACCTAGAATGGTGGCCACATTACAACCTGACTGATAGAATTCAGTCTCCACCAAAGAGAGGACTAGACGCATCACACTAGTTACTAGTGTCAAATCAAAATAAACAGTTCTTTCGATTCTTTCTGTCGTCAATACAAAGCTGTTAATATTTCTGTTAATTTATTGACATTATCCATTAGTAAAAATGTTCCCCTAGTTTTCTTTTTTCGTTATTATGGGATGCAAACAGAACATACGATGAAATATAGTACTACATGCTGAGAATTCCATAGTGATTCAAAAGTTTCTGTTTGAAATAAAGACATTATTATCATTATTTTTGAAATAATGATTCAGATCAGTGATTGGTGTAGCCAGTGTTTTTTATTCCTTTACATTCCTAGTGGAACATAGGGCTTCAAGCTAGAAGCTTGAAGTTTTGGTAGCAGTGGTATTTACTTTTACTAGATGGGGTTGCTAGCCTCAAGCTCAGCCTTCCCTCTTTACCAGTCTTATTACTGGCTTAGCGAAGTAAAGGAGTGCGTCGGCTGGGGATCGAACCCAGGACCACATGCGTGGTCAGCGAGCATTCTACCACTGTGTCAGTGTGAGCTCATAATGAAACAGTAGAAGGCGAATGATTTAGTAGAGGAACGTTTATTTGGAATTTGGCATCTGTATGTAGCGAAATTATATACACCTTATCTTCAAATCACTATTTGCACAGAACTTCCTTGTTGTGCTACTTCTCGCCTTCCTTCATATTGTGTTTCTCTGTGTTCCTTTTCCGTCTCTCATATTTCTCTACAAAGCTGTTTCATTTGCTTTCTCTGACGTCACTTCTATCTATCTCCCTGCTATTTGATGTTTTTATGCCGATAAACATCTCTTTATCTACATACTGCTGATAAACCTTATCAGTAGCACGCGCTACAACACGTGTTCCTTTCGATCACTGAATTCAACTTTTATAAGATTACTAGAATTAGTAAAGTTCTTTCTAAAACCTAAGTACACCTAATAAATCAGATTTCTGTAACAAATAACATGCATCATAGTTTCTAAAATTGGTTAAGAAGTTTTGTAAAAGTTTTCAATATTAAGGTTGGATAGATTTAAAAACAAGGCGAAACTTATTAAGACAAGAAATATGCAAAAAAATATATTTCCAAGTTCACACTTAATAGTATGGAAAAATTTGGCCATTGGGAATATACTATATATTATTTATAAATGTTTTTATATTTCCAAATGAGTGAAAGCACAAAACGATGTTTTGTTTCCACTAAAGTTTCGCCATCTAACGCTAATAGCGTTGTAAAGTAATATTAAATGAGAAATTATAAAATCTCAGTTCATATACATTAACTTAATCATATTTTTTTCACTATGAGATATTTTTACATTGTCAAGTCGGTGAATTGGTAAAAATAACAAACCATGTGCAGACTGTTGGTTTTAATGAATGTATAAAGTTATAAAAACAGCATGTTTACATAATAAAAATGCTTATCGTATATTTGTTACAGGTTTTGATAATGAGTTAACATCAGTTAGAGAACCAAATGGAAAGCCTGAGAATACTGGACAGCTGTTTTGCCGTTGTTTGGAACTCTTGAGCAGTACTCACCCACCGGGGTTCGAACCCATTGACCTTCCCGTTATAAGGTGAGCTCGTAGACCACGCAGTTAGTGGGACCCTACCCCATCTCCCATGAATTCTGATTTCTGACATATATATATATATATATAAGACGGAACAGACGTCGAGTACTCACAGATTTTTCAATGGTTCTCTAACTGATGTCAACTTGTGATGAAATCCTGTAACCAATCAAATCCCTGCATACGAACACTTGTTATCATGTTTGTATTGATTTAAAACAGTTATTCCATTATGGGTAAATTTTTATTTTGATAGAGTCTCACAGTGTTATACAGTAATATTTACTGATGACGTTTCGAGCACAAACTATTGCTCATAATCATATCAACTTGATATGATTATGAGCAATAGTTTGTGCTCGAAACGTCATCAGTAAATATTACTGTATAACACTGTGAGACTCTATCAAAATAAAAATTTACCCATAATGGAATTACACTCTACCACAGTGCCCAAGTTTTATTCTTATATCAATGATATTTAAAACAGTTAGTCCCTTTATAAATTGATCGCATTATTAGAAGGCGGAGATTATCTGAAAAATGTGATGTATTTGCGCTATACATTTCGAACAGTTTGATCACACATTTACCTGTCAGGTCAATATATATGGGAATCCCAGTGGGTGCGTACTGCCGATGATTCCCAAACTAGGATGAAACAGCAGCTCTCCAGTACTGCCTGGTTTTCAATGGTTCTCTAACTGATATCAGTCCGTGATCAACTCGTAAAAACATAACAAACCCTTACAAACCAAACTATAGAAAATATATGGAAAATTTAAATTAAACAAAGTTACAAAAAAGAATTAAGAATAATTAACATAAACGTTTGGTAATCCAATCAAATAAGGATTACCAAGGTAGGTTAAGGGTAATAACAAACTGTTTTTGAATACACAGGGGGGGGGGCTTAAGTTTATGAGTGGCTATAGCCTCAGCGTATTTCAGTAAACGTCCCTGACCATTTTTATAGATGACCTTAAAGGCTGAGTTAACATCAACCTTATGGTTCATCTCGATTAAATGTTTAGCTATAGACGAAGGTGGCAGTCTAACACCTGCATCTGTTGGCTTGTTACAGTTCATCTGTTTTATAACCATTTCGGAATATGCTCTCCCACCCTCACGTGCAAAGCGCGATTACTCCTTCCTATGTATGTATGTCCACACACACACACGAAAATTGGTAAATTGTGTGGGATGTGATATAATCACTTGTGCACTTTTGAGGTTTGCAGTGAAGCATATTTTTGAGCTTTTTCCACAATTACAAACTGGGCTGCATAGTAGGTTCTACGGATGACCGAATTCTTAAAATCCTACTGTTTATTTCCCCGTTATATGGTAATTTGATGAAAACCTTTTTCATACGGACAGTATGGATTGTAGGTTTAATTTAACTTTTCCATATATATTGGCTTGACAAGTAAATGTGTGATCAGATTGTTCGAAATGTATTCATTTAGTAAATTCTTGCTGGGGAAGGGGGTTTGAACCAGTTCAAATTCTATCTGAATCCGTCATTTCTGTTCAGACAGTTTGAATTCAATCTGAGATGACGTGCTTTAAGTATGCGACGTGTTTTGTGATTTTTGAAATTTTTTGTGGATGATTTTAATATTGTCAGCATCAGTTTTGTAGCCTGATTCTACAGTGTTTAGAAGACCTATGAATGACGATTTTCCAAACTGTTATCACTAAATATATCGGTAAAATATCGGTAAAACTAATATCGTTTTTGTTTTTTTCACTGAACCTACCGTTTGAAGTTGTTTATTTAACTCATGTTCATTTTCTTGTCGTTTATCAAGCATATTGTTGGTTTGACGAATTTGTCCTTCAAGTTCTCCACGACGAAGTTCAGCATCAGATAATTCAGCTTGTAATGATTGTATTCTATCATTTAATTGTTGATTTTGATGTTTTTGTTCATGTAATACACTGCGTGTATTGTCCAAACGTTCCTGAATTGTGTGTTTAAAATTTTAAAAAAACAAAAGGAATTTATATTCATATTGAAATTCATCTGAGGAGATGTTAAATATGTCCAAGTTAAAAAAAAGTAGCGATGTCGGATAACGAATGCACAAATAATTTTGAAATGCATAAGCAGAGAAATTTAGTGAAACCAGATCTTAGACACAATATTTGTAGGCGAATAATGAGAGGAGTGTAAGAATATTTTTTTGATTATAGCTTGAAACCACATAGGATTTTTGGCACAAGTATGGAATTTTCAGCATGTGATATCGGTAGCCCAAATTTCGCAGGCCGACCATTGATATCAGGTGTGCGTCGGCAGGGGATCGAACCCCGGACCATGTGCATGCTGGGTGACAGTCCTAACGACGCACAGGATGCATGGCTAGAAGTAATCTGGTGAACGGTGAATAACAGTGGAATCCAGGGTGCACACTTTGTCTCCTTTGGAACTTGTCCACTGAGACTCGAACCCAGTGAAAACACTATCAATCACTGAGGAATGCAGATACATCCAGGTGACGAGTCCCAAATAGGAAGAAACATGCATCCCGGATTCCACCACTAGTCATCATCCACCAAATTACTCCAAGATAATCAGTAGACATCGCCGAAGCGTCTGTATTAGTAGCCGACATATCAATTGAGGCCAAACACATCGGTCCAATCAATCAATAGGGAAATCAAAATTGAATTAAAAACGAAGGATATACGGTTAGTTTAGGTTTAGATTATAGTCAGGGGGAAGCTTATAGTAGGTTTTATATTAGACAGAAATTAGGTTACAGGAAGATTAGAAGTGCTCGGAGTTAAATTAAGGCCAGGTTAGCAACCCGAATTCATCCTTTAAGAGCATTTGGTGGTTTCATTCAGTGCCATTGATACGGTCGTTCGCTTGGATTGCTACTCTTTAACTTCGCCCTAAATATTAAGTTTATTCCTGTATGACGACCATTTTCAGAGAAATATTATTTAAAAGTAATTCAACCCTTTACTTGACTTTATTTGAATTAAAGCTGACTTATTATATTTTTTGTTAAATGTTGGATAACTCATAGAGTCAGCGAAAAAACAACATATTAGTATACTGAAACTATCTACCGCATTTATTTGACTCACGATTTTTTAAAGTAAAATATGAGGATAACAAAATAATATGAAATACTGGTGTTTTTTTTATTTTGCATTATTCCCAGAAGAAATCTTATTTGTTTTGAATGAATATAAATAGGTTTCAAATGTAAAACAGAAAGGGTGAATTATGCACCAGATACTTAGACCTTAGTTCATCTGTAAAGGTAGGCGGGCTTAGTTAAGCTTCTAACAAATTGAAGAAAAATTCTAACTAGTAAATTAGAAAACATAAATAATAAAATGAAACAGATGGAAGTAGCTTTGAAGCTAAAATAACTATCCTATAAAATCCACTAGGGAGTTCAGAATAGCTCACAATATAGGAAAGAATAGGAGTGAAACTTATTAACCATTGCTAAAAAAAAATTGAGTGCGTCGGTGGCACAGCGTTACAGTGCTCACTGACCACGAATTTGGTCCGGGGTTCGATCCCCAGCCGACGCACTCCCAAACCTCTCTAAGCCAGCAATAAGACTGGTAAAGAGGGAAGGTTGGGCATGAGGCTAGCAACCCCATCCCGTAATAATAAATACCACTGCTACCAAAACTTCAAGCCTCTAGCTTGAAGCCCTATGTTCCACTGGGAACGTAAAGAAATTAAAAAAGAAAGAATTTATTTTAACTACGGTTTTATCATATAAGAAATCCCTACGTAGGAATCTTAGTAAAGAAGGAGTTAGGATAGAACTTAAACTTAAAAGCTCACTTACAGACAAGCTCTGTAGGATAAAGTACCATACTGACCCATTTAGACAAAATAATGTTATTGACAATATAATTTACCATGACTGTTAGATCGACTACATAGATCAGTTCAGTAGAACAGGGACAGTCAAATTATCGGAATATGAATAAATGACCTCATAAAGGTGACTAGCTTAGAGGAAAACTCAACAACTGAAATGTATTCACAGTTATAAACCTCATATGATTAGGTGGAGGAATAAGTTAGTCACTGAAAATTTGCTCACCGAATCTACAAGTAATACGTACAGTAGGGATGACGTGACACCAGTACTAGCGATATGGAAAATATTACTGTTAATAAGTAGAGATGTAGCTCATTGGTTTAAGTTCTCGTTTTTCAACCAGTTGGTCCTGGCTTTGAATCCTGCTCTACCTACTTTAGCCTGAGCAGGTGGGTATTATTGTGGCGTGTACTACTGACAAGATTTATCAGTAGTATATAAAGAGACGATCATTGACACAAAAATATCAAATAGCAGAGAGATAGATTTGACGTCAAAGAGAGGAAATGAACTGATGTTGTGGCAAAACATGGGAGACACGAAAAGAAGACGAAGAAACACAATATGCAGGGCAGAATTAGCACAATACCGAAAATCTGTACAAATGACGATTTTAATATAAGGTATACATACAAATGCAAACAACACCAATCACATTCAAAGGGAGAAACTTAAAAGAGGTTACATGCTTCACTTATCTAGGAAGCGTCGTTTCAACCACAGGCAGTCGGTTGAAGATGTCAAAGCCAGCCAGCCAGAATCGGAAAGGCAAGAATAACCCTCATCAATCTGAAACCAGTTTGGAAATCTTCTGCACTCCACTTCAACGTAAAGAACAAGATTCGAATTTTCAACACAAATGTGAAGTCAGTCAGTTCTTCTAAACGGGTGGGAAACTTGCACTGTGTCTCAAGAAAAGCATTTCCAACAGTCTGTTGCAGACTTTTATGAACAGCTGCCCTCGCTAGCTCCATACTGAAGATCAAATGGCTGGTCAGAAAGAATTAGCAGCAAGAAACTCTGGGTGGGAACAAACCAACCAAGAGCCGATAACTCAAAAAAAGTGTAGAAGAAAATGGAGATGGATAGGGCATACGTTAAGGAGGCCGTCGAACGATATTGCGCGCCAGACCAGTGCTCGAGTGGAATCCGAATGGGAAGTGACAAGTGGGTCGTTGGTGCGAGGGTGACATGGAGGAGATGGTGCGGCGAGGAGGAGATGAGAGATTATGGTCGATCATGGACCCAGCTGAAGAGAACAGCAGAAAATAGAAGAAAGTGGGGATGTGTTGTTGGAGCCCTATGTTCCACTTGGAACCCAAGGGATCAATAATAATAGTATAAAACATAATTTCCCTATACAGATATTTCAAATTCCAAATAAACATTCTGTTATCAAGTCTCTTGTCTTCTTCCGTTACAGTATCACCAGTCTTCACACGATAACTTCGGCTGTTAGCCTGGTACATGATAAATCTGTTCCGGGTAACTCAGCTTAATCAACTACCAACAAAATCAATGGATAAGAGATATCAGAACTATATAAACAAAGTTGAAAGTTACATGAGCGCCCTGCAATGGAAACGTCATCAGTAAATAATACTATATTACTGTTTATTTTACCAAATATAACTGTTTAGTGATGAAGTTTACAGAAAAACTGTATTTCAACTCAATATATGTAAAAAAATAGTTAATTTAGCAACAATAATACTAATAATATAAACCAACCTGTAGTATTCGTCTATCATTTTCTGAATTAGTTAAAGCTTTTTGTAAATGTACCAAACGTTCTTGTAGTTCTAATATAGTTTGATTATGATCTGAAAGACTTGAATTCAACTGTTGCATTTTATCTTTACTAGCACTTTCTAATTCTTCTGTTTTAGCCAATGCTGTACTCAATCGATCCACGGTTAATTGTAATGATTGTGATTTAGATTCTAAATCCTAGGGTTAAGGAATTTCAAAAAATAGCACTTAGTTATACAAAAGAAGTAGTGGCAAATAATAAAAAAATGCACTCCAGTGGTTCAGGGGTGGAAGTCTAGCCAGCCACAAAAGTGGTGGCGGTTTGATTCCCAGCCAGTGCACTCCTATACCTCATTTAGCCGGTATTAAGACCGATAAAGAGTGGAGATGAAACGTAAGGTTGTCAATTGTCGCTACTGAAATTCTAAGACTTGAAGCTTATTATTATTGACGAATTGATTCATAGTTCATCAAAAGCTTTTATTCACTTTATTGAAGCCGGTCTTGTTTTCCCGTTGATTGACTAGACCGAAATGCCTAGTCTATGTTGATATGCTGGTTCCTAGTACGGTTGCTTCAATGATCTCCGAAGATGAACATGATATCAAATGGTAGATGGTGTCACAGGCTGGAGATTTCAGTGTAGTCAATCAACAGGAAAATCAAAATTTACGTGAAAAAAGTGATAACTGATACCTGTTGCAGAACAGATGTCTCAATTAGTCTAGAGGTTAACGTTTTGACGTTTAAAACGATGGGTACAGAGTATAAGCCTCAGTGGGAACATCATCATTCAATGGGGATTGCAGGTACATTTAGCTAACCAGTCCCATATATGACGAAATGTTAATCCTAGATTTCACCAAATGAAATTATTCGCTTTAATTCTAACTCACTGTAGTATCCTTTTTAAACTATAATGGTCATTTCTTTTAAAAAGTAAGATTTCAGCACCTATGAGACAATATACTGTTAGGACGGACAAGTTTGTTTGTTAGCTGTGAAGTCATGATTTATGAATGTGCTGACATGGTGACCTCACATGACAGCTTTTTGTGGCTTCACTTTCTGAGGATGAGGACCAAATCAGATTTGTATTCTTGAGTTTTTCAATAATGAAGGTTGTTTTTGTTGCAATTAAATCTGACTTTTAGTATCTATTTCAGTATGGGGGATATTTTCAAGTCATCAGTTGATTATAGTGTCGTGTCTTAAGATGTTAACATATTAAGTTAAACGGCAACACAAAACGGTAATACTGTGGTGAGAGCTGTCTACTAGCCAAATTGGTAGACAGTAATTTACGTCAATATTTACGTTCCCAAGATTTGTTGTGAGAAAATGTGAACAAAGATTGATTCAAAACCGACCACAGCAGACTTTGCGTAGGCGGATGCAGTTAACATATGGAGGATTTGACATTCAAGAAACAGTCACAAATAGATGAAAGATTAACTTTACGTGAGAAACAACCAATCGGAAGACTGTGTTTGTTTACTTAAATATCCATAGTAATGTGCATGCAAATATATAAATATGCGTTGATTTCCTTAGTAAATGATCTGTTGCCTGGCCCTTGTCTTCTGTTGTTACAATACTACGTTATAACATATACCAAAACAACTTTTACATGTATTTACTTTTCACTTGGTGCCTAATGTTTGTGAAACTATTCGATTAATTCTTGATTAGAGTCCATTATAAAATTAGCCTCCGTAAATGAAATCATCTCAGATAACCTTATCAGTAATATTGGTTTATTGATATCTTTGTCCTAATGTACTTCCTGTATAAATATTAGTGAATTTTAGTTATTATAACATAGAAATAAGAAAATATTTTCATTGTTTAGGATAATATTTTTTAACCTTATTTACTATTTTAATAAACTATGAAATGACCGGAAGCGTAATTATGAATGTGTTAGCTGTTGCTTCATGCCTTCGAGATATTACATTACCGGTTATTTATACAACATCATTAACTAATACTCATTCTGAAGCTTTTTTCACATTTGATTGGTTGGAGGATTTCATCATGAGCTGACATCAGTAAGAGAACCGTTGGAAAACCAGCTGGGAGTACTGGAAAGCTGTTTCCTCCTTGTTTGGGACTCTTCATCAGCACGCACCCACACTGCTTGGTTCGAGCCCAGGACCTTCTGGTTACAAGACTAGCGAGTTCGTAGGCCATTAAGCCACTGGGACCCGATCCAATGGCCAGCCCATTGATTCCAACTTCTGCCAATTCATGACATAGCGCGTTTGTCTAAGAATTTTCTGGGATAGTGACAGCCATGAATATGTTGGCTATCTAAATAATAATTATTAATCACTTTTTGGTTTCTAAGTAGAACATAAAATTTCGAAAACACAACTGCATCCCACTTCGTGTAAAGGAATAACTGTTTGAATAATCCCTCCTGGACCGTCTAATCACAATATTGATTTTTATTTGGATGTTTCAACTAACTTTGTAATTATTATCCACTTTTATCGTAGATTGTATATCATTATTTTGACATTTCCATATCACATGTTAATTTGATTCTTATTATTTATCTTTGTGCCTGTTTAATCTCTAATCTTAATACTTCTTTTTGTGATTGTATTTACACTGATGGTGTGTTGAACGGTGTAACTTTGTTCTAGTGAATGTAGGTCATTTAAGACCTTGGACAGTCTACGGGAAGCGTTAATGTGGGATTCTTGAGGACGAAGTTTTTGATCCCCCATTTTTTGTATCGATTATTCTACTTGACTCAAAGTGCTCACTTTCTACTTAAACTGGACTGTATAGCTGCCCAACGTCACTGTTGAGGTAATTTTGAGTCTCTGGTGTTATTATTGTTTACTTAGAAGTGCAATTTATTGAAAAAGATGATCTTTTTACTGTGTTTGTAGCGTTTTTTGATTGAGTGTGTCTCAAGGAGGCTGTATCAGCTATACAGTAAGTATGACGCAGAGATCGGTTTCCTGAGTTCAGACCACAATGAGTCAATTTTCTCAACAGCTACACTCGGTCCTTTAAAATTACTTTAAAAAAAGCTACACGTCTGCTCACAATCTTTCATTTTTCTTCTTACATAATATTCTTCTAGTCATCCTTGAATGCTTTAACCACTACTTCCCATTTGGGCTCTACTCGAGTAGTCAGGTAAATAATAAATGTTAATTGGTTATCAATACGAGTCATTCTTATCAGCATTTTGATATTATTGTTGATATTGCTTTCATACAATAACAGTCTAACAACTGAAAGTAAATATTTAGATAACATTGTTCTGTACAGATTTAGTGGTATTTTGAAGTCACAATGTCTATTCCTATAACTAGTCTACCACTTGAAGTCTACTCTTGTGACCATCTAATTTACGGACACTGAAATTTAAAACTTGTGAATTTACGTGAGTTGGAATAAAACTTCTATTAAACATAAAAAACAAGAGGCAGGTGGGACGAACACCTACTTCCCTTTGGTTTCGAACGTTTTTATCTGCCTTATATCATTCAGCTGTGTAGGGTAAACGATGATGTGATTTTTAAAAAAATATACTCTTTGAAATTAATATGTCAGTTGCAGCGAAGAAAATTTTCTTTTCAACGAAATCATCAACTAGGCTGTACATTCGTGTATTTATGATAAATGGGTAGGAAAGTTCCAGAATTATTTCCTGTCAGATTAATAAAATTACAATTAGGAATTAAAATACCATAATAAACAGGGGGACGGATATAGCTCAAACAAAGTAGCATCATAATTACTGAGAAGATTGACGTATTGTGCAATTTGGGATTAAATATGTAGAAATAATAAAGTGACAACATAGACAGGAAGTTCGGATATGAAAATGTGGTGGTATAAATAGGGATTAAGAAAAACTTACAAAATAACATGAATAAACAGGAAGTTTGGATAAGAAAGGCAATGGGATAGTCACTGTTAGAAGAATTACCTGTTTATGATGGCCATGGCAGGGACAAGAGTTGGATGTATTTCTTTTGGATACATACCGTGGGTTTGAGCTTTTGGATGGCTAGTGCCTCGGCTATGGCCAAATGTTTTATCCATCCCCCTGTTTATTATGGCATTTGAATTCCTAATTGTAATTTTATTAATCTGACCCTTGACCGGAAATTATTCTGGAACTTTCCCACCCATTTATTATAAATACACGAATGTACAGCCTAGTTGATGATTTCGTCGAAAAGAAAATTTTCTTCGCTGCAACTGTCTTTTTATTCCCTATGATCAAATGTGTATATTTCGTAACTTAATATTTATTGAGAGGAAAAGTAACTTTTATGCACACAAAGAAATATATTCTTATTGTCTTTCGATTTCTTCAAAGAAAACTTTTCTTTGAAAATGATTTGTAATAAATGTTATTTGTGTTTAGTGGATAATAGACACTAAAACTAAAATACTATGTTTCTTAAAATTCGTGAGTAATAAATACATGTAATTCCAAGCATTCTGTCATATTAGAATCAAAATTCATTAACTCAGCGATACAGCCGAAAAAACAGTATTGCTTCACTATTTGCTTATTGAATAACCTTACATAAAGCTAAATTCAGGATTAAAAACATCCGTTGGTTATAATGGGGGAGATTTGTAGCTCAGGTGGATGATTTCGGTGAAATTGTGTTCTCTAAGCTGGATGGTTTAGTAGCGAAGCTTTCATTACCTTACTAGACAACTTCCTCATCGCATACTTCGACTTGAATTAAGCGTCTTCTACAATGTTTGGCCAATTTTCATCCCATTGGGTAGTTGATTGGTGGTCTGTACCTGACAGTGGTTGGTGGGATTTGATGATGGAGGCAATCATGGAGGAAGAATAATTGTTCTCTGGTGGATACTGGCCATTCGGCGAAGTCCTCCCATTTTCGAACAATAAGAAGGGTATTCCATTCAGGATATTTAGATATCCCAGTGATCAAATTGAAATATGCACTGAAGATATTGTCTAGTAAGATAATGAAAGCTTCGCAATTAAACCATCCAGCTCAGAGTGTGGTGAGAGCTGTCTGCTAGCCGAAATTCGTAGACAGCAATTTAAGTCAATGTTTACATCCCAAATCTTGGTCATGAGAAAAACAAGAACAAAAACTTTGCGTGGGCGGATACGATCCGCAGATACATGATGTGACCTTCAAAGAAACGGCCACAAAGAGATGACAGATTAACTTTCAGTGAGAAAACGACCAATCAGAAGACGCTGTTTCTCTGCTAACAATATCCTATAATAATGTACATAAAAATCTATAAATATCTCTTGATTTTCTCAATAAACGATCTGTTGCCTGGTCCTTGTCTTCTGTCGTTACAAGAGAACATAAATACATCAAAATCATTCAATGATCAATGACAATTGGTACAGTTTAGTTTAGAAATCTTAAAGGTGTGAATGCTGACATAAAAAAGTTAATTAATTTATGCACAAATCTCACTTGTATTTGTTTGCATAGATTTTGACATCGATCTTCCAGTATTTGATTCTCTGATTCTTTATCATTAGCACACATTTTTAAACGTTGTAATTCACCTTCTAATGATCGTCGATTCACTTCAAGTTGTGTAATACGATTTTCAGCTTCATCTAAAGCTCTTCGACTCAAGCGTCTTTCTTCTTCTAAACGTGCACTGACTTGACGTAAATGCATTATTTTCTCCTTTAATTTATACAAAAATTATAACACACATAGACAAAAATGTTTAATTATCTTTCAGCTGAGCAATTTTTTACTCTTTAAGCTATTTTATTACTGTCAATATCACTTATTCCTAACTGGGTTCAGTTAGAGAACTACTAAAACCTAGGGACTACTGGACAGTTATTTTGTCTGAGCCTGAGACTCCTCAGCAGCACTTTCCCATGACCCCATCACGGATTGAACTCAGAAACACTAGCTTACAAGGCGAGCTCGTTGACCAGTTAGCCCGTGAATTCTAACTTCTGCTAACTCTTTATATATAGCATGACAGCTATCCAGTGTCATCAGAGACTTTTGTCCTAACATACAACTTGGTGAACCTCAATGGGTATACACTGTACCACCAGAACTTCAGGCAGATTCATAGTTCAGTCAGTTATTAGAGAGCATCAGATTGATTTTTAAGTTTATTAGATCAGAAATCAATCTGTTCTTTAAGGTACTTCAGTGAATCGTCAGCAGGAGTCCTAACCGCTGTGCTACCAACGCACAAGATATTTAAGTAAATTAAGACTGAAGAGTTAGAATTTCAGCTTAAGTAGGCATTTGTAAAAGCAACTGGGTTAACAATATGCTTTAAAATGACAAATGTTTTCATGATACATTTGACTATTTGTATGTAAAATTAGTTGGTTGGCAGCATGAGAATATATATATTTAGTTGTAATTTTCTGTCAACAGCATTATTATATAACTAGACATTCTGTTGTTTATTTCTCCATTCCTTTCGTCCAGAGTGGAACATAAGGCTTCAAGCCTTCAAGTTCCAGAAGTGTTAGTTTTGTTTTGACTGGGTGGGGTCACTAGCCGCATTCCTAACCTTTCCCCTTTTCCACATCTACCGTCAGTTATTAAGGTAATCGAGATTTTAGGAGTTCAGCGGCCGAGAATTGAAATCCAGACTACATGATTGGTAGGGGAATATTCTACAACTAAACCGCTGACACTTAGTGACCCCTGGATCACAAGTGCAACGTGTACCGTCCGGATGATAGCCAATAATCCTAACCACTGCTTACTACGGTGTTGTCTACATAACAAAAAATGATAAACAAGGCATTAAACTATGAAGGTGAATATGTCTGTGCTTAACTGTTTTGCTCGTGGAAATAGCCCGTTCACATCCAACGTATGTGTATTACTGAAACTCTGGACATCAAAACAGAACAGCCAGATCTCTGTATATAAAAAAAGTTTGTTCAAACACTCTTTCTTTCATGGTCTTAATTTGTCTATATTACGTCATAATAGTTCCCAATTCTAACTCAGTCCTATTTATTTTTCGTTTTGTTTACTCAGTTTGTATATCCATCCATTGTTATCACGATTGGTATTATAACAGTTGTCACTTTCAACCATTCCCGGTATTGCGTCACTTGTTAGCTTTATTTGTTTTATTTCAGTATAACGTTTTGCAATGTTATCTTGTCATAATTCTCATCTTATTGTGTAATGCTTTAATTACCTACAGATCTTATTAATTCTACACGCCCTTCTAAGATTTATAAATTCCACCAAATATTTTATAAATTACATAACCTATTTTGACGCCTGATGTGTAACTGTCACTATAGTCACAAACATTTAGTCTCATTTCATATTGTTACTTCGAAAATTTAATATATAAATTTATGTACGATTATATGGCTGGATAATAAATTCGCTGAAAAAAGTCTCTTCACTAAATCATTAATCTTCATTTTCTAATTGTTGGGAAGATTAATAATTAAAACAGCTTACAACCCTTTGGATTACATTAGGTGAAAAATTGTCATTTTCCTATTTGAGTTTGAAATATTACAGATGTCTTTAGTGATTTTAACCGAATCTTTCCGATGAACTTCAATTTTATTCAAGTAATGGTTTGTAGGGATTTGATTGATTGGGTACAGGATTTCATCATGAGCTGACATCGGTTAGAGAACCATTGGAAAACCACCTGGGAGTACTGGACAGCTGTTTATTCCCCTTAGTTTGAGACTCTTCAATAGTGCACACCCACACTGCTTGGTTTGAACCCAGGACCTTCAGGTTACAAGACGAGCTAGCTCGTAGACCATTAAGCCACTGAGACTCGATCCAATGGCCAGCCCATGAATTCCAACTTCTGCAAATTCATGACTTCAATTTATCGGAAAGAATTCTACCATCTATAGTAGTCTAGTGAAAAATGAATAGTTATTAAAATGTTTCAATTTAATGAATATAAAATAATAAATCTAATTTGTAATTCACCTGATCCTCTCGTCTTTCATTTTCCAGAGAAGATATTTGTCTTTCTAATTGACTTATTTTATCTGCCATTATTTTTCTGTCACGTTCATTTTGTCTTAATGTTTCTTCTTGTAGCATAAGTGCTGTTTGAGTGCTAGATAAACGTCCATCTACTCCTTTTTTGTCTATAAACCAATAAATGAATTAAAAATCCGAAAGTATGAAGTATCTGTGATATTTCATAACAAATTGGTTAGTTAAACATTAATTAATATTGTTGACTAGCAGTGGAATCCAGGATGCGCATTTCGTCCCATTTAGCTCTCGCCACTGGATGTACCTCAGTGAGTGATGGTGTTCCCACCTAGTGTCGAACCCAGTGCCCATAGTCTCAAGCGCCAAAGCGCTATCTACTAGACCATTTGGGCCACCATAGCCACTTCTTGTGCAGTGGGTCTTCTTAAGGAGTCGACATGTCAGCCTGAGACCGAGCACTTCGGTCCAATCAATCGATGGAAAAATGTAAATCGAATTAAATAATTAATTAACATTGGTTGAAAAATACCAGTTGCATGTTCAGATTTCTTTCTGAGACTATCTGATTCAGTTAAATAGCGAAAATAATGGTGCATTGGTGACACAACGGTAGAATGCTCGACAACCAGGCATATGGTTCGGGGTTCGATCCCCGACCGACGCATTCCACTACCTCGCTAAGCCAGTAATAAGACTGGTAAAGAGGGAAGGTTGGGCATGAAGCTAGCAACCCTATCCTGTAAAAATAATCACCACTGCTACCGAAACTTCAAAGCTCTAGTTTGAAGCCCTATGTTCCACTAGGAACGTCAAGGAATAAAAAAATAATGTTCTGACTAGTTTGATATAACTACTGGATGTAGAAATGTTATTCTTGAAGTTAAGTGTATTTATCAAAGTAGTATTATCATGGAGTTATTTAAATAAAGGGGAATAAGTGTATTGAGTTATTCCTCTGCTAGCTACTATTAACTGAATTACATCCAGTTAACTTCAAAGTATCACCAAAGCATCTGTATTAGAAGCAGATATTCCAACACAGACAGAATATTTAGGTTAAGTAAAATCACTCGTAGGGAAATTTCACTTGTATACCGTTCTCAAAAGAGTCAGCTTTCACGGCTCAGTAACCCAGTAAATAAGGTCTAGATGTTTAAAACTAGAGGCACTAAGTCCATGTAAACACCACCATTCAGTAAAATTCAGGTAAGTCCAATCGTTGAGTCCTGAAAGTGACGAAGCATACATCCTGTATTCCACTACAAACAACACTATTACTCATATAAACCTACCACGAAAGGATATAATTTATTTGTTACATTATGAAGTTCAGTTGAATAAATATTCTTCCTAAATGTGTTTAATTGAGCGATTTCCATAAATCATTTTATATATTTGCTTAAGTAAAGTAAAGTAGACACTTCTAATACTAAATTAATTGAAATAACCCTCTTAGTTTAAGATAATTACGAATGTCTACGACATTAACAATTAGAGATGTTGGATATTCCACTGTAGGTGTAGGTGTGGTAAGTAAAGAGAAATAGTAAAATTAAAAAACTTAATGTGCTGATGAACACTTTGTCCCTTACTCGCCTAACCAGATCTAGTATTCAAATGAGATTAATGATAAGAATAATGAAAGCGGCTAAAGTTAGACAGAGAAATGTGGTCAGACTGCGGTGAACAGTGTTTCTACTCAACCTTTAAATGCATTAAGTTAGAAAATAATTCCGTTATCATTTTCTAAATAATTACAGATTATTACCTCTCATGTGTGTAAACATAGAGAAGATAGTGGCGATGAAGACACCGAACCTGACTACCACCAACAAATACCAGTCACCATCATTGGGGGGAATTCTCGAGGATTTCTACTCTTTCACTTTCTTTGGATACATGAGGATATCAAAGCCAGACAGGATTGGATAGGGAAGGTAAGACAGGGTTTTATTCCTCTGTAATTATTTATTTATTTATTTTTCCTTCACGTTCCCAGTGAAACATAGGGCACTAAGCTAGAGGCTTGAAGTTTCTGTAGCAGTGTTTATTTTTATAGGATGGGGTTGCTAGCCTCATGCCCAACCTTCCCTCTTTACCAGCTTTACTTCTGGCTGAGTGAGGTAAAGGAGTGCGCCGGCCGGGGATCGAACCCCGGACCATGTGCATGGTCGGCGAGCGTCCCAACCGCTATGCCAACGACGCACTGGTGCCCCAGGGAGGAACGAACTCTCGACCCCTGGTTTACAAAACCAGTGCTCTGACCACTGAGCTATGGAGGTAATTTAAACATTGTCAGGGCGAGGCGCATGCATATAGAATACAGCCTTCTTCAAACCTTGCACACAACCATTAGGTCGCGTACTATCCCATCGCCCTTGGCAGATCTGGCAACAAAAGTCATGAGAACACCATCAGAACATATGACAGGTTAGGTACCCAAAACGTTTCGGTTAACAGCCGAACGCGCTAACCCATTGCGCCACGGAGGAGCAATAGATGAGGAGATCCACATCACTCAACACAACGAATGAGATCCGAATTTTAAACATTAATGTCAAGTCGTTGCTTTCATTTGGTTCAGGCAGCTGGCACATACATCACCTAAAGCATTTCAAACTGGCTGCAGAATTTCATCAACATCTGCCTTATCTGGCTTCATACTGAAGATCAGATGGCTGCTCAGAAAGGATGAGCGATAAAGGTCTGTGGCAGGCAACGAACCAACCAAGAACCAATACCCCAACAAACATGATGACAGAGATGGAGATATATTAGACATATGCTGAGAAGACCGTTGAGTAACATCATGCCTCAGCCACCTGAATGGTAACCAAATGAGGAGAAATGAGGAGTCACATGGAGAAGATCATTTGTGGAGGAAATCAAAGCTAGTGGACACTCGTCAAGCCACCTAAAATGATAGCAGATAACTGGAGACAGTGGAAATGTGCTACTGACTGCCTATGTTCCACTCATAATTCCCCCGTGACAAAGTAATGGGCAAACTGATATATAACAAATCAGTTATCATGTTCCCTTGATGGACGGTGATCACACAGCTGTTTAAATCGTTTTCATAACCATAGACAATGTTTACATGGTTAGAACTCTGATACCCTTGACAGATTTTTATTATGCTAGATTATCAACCATACTTGTCGAATGTGAGCTGTTGATACTACTCATTTCCCAGAATGAAGTATGTCTAGCGGAATTCTAACCCTGAAGTCCCTGGAGTTGAGTAGTGAAGCCAACAAGTTGATTCTCCACCTCTTTATGCAGATAAAAGTACAGAAGTCAGGTTTATTGCCATTTCAATGAATAAACTGAACTGATAACTTTTAAATATACATTCTAAATACCTGCTTCAGCTTCACATAAAGCTTGTTGAAGTTGATGAAGTCGACGTGCCCATTGTTCAGTTTGTTCAGCTTGTTCATTTAATCGAGAGTGAAGTGATGTGATTTGTGCTTGTGCATCTTCATAATCTCTTTTAACTGAAGAATATTTTTGTACAAATTCACGTAAAGCCACTCGGACTGCTTCAGGATCTATATCTGATACATTGATTGGTCCATCACTAGGAATTGGTCTTGTCATATTTGAAGATTTTGAATCCCCTGCAGCATCTGAAACAATATTTATCCATAGAAGATGGTGTGGAATGAATAATACTTTAAACTGCAGGTTAAAAATATCCAACATGTATGTGAGTACTTCATAAAGCTTAAAAGGTATTGAATGTTTTATTGTCAGTTTGCATAATATTTAACTGTTTGACAATGATATCTGAAAATATTTTAATGTTGACAGAATTTGCATTGCATCGTTGAAGGCAACAGTAATATCCTACTAAGAAGGTTGCCCTGTATAAACTAGTTTTCCCAAAAGGTTACGTCAGATGATAAATCTTTCTTATAAAATTTGCCTAAAATGAAATAAATCAATTAGATATGACTGCCTCGCCTGGTTTACTGGTTCACTAGTTATCCAGCCAGTCTCAAGCCCTGGAAAAGAAGGCAGATTGGGCGTAGGGCTACCGACTCTACCCCCAGGAATCAGTCCAATCACCGTAGAAACTCCAAAGCACAACAAAAGTAATACATTCTGTGTTGAGTGGTCACTTGTGTCAATTAGATGGTCAAAGTTTTAGACGGTTCAAGACAGTTGTCTGGATGCCCTGGCCATATGTTTAGTGTCTGTTGGCACTTGTCAGCAGGTCGTATCTTCAGCCTCAGAGAAACTCATATCCTTCCACCGGCATTCGAAACCCTGCCACCCAATGCTTCAGTCAGATACATTAGCAATGAGTTATTTGGGCTCACAACTGAACTTCTATACGATCTCTGTAATGGATACGCTGGTTGGTCACAGGGGAGTAACCAATGTCGTCTGTCTAGTCCTTGGTGTTGGCGCAGACTAAATTCTGTCGGTTAAGTTCTCACCAACATCAATTCAGAGTGCATCATAATGGCGAGCTACTTAACATTGGTGACCACTTTGAGAAATCGACTGATGGAATTCAGTCTACACTCACTCCAATGGAGTAGACGTATAACACTAGTTATTCGCAAGTGAACAATCAATGTAGATAGTCACAATATTAGCGTACCTAATAGTGAAGCGTCCAATTTTAGACTACAAACTTGACAACAGCACATAATAAGAAGACAAATAAAAATAGGATGTAACTGAATTAAAGTGAGTGTGATGATATGTGGTGGTAGTGTGATACAGACAATGTGTGCCAACGGAATATTATTCTCACATATTCCCACAGTTCCATCCAGCATTAACAACAGAATACGATAAGTCTATTTGAACATTCTATTTGATGTTAGAGACAGAATACTTTTCCCACGGTTATATACTGCATTAACAACAGAATACTATGTATATTTGAACATTCTATTTCATGTCGTTTGATGTTAACCTAAATCACACACACTCAGTGATTGGTTAACGAATATAAACTGTACATATATAAACAGCGCTTTGATTAATGAGAAATATACCTTGGCTTCAGTGTCTTGCCTTCTGCTGTTACAGATATGGTGAACGATTAGATAAGGTTTATTGGAAGCGCTGTGATTTTGAATATTCAGAATAGGTTAATGTCCACTTTGTACTTATCAGTTTTGAGTCCCTTCACGGGAAATCTTTAGTTTTTCAGAATATCAACACTTATTCAGTTTGCTCTGTTCAAGGCATCATAGATTATTGTCATATCTTGCTAGTAACATTTTAAGATTTTATGTTAACTTAATTCAACAACTGCAAAAGGTTTATGTCTAGGATGGAAACCGCCTTACCATTTACCTCACACACGTTCTATCTATTCTAATACTTCGAACAAATTAGATATTTTGCGGCTGGTTTAAATCGTTGGACCATCTAATTCTTCACTAAGCAAAAGACATCAAATTTACACAGGTTATACTTTGTGTTAACCACTTAGTCACGTTTCTGAAGGGAAATCTCTACTCACATGCAATTTTGAATGGTTTTTAACATACCACTTGGTCTACTTTGAAGGGACAAATACACTGGGGGTCGGAGCATGTTACAGACAGAACGAACTTAGGTCGAATCATAATATACTGGAGATTACTGTTTTCTTTGAAGACTTTGTAGGAGGAGTAGTTAAAACGATGCTGAAGAATTCTGTACTGCATATAAACATGTTCAGAATAAAGCTATTATTATTATCTCATCATTATTACTATTAACTTTATTGGAAAAATCAACTTTCGTGCCCAATCCTCAAAGTACTATCTGGCATAAAAATGAAGATTTTTTACATAATAGAATGAGGTGTATTGACAGTATGGACAAAAACAACATATCCATTCTCCATATTCACATTTCATTTCATTCACACTGAGAGAGATCATTGAAAATCAGAGAGCACTGCACAGCTGTTTCGTCCCATTTTGTGACTCTTCAACAGTGTGCACTCACAAACCCACTAGGGATCGAATCTGGACTTCCATTTTACGAGATCAAGCTTAGTGACCATTCAGCCATTTGAGTCGAAATTCAGTGACCCATGAATTCTATCTTTGTCACTTGGTGATTTAGCACTACTCTCGCATCAGTGTCTTCAATCGGCACCCATTTCACCTCGACATAATTTGGTGAGTGCTACTGATAAGATTTATCAGTAGTATATAAAGTGACGTTCATCGGCATAAAAACATCACATAGGAGGGAGATACATTTGATTTCAGAGAAGGCAAATGATACAGCGTTGTGGAGATACATAGGAGACGTGAAAGGAACACAAAGAAACGCAACATGAGGGGATGCCAGAAGTAGCACAACAAGGAAGATCTGTGCAAATGGTGAGTTGAAGATAAGGTATACATAATTTGCCTATATAAAGATACCAATCTTTATACTGTGCGTCGGTGGTATAGCGGTTAGGACGCTCGCCGACCATGCACATGGTCCGGGGTTCGATCCCGGCCATGCAAACCTTTACCTCGCTAAGCCAGAAATAATGCTGGTAAAGAGGAAAGGTTGGGCATGAGGCTAGCAACTCCATCCTGTAAAATAAACACTGCTACAGAAACTTCAAGCCACTAGCTTGAAGCCCTATGTTCCACTGGGGAACGTGAAGGAAAAAAAATCTTTTTACCAAGTGTTTCGTCTTTTAGCGTTTCAATAAGGGACCCAGAAATCTCCTGAATTTCAATGATCTCTGTAGTGGATTTTCATTTGTGATGAAAATTTAACATATGGAGTTAGTCCGAAATCTCCACAGAACCTATAATCTGAATATCAGTCACCAGCCCACTGATGGCTACCGGATGGATTTTCAAAAGTTGCAGTAGGAAGTTATAACCAGGGGGTTCCATCGTGTCAGCGTGAAATGTATGTTCATCGAAGGCATTAGTGAGGGCAGTGCTGTATCACCAAGTGACTGAATAGTCAGAGAGCTTGGTCACGTAACCTGAAGGTCTCATGTTCGGTCCCTGTTGGGGTCGTGAGCGCGCACCGATGAAGAGTCTCAAAATGGGACGAAACAGCGTTCCCTGGTTTCCAATGAGTTTGGAGTAACAGTAGTAATAAACGTCGGCTAAATGAACTGTGTGTAGGTGAATTATGTTAAGGGGTTCAGCTACTTAATGGGTAGTTGTTACATTATACTTATATAATATTCATATTAGAATATTCAGAATACGTAATGATTTGGAAAACAATACTCACCTTTCACAGGAGAAGCATCTCGACTATTGTCAGGACTTACTCCACTTCTTAGTCGACGAACTGGAGAAATAGATGTTGAATCTCTTAGTCTTGATGGTGTTTTTGATCGATGACGACCTTGATTAAAACCTATAAGTCTACGCAATGAACTGTGTATACATGCTAATTTGAATTCTAAATCTCTTCTTATAGATTCACTTCTTGACAATTGAGCTTCTAAAGTTCCTACTCGGCCTTCAGCATCACTTAAAGCCAGTCGAACTTCTGCCAAATCGTTGTTCAGTGTTTCAGCAGCTGCCTCCAGTTGATTTCTTGTATCAGTTAAACGACGATATTCACAGTTTGCATGATCTGCTGCTTGTTTATATTCACGTTCTCTGCTAGATAACAATTCTTGTAGATCACATATTCTTCTTTCACTAGTAGCCAACTCCTTGCGTAGTTTAGAACTGTAATGGATAAATATTTATCGTATATTAGAAATGAATTTATTTTACAATGAAAAAATTGTAATAAACTAAACTTTTGACCATAAAATAACCTTCCCTTGTATTTATATTACCTAAAATGATTGCATACAGAAACATTTATAAATTCTGAAGAATATGATATCTTATAGATACTGAGAGATCTGAAAGTCTCGTGTAATGTCTCTGACTGCAGCACTGGGTGATGCTTGTTCAAATCTCAGAAGGGACATGAGTTCCTTCAAGGTTGCAGATACGCCTTGCTGACTGGTGAGTGCCAACTAGCACGAAACCTAGGTCGAGCAAGGCTTCCTGTGGCCGATTGCCTCCAACCATCTAATATCATCAAGTCAATGTGCACTGTGATGGCGAGCTACCTAGAATGGTGGCCACATTGCAAACCTGACTGATAGAATTCAGTCTGCACCAAAGAGAGGACTAGACCGTCACACTAGTTACTAGGTCCAGTCAAAATCTGAAAGTCTTTTAAGTAAACCATAGTAGTACTCATTTATTTTTAGATTAATTTGAATGGAACTTGAATGAGAAGAGACGGGTTCGATGTGGGTCTGAAGGTGATATGGGAAGATTATTTCGAGAGGAAATAAAAGCTTGTGGATCGTGAGTTGATTATGTTGGACCTAAATGCTACGTATCTGCTGACGAGTTGGCTCCTGATACGGACACCTCAATGATGTCTGATGTTTAACGTGATGTTGTTTTAGTTGGTCGTAACTGTCAGCGGAATCCAGAATGCGCATTTCGTCCTATTAGACACTCGTCGGCTGAATGTACCTGCATCTTCAGTGAGTAATAATGTTCTTACTGAGACTCGAACGCAGCACCCATCGTTTAAAACTCCAAGTGGCTTAACAGATAATGGACTGGGGTATGAAACTATAGGTAAAGGGTTCGAGTTTCAGCGGGAACATAATCATTCACTAGGGGTGCAGGCACACCTAGCTAATGAGTACCAAATAGGAAAAAATGCGTATTGTGAATTCCACTACTAGTTACCGTCAATAACTAGTCGTGCTCCTCTGTAAAAGCTCTGGAAGTTAATTTCGTGCTTTTTGAATTTAAAAAAAACCTTATTAACTCATATTGTTATTATTATTGTTCCCTTGGGTTCCTAGTGGAACATAGGGCTTCAACTGCACGTCTCCACTTGCTTCTGTCTTCTGCTGTACTTTTCACTTGCGTCCATGTTATTCCATACTGTTTTAGCTCCTCCTCACACGATCTCCTCCATGTCACCCTTGGACGTCCCACTCGCCGCTTCCCTTTCGGGTTCCACTCGAGCTATGGCCTGACGCGCGATGTCACTCAACGGCCTCCTCAGCGAGTGTCCAATCCATCTCCACTTCCTCCTGCATATTTGTTGGGCGATTGGTTCCTGTTTCGTTTGTTCCCATAGCTTCTTGTTGGTGATTCTTTCTGGCCATCTAATCTTCAGTATAGAACGAAGACAGTTGTTGATAAAGGTTTGCAACCTTTTGAGAATATTCTTGGTGACCCGCCGCCAAGTTTCTGATCCGTAAAGCAAAATTGACTTCACGTTTGTATTGAAAATCCGAATTTTGTTGTTGATGGTGAGTGACGAAGATTTCCAGATTGGTTTCAGGTTGATGAATGTGTTTCTCACCTTCCCGATTCTCAATTTGACATCCTCGTCCGTTCCTCCTGTGGTTGAGACAATGCTCCCTAGATAAGTGAAAGAAGTAACCTCTTTCAAATCCCTCCCGTTGATGGTGATTGGCACTGGATGTTGCTGCTGTTGTTGGTTGGTTATTTTCATGACCTCCGTCTTGTCTATGTTCACCTGGAGTCCTGTCTTCTCCGGCTGCTTCTTCGACCAGTTTGTCGGTTTTCGCTTGTAAGTCTTCGATTTTGTGTGACATCAAACATAAATCATTCACGCGCGAAATCCAGGTCTTCTAGATTCTTCACGTCGGTCCAGGATATCGCTGTCTTCTCGTTTCCCACTGTCTGACGCATAATCCAGTCCACCACAATTAGGAATATCATTGGTGATAATAAGCATCCTTGTCTCACTCCTGTGTTTACTCCTAACGCTTCGCTGAGTTTTCCGTTGTGGATCACTTGACATGTGCCGTTGTCGTACAGCTGTTGAATAAGGTTGATGAATATTTGGGGTAAGCCGTAGTACTCGAGTAGTTTCCAAATTACTTCGCGGTCAACGCTGTCGAAGGCCTTCTCAAAATCTGTAAAGTTGAGGTAGAGGTTAGATTGCCATTCCATGCTTTGTTCGATGATAATGCGTAGAGTTGCAATTTGGTCAGAACATGATTTGCCTTTCCTGAATCCAGCTTGTTCTGGTCAGAGTTCTGTATCCAGTGCGTCCTTGATTCTCTCCAGGATGATGCGACTCAGAATTTTACTTGGCGTCGACAGGAGCATGATTCCTCGCCAGTTCTTGCAGAGTCCTAGGTCGCCCTTCTTTGGTAGTTTCATGAGGTAACCTTTCCTCCAGTCAGTAGGCACCTTTCTCTACTTCCAGACCTTTTGCAATAATGGAGTCAGCATATCTGCTGTCGTCTTCGGGTCCGCTTTCAGTGCTTCAGGGGGTATTCCATCTGGTCCAGCTGCTTTTCCAGCTTTCAGAAGCTTGATTGCATTCAAGACTTCAGTTTTCGTCGGTGGATTGGTGTTAACTTGCAGTTGTGTACGTGCTGCTGTTGGTATTTCTTGACAGGTTGTAGGTGGTGGTCGGTTCAAGAGTCCTTTGAAGTGGTCCACCCATTGTTTAATCTGTCTTTCTTCTTTGGTAATTGGGTTCCCTTGGCTGTCTTTTATAGGTTTCACTTGTGTTGATCTCTTCCCGGATAGAGACTTGGTTATCTGATATAGTGTCCTCAGGTCCCCTTTGCCTGCTGCCTTCTCAGCTTCAGTAGCCAGGTTGTCGTAGAATTGTCTTTTGTCCTTCCTGGCACTCTTCTTCACTTCTTTGTCCAGTGCTGTGTAAGTTGAGTTCAGCGTCTCTTTCTCTTGTCCATCTTTGCATTGAATCATTTTTTCTTTCACCTTTCTCCTCTCCTCTATTAGTTTCCAAGTGTCTGTTGAGAGCCATTCCTTGTCTTGTCTCTTCTTTCTTCCTAAAACCGTTGAACACGTTTCGTTGAAAATTACCTTCAGAGAGTTCCAATGGTCTTCCACAGATGATTCCTCAGTGGTGCCACGTAGTTTCTCCTGCTTTGCTCTGACAGTTGCAGTGAAAGTGTCCTTTGTGGTTGTGTCTTTCAGTTTTTGCGTGTTGAACTTGCATTGTGGCCTATCCCCAGGTATCCTCGAGGCTTTCAGCTTCACCTTGAAAGTCCCTTGTACTAGATAGTGGTCTGAAACCACATCTGCTCCTCTCCTCGATCTTGTGTCCAGTAGGCTCCGTCTCCACTTCCTTGAGATTGAAATGAAGTCTATCTGGTTTTTGGTGTGTCCATCTGGTGAAATCCATGTTGCCTTGTGTATATCTCTGTGTTTGAACACACTGCCACCAATCACCAAATCATTGAAGGCGCAGAAGTCTGAGAAGAGTTCACCATTTTCGTTCATTTCACAGAGGGCCTCACGACCCATGGTGAGTTCTCTTCCTGTATTGTCTCCTCCCAGTTTCGCATTCATGTCGCCCAACAGGATTTTGATATCGCTCTTTGGGACGTTGTCCATTACTGTTTGTAGTTGACTGTAGAAATCCTCCTTCTCTTGTTCTGAGACGTTTGTAGGCGCGTAGCATTGAATGATTGTAACCTTCTTTCCTTTTGAGTTGAACCTGGCTGTCATTATCCTGAAGGAGATTGGTTCCCACTGCATGAGAGCTTTAGCCGCTGTTGGTGACATCATGATGGCTACTCCCTCGGTGTGCTCGTGATCGTCCTCTGGGTGACCGGAGTAGATTATTGTCTCTCCAGTTGATAGTTGGCTCCTTCCACATCCGTTCCATCTGCTCTCGCAGATTCCCAACACTTCTGTTTTATATCTCTTCATTTCTGCGGCTACCTGAGCAGCCTTCCCAGCTTCGTACATTGTACGAACATTCCACGTCCCCATCCTTATTTTTGCTCTCATCGAAAGAAGGCGCATCGGCTGACTGGCTTCCCGAAGGCTTTCACCAGCCCGCGTCATTTCACTTCCCCGATTCCAGCGAAAAATAAGGTTATTGTTTGTAATTTTAGAATTTTGAATATATTTGTGCGTTGAAGTTTTAGTAGCAATTTGGTTAAGTTTTGGGGGTGGAGTTGCGAGCACCACACCCCAACCCTCCCTCTTTATCCAGGCTTGGGACCGGCTAGAATACTAGTGACCTAGTAATCTAGGCGAGGTTCTTATTAACTCATAGTTTATTGATAATTTTCCAGCGGAAAGTACATAACGACGGTTGATAGGTATACTACTTTTCTCTGGCCCTTAACGTAATCTGTCATTCCTATTTATTGGTGCATGCAGTTGATTCTCTGAGTATATTTTTAGTGGTTATATATATATATATATATATAATCGCCTCCCCCGACGGGCATTACTAGCTGATATAGGTGTAGGTTGGAAAAGAGTAAGTGGTGGCCAAACAAAAACATGGCATCAATCCATGAAATCCTTAACAGTTAAACTGAGTCAGGTAGGGAGATGCAGACTTCCGGGTTGGGGCCCTCGGGACTCTAAGAATCAATGGCTGGAGACAATAGGTGAAATGGCTCAAAATCGTTGTCAATGGCTTACGCAGATGAATTCAGTCTCTGTAATCTTTCATATTCCTTTCTACCATTACTCTTCCTGTTTCACTCTTATACCTGTCAAAACTCTATTGATTCTCTTCACTCATTTTTTTGTCTACCTTTGTGTGCTATTTGGAACGTGGCAACTGGAACTGCTGCACTTCGGTGCCAAGTTCTACGTTGAATCCAGGCAGAGACAAATATATATAATCGGTAGTCTCTAGTGACGTTCGTCGTCGTTTGTTAAGAAATAGTAGCTAAGTAAACTTTGATATTAGCTTAAATTTCGGATTTAGGGTCATTGAATTTACCAACAAAAAGAGTGGTTGAAAAGTTTTAATTATTAATTCTTACCGACAGGCATCGATTTCACCATTGCGTTGTTTTAAAATGGAATTCTCTTGCCTCAACTCTTCATTCTTTTCTTCTTCACGTGTTATTCGTGATTGCATTTCTAAAAGTTCTTTAGCTTGTCTTTCACGATCTGACTGAACATCTTTAAGCTGACGTCTAACCTCTTGAAGATCACGGCGAACGTCAAGACGGGCTTTTTCACTTTCACGAACACTTGCTCGCAATTCACCAATTTCTTTACTATCTGAACATTTTTGTTCTTCAAAATCTAAAAGAGAAATGGTATGGTTATTTTTTTGTTTTTCTTACAGGCGGGAAATGTAGAGTAACTGTGTATTTTACTCGGAAATGGATATTGTGAAATAATTCTTCATTTCCTTTCGCTTTATGGAATACTTTTTTCACTTTGTCTTTAATTTTTCTCATACCAACAAATTGTACCTTATAGTTATAATAACTTATGACGCTGTACACCTTCAGTATATAACCGTCAGTAGTGTGAGAAAAGATCATCTAAGATTGCATTAATGTTAAAGTAATCATCTTGATTTCCAGTTCATTCAAAATATATGAGAAAAGTGTAGTTTTGTGAAACACGCATGCACACTCTGTTTAAAGTGTTTAACAAAGGTAGACCAATATTTGTAAGTCCGAGGTCAAATTTTGATCACAGCTCATACAATTTTGTTTATTATACTTGTTAATACTTGTTTTATGAATCATGATTGGACAAAGTTTTTAAAAACAAAAAGATGTGCCTTTCATATATAAAACCTCCGTTATGTTAATTTTGATTAATTTCCCTGAAGAAGTTCGGACCAGATTGCCGAACGAAACGTTGGAATTACTCATTTCAATATCGCTGAGATATTACAAATATAATTTTTTACAAAGGTTAAAGCAGACTTTGAAAATATGTAAAATAAGTGTGAAATGTATCATTCCCGTGGAATTTCTACTGTTATATAAAACTGTATGCAATGTAATTAATTATTTCTGAAGCTGATAGCCTTCATTGAAGTGAAAAATGCTTACAAACTATGGTATAAATTATGGATTAGACCAGATTACATAATATTTTAGGCCCTGCCAAACACTGCCTAGTTTCATAGCCGACAGTAATCCCAGAAAGGAGGGAAGTTCGAGAGTCAGGCTAGCAACCCTGCCCTGTAAGAACAACACTATTACTAAAATCTTAAAACCTGAAGCCCTATATTCTACTGCCAGAGCAAGGAATTGACTTCAGTTAGCAAAATGTTAGAAATTAGGAACTACTAGATATCTGTTTCGTCCCACTTTGAGATTCTTCATCAGGTCACATCCATGGCTCCACCACGAGGGATTGAACCCGGGATCTTCAGGTTACTAGGCGAGCTCGTTGACTGTTCAGACAATGAGATGGAATCCAGTGTCCCATTAGTCCTAACTTCTGCCATTTTAAGATATCAAGTTAAAATATGATAGATACATATACATACACATTTAAGATAGCTGAATGCCTTCACGATACCAGTTAACAACAATGAAAGATTGACAGTTTCTTAGGTGATTCCCCTGGATCCACACGAATAGTGCAGAAGACTCACCCAGTAGTACTAGGGTGTGAATTTTTAGTTGAATAAGCGAGAGATAGATACTCTTATGATAGTAGTTCAAATATTACCTTGGAAACTAATCGTTTAGCAGCATGAGCCTAGTAGTTTGAACCAATTGACGTGGTGGGATTTGACAGTTTGTTTCTTTAATCAATAGATAGATAATCAATATTTATAAATGTTGGAAATTTGATTGATGAACAATCAAGCTATTCTCTATTTGTACATAACTATACAAAAATGTATATATCGGAGGTTCAGTGGTAGAATGCTCGCAACCACGCCCGTGGTTCTGGGTTTGGTCCCCGACCAACGGACTCCTAAGCTTCAATTAGCCGGTGTTAAGGTCAGTAAAGAGGGAAGGTTGGGCGTGCAGTTAGTAACCCCACCCCGTAAAAAACCCCCTGCTACCAAAGTTTTACAGCTACATATATACTAAACCTCTTGATATCATATAAAAACCTACCAGAGATTTGTTGTTGTTGATCACTAAGTATTCTATTCTGTTCAACACGTTCACTTTCAAGTGACTGAACTCTTTTGAGTAGATTTTCTTTAGCTTCTTCTTTATTATCTCGATCACGTTGTGTTTCAGCTAGTGTTCTACGTAAATCAATTATTTCTTTACGTAAGGTTTCTCTAGCTTCATCAGTTTCTTTTAATCGACGTGATACTTCACTAATATTTTTCTGTAAACCATCTCGTACTTCTTCAAGGAGATTGATTTGCATTTTTAATTCATTGACTTCATTTCTTGCCACATCTCTTTCTGCAGTTAACTGTGCTGATTTGACTTGAACATTTTTTAGTGTTTGTTCATGAAGTGCACTAGGAGAGGATAATTGTGTTTTAGAAAACAAAAGATTAAAAACACAAGAAAGATAATTGCATAGAATTAGAGAATAAAGAAGAAGAAGAACAAGGAGAAGTAAGAGTGATTTTAAAATGTATCGCCAGGTTGATGGTGTGGCAATGGGGAGTCCACTGGGTCCGATATTAGCTGATATTTTTATGGCCAGTCTGGAACAGACAAAGCTCAAGTGTGCAATTGACGAAACAACAGCCTACTATAGATACGTTGATGACACATTCATTGTATGCAATGATTTGAGTCACGCTTCGTCTCTATTAGACTTTTTCAACAATGTACACAAAAGCATCACTTTCACGATGGAGCATGAAGATGATGAAAAATTCCATTTTTTGGACGTAAAGCTGGAGAAAAAATACGACGGGACACTCGAAAGATCTGTATATCGTAAAGACACATGGAGTGGTCTTTACTTGAATTTCAACAGCTTCTGCCCAGTGAGATACAAACGAACGCTGGTGAAAACGCTTTTCTCTAGAGCGAAGAGAATATGTTCACCAAACAAACTAGACAGTGAACTAATGCTTCTTGAAAAATTCTTGAAAGAAAATGGTTACCCACAAAGTTTCATTAACAAATATGGCAAGAATGAACTCAAGAAGCTTGATACAGCTACAGTCAGTAAGAAGCCTATTTTCATCAAACTCGACTACAAGGGCGACGACATTATGAGAATGGTAAATAAAAGATTAAGCGCAGCCCTGTCTAGGACGTATCCTGCAGCATTATTAGTCTCTCTACCCCGAACAACCTCCTCACTGGTGCAGTCAAAGATTGACAAGTACCCCTCACATGTTACCTCCAACTGTGTATACCAATTCACATGTATCTGCGGGAGCAGTTACATTGGAAGAACAGAGAGGAGGGCCTACGTCAGATTCTGCGAACATGTACCAAGGAGCCTCCGGTTAAAGGGACCGAATTGTTTAAGCTCTTCAATCGCCAAACACCTGATTGACACAGGACACCGAGTAGATGTGCTGGAATCATTCAAAATAATTAACAGACAAAGTACCTCAAGTCTTCTCAGATTTGCTGAAGCTATAGCAATAAAACGATTGAAGCCTGACTTATGTGTCCAAAAAGAATCCGTTGTTGGACTTCAATTACCCTGGTGACTCACTTCTTAGTAACTCTTTGTTTTCTAATTTTGTTAACTTATCTTTTCACTCCTCCCCCCTTTTATTTTTCGCTTGACTCTCTTAAGAGATAATTTTTCTTGATCTTCTGAGTTCTGCTCACTGTATTATATCATCAACTTCTCATCTGACCTCAAGTGCACCGAAATTTTGATCTTCTCTTATCTAATTACGTAACTATTACTAATTTTCTTTTGTTACCACCCCAACAACACAACTGTTAATCAATTTTTTTTCAGGAAACTTCTCTCTAACAAGATATATATATGTCGTAACACTTTAGACACCTTGTAAATCGCAATGCCTTATTTCACTATGACGCTCTGACAATATGCTTGCTAATGGACAAAAGTTTGTTAAAATTGTACACTATTTTTATTTTATTAAAGAATTCAGGTTGTACGCAGCTGATGAGAACCGACGAAATAAAATGGATCCAGATTATTCTGCGCCAATGTTTCTTCTTTCTTTGTTCAAATTTATAAAAGGGAATCATTGTATGAAATTATTGAATTTTAATTTGTCTTGTTTTGATTTTCAGTAGGACTGTTTAATTTTTATGCAAAATTAAATGAGTCAGACACATACACAGTCAAACGCAGTTAAGTTTAGAAAGAGAAAAAAAGTCCAGCTAATGAACTTAAAACTCTTTCATTTCGTCTAACATACATAATAAATATGTCAATCTTTCTTACTGTCTTATTTCAGTGTTACGTTAATAGGTATTTCATATACTGTTTGTTATTCAAGATTATTGTTCTTTTCTTTTCATTACGAAATTATGTATTTAAAACAACTGTTATGTAACAAGGATTCAAATGAATAGTTGAATAGTTTTATTTATAAATGTGTTAAAGAAGTATTCATGGTTTATGTGAATAAAATGTTTAGTTATACTGCTTAATATTTTCACTTGGACTACTCTTTTGATGGTCATTTCAATAACTTTACCCAAGGGGCCACAAAATGATTAACTATTACACTATATTTAAATATATGTGTAAAACTTGGGCACTGTGGTAGTAAGTAATTCCATATTATTCAAATGAACTGTCGTCAAGATTTGACAGAATAGTTCTAAAATATTTGGACGCCGAAATATTTTAGAACTATTCTGTCAAATCTTGACGACAGTTCATTTGAATTATTTTGCAATCGAATTAAATTAACAAAGAAACTGTGTAACTGGCACAATCATCGTGTTTTCACTCTCCGTTGTCTGTAACAGAATGTATATCCTAAATCCGTAGCTGTCGAGTCACCTGACAACTCCAGTAGGTCGAATAAAGCGGCTCAATCTTCAGAAAGAAGGTAAAGTAATAAGTCCGACAGGGTGCTTCTAATACACTCCAATCCTAAACACCATAATTTTGAAAATACGTCTAATCATAAAATTCTAGATACTAACAGTTTGAACGGACATGAAGGTTTGGTGTTAGCTGATGCATAGGAAATCCTGATTAATAAATAAAAATGGATACGTATCACTAATTATTAATACTTGGTCAGAACTCTCGACTGTCCATATCTTCTTATGGAAACGTTAAGAAATGTTTTACAACTGTTTACCCACACACACATACACACTCTGTTTAAAGTGTTTAACAAAGGTAGACCAATATTTGTAAGTCCGAGGTCAAATTTTGATCACAGTTCATAAAATTTTGTTTATTATACTTGTTGATACTTTTTGAATGACTCATGATTGGACAAATTTTCAAAAACAAGTGATGTTCCTTTTTATATATAAACCTATGTTATGTTAATTTCGATTAATTTCCCTGAAGAAGTTCGGACCAGATTGCCGAACGAGACGTTGGAATTACTCATTTCAATCTCGCTGAGACTTTACAAATATAATTTTTTACAAATGTCTGATTCCATATTAGTTTGTTTATTAGATGTATCACCTTGAAACTTAATAATTACCCTGATAAATTAGTCAGAAAGTATGTAGGGAAATGTAAAAATAAAATAAATAATGATAGTAGTGATAGTGATAATAATGATGATATAATGATGACATGCATGTCAAACATGCGCAACACAACACCAACAATAAGGAATCTAAATCATCAGCGGAAATTCCATACAAGGAAGGAACCTCGGAAAACTTACGCAGAATTCTTAACAAGGCAGGAATAAAAGTGTCTGGCATTCAAACCACCCACAAACTCAATTAGAAACAAGCTTTGTCGGTTAAAGGATCAGTCCTGTGGAGCCTTTAAAACAAAACAATTTAGTTTATCTAATATCCTGCTGGAATGATTGTCAGGTCAAATACATAGGTCAAACCAGTAGAACAGGGGCAGTCAGACTAGCCGAGCATTGTTTATCGAATCAACTAGAATACGTGTAATAGGAATGATTCAACACCTGTCCCAGATATCTGGAAAATTCTACTACCCCAACGACGACAAATAGGAGAGGACAAAGAAAACTATAAAACTCAAGTTTCGAAGTCGTGTGATTATAATTGATATGATTATGAACAATAAATTTTGTTCGAAACGTCATCCAGTAAATAATACTGTTTCACTGTGTGATACATCTAATAAACAAACTAATATCATATTACACTATACTTTTGAATAAATGTTACCAAAGTTTTCTGTATCCTCCATATTCGATTTGTATGATTCAAGACTTCTGACTGAGTAAAATAGAGAAATTAGGAAGAAATATCATGGGTTTGGGATCCAGGATCTTCCGATTACAAGGTAGGCTTTTAGGCCATTCAGCCACTGGAAGCTGATCCAGTAGTCTATGAATTCGAGCTTATCATAATTTGCGAAATATATATACATATATATGTATAGCGCGATGCCAGCCAATATCACGAGAGAATAACTGTCTTATTGACTGACTTTGTAGACCCCACTGGCACTAAATATCGTGAATTGGCAGAAGTTGGAATTCATCTACCATTGAGTCGGGTCCCAGTGACTGAATGGTCTACAAGCTAGCCTTGTAACTGGAAGGCTCTGAGTTCGAACCCCGGTGAGTTCGTGCTGATGAAGAGTCCCACATTTGGACGAAACAACTGTTCAGTGCTCCCTAGTTTTCAAATGGTTCTCTAATTGATGTCATCTCGAAATCAATCCTGTAACCAATTAAATCCCTGGAAACCAACACTTGATAACCATGGATTTTAATAAATTTGATAAAATACTGGAAATATGGTTTAGTTTTCTAGGCAGTGGATAGTCACTCATATCATGGAAGCCACATCAGCTTCTAACTTTTGAAGAATAGGAAACCTAACTTCTTTATATTAGATGTAATCCATTATGAAATAAGTAATCTTATTGACTGAATTACTTAATTTCGGTTTTTTCCGTTACAGTTAATTTTTCAAAATAAAAACGTTAAGACTTTGGATAATTTCATTGGTTATTAGTCTTTAATGTCTAATATGTGACTACAAGTCGATAACCAATCAGTAGAATAATAGCTGTGTTTGACATTGCTCACTATTTTGTGAGAAACAAGGCCTGAGATAGGTGAAATCTTGTGTCTCTGAAATCGTTTCATTTCAATATTTTAAGTTTGTTCAACAAAGTAAATAAAATACTCTAAGAGCGTCATGAAAAGCGTCTCCAACAGGCAGTAAAAGTCAATCAACAACTGCCTTCGCTGCATATTAAAGATCAGATAGCCAGCCACAAATGATAAGCTGCAGTGGACTCTGACAGGCAAAGAACCAACCAAGAACCTATAGCCCAACAAGTATACCGAAGAAAATGGAGGTGAATTGAACATACTCTGAAGAGATCGTTGAGCGACGTCACAATTCATGTCCTCAAGTGGAACTCAAATGGGAAATGACGAGTTGGACGTGGGTAGGAGGGTATCATGGACTAGATTGCGTGGGGAGGAAATAAAAGCTAATGCGCAATCATGGAACCGGCTAAATGGCATAGAGAACAGAGTAACATGACGATATGCTTATGAATTCCTATGTTCCACTCCGAACCCAGAGAAATAACAACAATCGTTTAAAATTTCCTAACAGACTGTCAATTACAGTCTGATTTATGGTTTGTATACATTGTTTCATATTATTGGGCTATAATCAAAGAGAATCACGATTTGAATAATCTTACGACGATGCATTTCTACTTTTCAGCTGAATAGAAAGTATTAAAGCCATGAGAGGGTTTGCTTTGTTTGAGATTCTCTGCAAACATTTAGTGAAATATGAAATATTATCCAATATCATATTGATTTATCGTATTCTCTAAGTGTATGCATAGCCTCATTATTATTAGAAAACTGTGATTAACAAAGTTTTCATCCGAAATAAAAAAAATCCGGTGGTCTGAACTGATTCGGTTCTCTGAGCTGAGTCAAACCGGATACACCGCTGATAAGCTCAGCCGAAAACGAGAGAAACGGCCGTCCGGTGTTTAGATCCCCTCAGTCTGGTTAGCAAGTACTACTGGTTCATCTCAACCAGTCAGTAGTATATAGTTCTGGGAAATTTAAAAAATCTATCATTCATTTAAAAAGATAGTTTGTGACCCTAAATTGATGAGTAAAACCTGAGGAATTCTAGAGCATTAATTATTTCTATTTTGTGGAATTAATTGTACTATTTTAGATCTTTTTAATTCTTTGAGCTTTGAGTGAATATAGACCTCCAAGCTTGGAAGTTTCAGTAGGCTATGGCATCGTTCTTAATTTTGCTAGCGTCACTGCCAACCTTCTTTTTTTCTTGAGGCGAGTAAAGTAGGTGGTGTATAGGAGTTCGTCTGCCTGTAATCAAAACCAGGCCCATCCACACACCATACCCCCAGAACGTCGAATGATGAATTCTAATCAAACCAAGACAGTACATTAACTTACCATGTCTCTTCATAATGTTGACGGAATTCTTTAAGTTCTCGTGTCAAGTCAGCTTTAGCAATATCATCTCGTTCATGTCGTACTGATGCTTCACGTTTATTTCTTTCCATTTCAGATTCTAATGTTTTAATTTGTTGTAGAGCAGTATTCAAGCGTTCATTCAATGAATTTCTTTCTTGTTCATTGAAAGATAATAAATTTTGTTTTTCTGCTTCATAGGCCAAAGTTACTTCATCTCTTTCACGTTGAAGTTTCATAATCTGTGAATTCATGAAAAAAAAGGAATATTTACTGTGGCAAAAAATTATTACTGTTATCAAGGGGAGAAATCTAAAAGAGGTCACCTATTTCTCTCATTTAGGCAGCATTGCTTCAACTACAGACAGCACAAGTGAAGATTTTAAAGGCAAGGTCAGAAAAGTAAGACAAACCTCCATTAGTCTGAAATCAGCATGAACGAATCAGCATAGAGAACAAGGTCAAGATCTTCAACACTAATATCAAGTCAATGCTTCTATATAGTTTAGAGACTTGGCGCTATATCTAAATTATTTCGAATAGGCTGATGACTTTATCAACTGTTGCCTCCTTCACTTGGTACTGAAGATCAGACAGCCAGTCAGAAATTATGAGCAGCAAAGAACTGTGGCAGGCTAAAAACCAACCAGAAAATAATCACCCAACAAATAATTAGAAGGAAATTCAGCTAGATTGGACGCATTCTCAGTAGACCGTCGAATAACATTACACTGCAGGCCATCAAGTGGAACCTGAATGGGAAACGATGTGTCTGAAGTCAAACAGTGGGGAAATGAAAGCTTCTAGACAATCGTAGAATCATTGTATACAGACTTTTGAGAACAGAGTGAAATGGAGATGTACTACTGGAGCCGTATTTTCAACTTGGAAACCAAGGGAATAATAATGATAATAAATAAATAAATAAGTAGTAGGTTCAAATTAGCGAAAAACTTCATTATCGTATTTTGGCACGATATGATTCAAAAGATTTAAAATAGTTTTTCAGACTTTAAGAGTCAAGACACATGTTTAGATTTGATTTCTTGAAATATAGTGATCCGTTATTCATTTGGGAAAAAAACATATTGAAATTGAAATCGATCCGAATCCATATAAAGTCCATAATCTAAATATTAATCTGAAGCTCGTTGGCGGTTACTGAATGAATGCTCTGAAGCTGCAATGAGTTATCGCCAGTGGAGTTCACTGTGTTAAGGTGAAATGGCTGTTTATCGAAGGCGTTTGTTGAGGTTAACTCTATATTACGAACTGGCATTGAATTCCTGCCAAAATGGCTGAGTTCGTAACCTTAAGGTCCCAAGTTCCATCCCAGCTGGAGTCGTGGGTGCGCACCGCTTAAGAGTCCCAAATTAGGACGAAGCAACCGTCCAGGGATCTCTGATGTCTAACAACTGAAATTAGGTTAACGCAAATCGCCATAAATTCCATAATGTAGGGAATTAGTAGTTTACATTTACATATGATAATCATGTATCTAATGCAGAAAAATAAATAACGGCGAAATCAAACTTTAGCCACTGAAGAGGCGTGAACGCACTAATGACCGTGTAAAAAGCAGTAGCAGTGAAAAGCAAATTTAGTCTTCTAACCCTAATCCTAACTAGAAACTATCTCTAACCTAACCTTAATCTATCTCAAACTAACCCTAATACCTCACTAATTAGGTTAACCTAACCCTAACCTGTCCTTAGCCTAAGCTATAACTTAACCTAAAACTTACCGGATATCCGTTTAATATCATACACTTCATTAAGCACCTTTTATTCATGATTACAGTGCCATTTATCTGGTTTCATCAACTTGCTGACTGAGTATTCCAAGGTCACTGGTGCGTTCACGCCTCTTCAGCGTGTAAAATTTAACCTCACCGAAATAACCATTTAGGAAGTGACTATTTAACTTCCTTTTTTCATGATATTAAAAGTATGAGATCTACAAAGTTTGTAATACAATACCTTCTATCCAAAGCTTAACTTGTATTAGAGACTAGTATCCTCAATCTAACTAAATATTTATCTGTTATTTGAAGAAAAAAACTGAACAGACATCTTTCCCAACTTTTGATTAAATTATTTCCAAACTTTATCGCTTGTCTTGATAAGAAATAAAAGGAATTCTTTTTTAAACGCTGCATACACTTTCATCTTTTAACTTATTTTATTAAAAGTAAAGGAAATGCTTTTTTTAGTATAATAATTTGTCAGCTGTCATCAAAAGGAAAATAATAATGAAAATAAACAAAACCCCTTCATAAATGATGGATACACTGGAGATTCTGTTGTTTATAACATTTTTTTTCATCCAGTTTCTGTTTGTGGCGTGTTTATGATAATCCGATAACCCAATGACTCATAAAAGGAATTGTGTTCAGAGATTGTTTAAAAGAGACCAGACATACTATAGCACTCTGGTACTGAACAGAGTGGAAGAGAAATACTAACTGTCTTCAAAAAGAATGGATATCCACAAAATTTCATCAAAAAGTGTTTAAACTCGAGTCATAACACTAACAACAAGCTAACATCAAGGACCATACGAAAATTTATCCTACCATATATAAAAATATCTCTGAAATGACAATTGGAATATTAGGACTGTTTGAAGTAGATACAGCAAACAAGCCAATAAAATCACTTCATTTGAATGCGTGCAGACCAAAAGATCCAATAGAAAAAGAAGATAAGATCAATACCATTTACAAAATAAATTGCATGAACTGCGATAAACACTACATTGGTCAGAGTTGACGTCCCCTTAGAATCCGAATCCAGGAATATAAATTAGTGGTGAAAAGACACGATGTGTATTCTTTCATTTCTATGCATGTAGATAATTACGGACATCAATTTGATTGGGAGAATGTAGAAATACTAAACAGAGGAAACACCAAGAATGTCATAGAGTTTCTAGTAGCCTGATACTCAAGTGTGAATCAGCAATTAACAAACACATTTTTATGGACCAAATTTACCAACTATTAGACAATGAGTCACATCAAAAGCAAGTTCAAATTCCAAGTCAATAGAAATGATCAATGTAAATTGACAACCAATCACAACAATGGTTGTCAGGAGATACAATTATATCATTCATGGCGATGCTCACTAGTGACGTGCCCTATTCAGGTAGACAATTACCTGGGGTTCTAGTGAGAAGTCGTGACCAGTAGGGTGCAGCAGGTCGGGCGTGAGGACAAATACTCACCGAAGACATTGGCTAGGGGTCGCGGTATGTCGTGAATTGGCAGAAGTTAGAATTCATGGACCATTGGATCGGGTCCCAGTGGCTTAATGGTATACGAGCTCGCCTTGTAACCAGAAGGTCCTGGGTTCGAATCCAGGTGGTTGGGTACTGCTGAAGAGTCCCAAACTAGGACGAAACAGCTGTCCAGTACTCCCAGGTTTTCCAATGGTTCTCTAACTAATGTCAGGTCATGATGAAAATCCTGTAACCAATCAAATCCCTACAAACCAACACTTGAATTCAAATAAGTTCATTTGATACAAAGACTTGCCCTGATTATGTTGTCTGGAAGGACAACGAAAGCTTTGTAATCAAATCAACTAGCTCAGAGAACACAACTAAATCAGAATTAGTGTAATATTGATATTGTATTGCTTTAAATTTGTAAAGTGTACTGGACAAATATACACAGTAGGAAAACGCAGCAATTTGTAACGTAATTATATGTAAGAAACTTATTTAATATCACTAGTGATTCCCATTTATGGATAGATTATTGTACGATAACTTCATCAGTTAATTTAATTTCTGAAAGTAACTAAAATTATTCAAAATTTCGTAAATTATTCCATAAAGTTTTGCTTCTTATTTAATTCAATTTAGATTTTTCCGTCGATTGATTGGACCGAAGTGCTTGGTCTCAGGTTGACATGTCGGCTCCTTGTGCAGATGCTTCAACGATGTCTGGTCATGTAACTTGAAGTCAATTGGTTGATGGTGTCCAACCAATCGATGGGAAAATCTAAATTGAATTAAATAATCAATAAGACCCGTTGCACAAGAGGTGGCTGTCGTGGCCCAAGTGGTCTAGAGGATAGCGCTTTGGCGTTTGAGACTATGGACCCTGGTTTCAAGCCTCAGTGGTAACACCACCACTCACTGGGGAATGCAGGTACATCCAGATGACGAGTCCCAAACAGGACGAAATGAACGTTATCCTGTATTCCACTGGTAGTCACCATCAACCAGTTGACTTCAGGTTTTACTTCTGTTCATGGAAAGATAATTTTGAGGATACACAGTCATTAAATTCGTAAAGATCAAAGGTGTAGTTTATACTTAGTAGAACTTTTTAAGGTATTGAATTTACTCGTATTTCCTGTTTGAGGATATAAGCGTATTATGTTTTTACGCTACTACATTAGGTAGTACTGTGGCGTGTGCTACTGACAAGATTTATAAGTAGTATATAGATACAGATATAAATAAATATGTGTATTATCTGTATGAATATCGAATAGCGGAGAGATGGATTCAACGGCGAAGAGAGGAAATGAACAATGTTTTTGAAACAACATAGAAAACATGAAAGGAAAACAAAGAAGCAAAACAGCAAAAAAACATGTGCAGATTGTCATTTTAATATATGACAGACGTATTATGCCTATTTCTGTACATCCGGTCGCCGGTAAATAAGTCCGTGGTCAAAATCTGTTGTGTTCTGCCGTTACATTATAACTATTGAGTTTCCCCCTTTACTTAATGCGGTCACTCTTTGTTTATTCCTGACTAATATGGTAAAACACAATCTTTCTGAATAAAATCCGACAGTTATCGATCAGCAATAGGATGTTACTTATCTAGTGAGTAACATTTTTTGGCCTATGAAATAAATCTTCAGAATGGATAGTAGCGAACTCTGATTATTGCTATTATTGTTCAGCAGCAGAACTTCATTTCATTTTATTTTCTGCAATCTCTTTTAGTTGGCTTTATGATTGAACATAAGCAGTCTTTTACTCTTCACATGATTTTCTTCATGTCACACTCTGACTTGCATCCAAGCCTTCGTTTCCCATTCTGATTCCACTATAAGATCTGCCTCGCGCATAATGTCATTCAACGGTCCCCTCAGTGTATGTTTAATCCGCCTCCGTTTCTTCCTGCATATTTGTTGGGTGATAAGTTCATGAGTGCTTCATCAAAATGATTCTTGTTGCTTCGTAGACAAAATCAAAGATATTAATATCAAGGACAAAACCATGATATCTCTGGACATAACATCTTTATTCACAAATGTACCTCTAGTAGAAACAGTTAACTATATATGTGAACAAGTGGATAACCAGTTGATAAACATTGGTATCCGTACTGAAATCCTAAAAGAATTGTTATTAAGGTGTACCATGAATGTTAATTTCAAATTTGACGGAACGCTTTACAGGCAAGTGGACGAGGTGGCGATGGGCTCTTCAATAGGTCCCATTTTGGCTGATTTCCTTCTAAGTAAGCTAGAAAATGAACCTTTGAACAACCTTATCAGAAAGTTCTAATTTTATTGCCGGTGTATGGATGACAACTTCATTATTTGTGATAATGATTCGGATAGGAGTACATTAATTACTGAATTCCATGAAGTACATTTGGCTATGAAATTTGCGTGCGAAGAGGAATCCCAAAACAGAATTGCCTTCGTGGATATCCTCTTCACAAGAAAACCAGATGGTAGCATAATAAGAAATTTGCATAGAAAAAGTACTTGGACAGGACAATACACACATTTTCACAGCTTCGTTCCTGTCAAGTACAAAAGAAATTTAGTAAAGACCCTCAGCCACAGAGTTAGAGCTATATGCTCAGAAGAAGTAAATGAAGATGAATTAAGCATTGTATATGATACTTTGATCAAAAATAGCTATCCCGACAAATTTATCAAGAAACACAGGACTAATAAAATGGAAAAGGACTACTCACTATCCATAAATAACAAGCCTCTTTATATATGACTGCAATTCAAGGACGATAAACCAAGTGAGGCGATTACGAAGAAATTAAGAAAATCAGTTCAAAGAACTTTTAATGCTGGCAAACTACACCTCTTATTCTCTACAAGACCGATGGTGATTCCTCGACTGAAAGATGAAGTACCTAGACTAGCCACTTCAAATTGCATTTACCAATTCAACTGTGCTGGTGAGTTGAGTTATATTAGCCATTGCTCAAGGAACTTGATTTTTGGTTCTCGAGAACATCTCCCAGCATGGCTAAGTAGGGGTGTAGTGAAAACCGTTAACAGTTCGATATTGGACCATCTGGTGCAAACCGGCCACAAAGCCAGCGTGGAAGAATCCTTCTCTATCATCTACCGGGTGTCTAATAAATAGCCAAAAACATCGAAGCACCGCATGCTCCAAACAGCAGGGACTATTGCAATTCGCCTCAAACAACCAGTGCTCTGTGTTCAGAAGAAGCAAGTCCAGCCCCAACTACTGGCTGGCCTTCAGTAGAGACTATAAATTCATGATTTTGTAGTATTATCTTACTTAATTTTTCTGACATTCAGCTTATTTTAAGTTGATGCTATTGAACTGTAATCTACTGATATTATTGATTCGATGTTACTTAGACATAAATGATGTTCATAACACTAATTCATTCATTCACTATTATGTATATATAATACTGATGATGAAGTTGTCGAAAAGAGTATTCTTTGTTCAGTAACTATTCTTTTGAAAATTTTAATGGGCATTTTTAATCAGTTAAAAATGTATCAGGTAAATTTTTCACAAAGGGGATATTTGGTCTACTTACTTCATTATCAAAATCTTGTTTCTCTTTTTCACTTTGTTTTAATAATTCTTTAATAGCTTCTTTATGACTTGATGTCAATTCTCGAATATCCTTGTCAGCTGTTTGTCTACATTCTACTAGCTGATTTCTTAATCTAGATATTTCTGCATCAGCAGCATCTTTTGCCAGTTTCATAGCTGCTTGTAATTCATCTTCACGTTTTTGTAAGACTTGAGCAGCTTGTTCACGAGCTTGAAGTCCACGATCAATTTCTTGTTGAAGATCTTCTTGAATGCGTTTTATTTCAACTTGTAGGATATGAAAAGTGTGAATATGATCAGTCTATGAATATTACTCATGCAAACTAAACAACATCCTTAATATTGATTTGTTTTTACTTACAAATTATCTTTCACTGTTTGCACCAGGATTTTATGAAATCCTGTAACCAATCAACCAAATCCCTACAAACCAATACTTGAAAATCAACGATATGCTCACTTGCGACTGGCCCTATTCAGGTAGACAATTACCTGGGGTTCTGGCGGGAAGTCGTGACCAGTAGGGTGCAGCAGGTCAAGTGTGACGACAAATACTCGCCGAAGACATTGACTAGGGGTCGCGGTATGTCGTGAATTGGCAGAAGTTAGAATTCATGGACCATTGGATCGGGTCCCAGTGGCTTAATGGTATACGAGCTCGCCTTGTAACCAGAAGGTTCTGGGTTCAAACCCCGGTGGGTGGGTACTGCTGAAGAGTCTCAAACTAGGACGAAGCAGCTGTCCAGTACTCCCAGGTTTTCCAATGGTTCTCTAACCGATGTCAGCTCATGATGAAATCCTGTAACAAATCTTTGGAGAATTATTACGAATTAAATATTTTTACAGTCAAGAGTATTCTAAGCTATTATGTGCTACAAAAAATTCCAAAATTTTTCTTACACACTAACTATTATTATTCCCTCGGTTTCCTGATGGAGCATCGGTCTTCAACAATACATCTCCACATTCTTCTATTTTCTGCTGTCCTCTTCATCTGGGTAGCCACATGATTGCCCATCATCTCTCATCTTCTCCTCGCCACACGATCTCCTTCATGTCACCCTCACACCGGTGACCCACTCGGTGTTTTCCATTCATATTCTACTCGTGAGATTTTCTAGTATGAGACATCATTCGACAGCTTCCTCAATGTATGCCCAATCCATTTCCACTTTCTCCTGCAGTTGTTGGTAAAAGTCTACAAGCTGTTGGAAATGCTTTCCATGAAACAGTGTTTCACATTTGTGTTGAAAATCTGAATCTCGTTCTTTATGCTGAGGCGGAGTGCAGAAGATTTCCAAACTGGTTTCAGGTTGATGAAGGCGTATCTTGCCTTTCCGATTCTGATTTTGACATCTTCATCCGTTCCGACTACCTGTGGTTGAAACAATGCTTCCAGGACTGATAAGTGAAGGAGGTAACCTCTGTTAAATCTATCCCGTTGATGGTGATTGGCGCTGGTTGTTGTTGTTTTCATCGTTGTTGGTTGATTATCTTCGTCACCTCCGTCTTCTCCATGTTCACATGGAGTCCTGTCTTCGCTGCCTGCCTCTTCAGCCAGTTTGTGCTTACACACTGAAGAACATAAATCAATTGATGTAGTTGTGCTCTCTGAGCTGGATAGTTTAATTGCAAATTTTTCACTGTCTTTCTAAATAACATCTCTTCAGATAACCTTGAAGATGATTGGTTGTTTCTAGATATTTTCTCACTATATAATCCACTTGTATTCGCATTGATTATTTTGTTAACTCGACAGTTGACTTTTTGACTGGTAGATCTTCTACAATTCAACATGTCTATTGAACGCAGATTCGTCTAAGTTTCAGGCTTCTTGAAGTTCCTTGGTATTTTTGGTGTTTTCTTTGTCTAGGATTTGTAAATTTTCCCAATAAAAGTGCACTGAATCAGGGAATGGATATCATGCCTTTTGACAGCCAGTTTATTTTTGTGAATGTTTCCACTTTGACAAGTTGTTACAATTTATCTTGTAGATGAGGTTGATTCTGTCTTTTTTTCGTTGTTACCTGCTTTGGTTGACATAGAAGGAATTGAATTGATTTTGTCTGTTCGCGTGCAACATACATCCCAAAAGTTTCCAAATAGTCTTGTAGGATATGTATCTCTTGATGAAGTTTAATGGATATAACTTTTTCTGGAAGATAGTCATAAGATATTTGTCTTCTATTCTCATCAAGGTAGAAATGCTGTAGTGTGTCCTGTCTCTTCTAAACAATGTTTGTATACAACTCCTTTTGTGTGTTGTTTGTTTATTGCTGTTTTAACTGAGTATTTGACCGATATAAGCTGAGCTTTTAATTTTGAGCTTTTAATTTTCCCGTGATTGTTCGCCTGACTAAGATGCCTAAAAATGGAATTTCGTTCTTGTGTTTTCCAAATAATTTCTCTGAATTGTCATCAATGTGTTACAAACCTAGACAGCTATTTATTCATTCACTAACTGAAAGTAAAATGACTTGGTAGAATTTAGAATTCATGAGCTATTGAATCGGGTCCCGGTGGTTGAATGGTATACGAGCTTGCCTTGTAACCGGAAGGTCCTGGGTTCGAACCCTGGTGGTGAGTGCGTACTGCCGATGATTCCCAAACTAGGATGGAGGAAATAGCTGTCCAGTACTCCCTGGTTTTCAGTGATTCTCTAACTGATATCGATCCGTGATCAGCTCGTGAAAACAAAACTAACCCTTACAAACCAGGTATTGAGAATTAAAATGAAAGTGTTTTTAGCGGCAAGATTCAAACCATCGGCAACCAGATTACTAGTCTGACAATGGACTAAGTTACTATAGCCAGCTGTTAATCAAGTCATTATCTGTCTGAAATCACCACGGGTTATGCCTATTTATTAGCTTTTACTTAATAATGATAAAAGTAAATCAATAAAAACTGGTGGTGCATCTGTGGCACAGCAGTAGAGTGTTCGCCAACCACGCATGTGGTTCGGGTTTTGATCCCCATCCGACGCACTGCTTTACCGGGCTAAGCCGGTAACAAGACTGGTAAAGAGGGAAGGTTGGACAAGAGGCCAGCAATCCCATCCCGTTAAAATAAACACCACCGCTACCAAAACTTCAAGCCTTTAGCCTGCATCAAGCAAAGGACTAGTTTGCATGATATTAGTTACTTACTGCCTAGTGTCCAATCAAATTCTCAATTATCTAACTAGTATATATAGGAGTATTATTGCATGAGGTATTTATGAACGAACATATACACATATTATTGTAGACTGTTACAAAATGTAACTTACCCATAAGACTTTCTCTTTTTAAATTCTGCTCTTGTAATTCATTATCTAGCAAATCTCTTTTAGTTTCTAATTGCATAATTTGTTGTTTTGCTTGATAGTAATCAGCTTCTAAATTTTCATGTTCTTTTTTAGTTACATTCAAAACATCACATGTTTGTCGTAACTCTCGACTAAGTGAACTAACCTGGGCGGATAGTTCACCTTTTTCTTTAGTTAAATCTTCTTTTTCTCTATTTAAACGTGCAATAACATCACGAAGACGTTCAGCATCTCTATTCTTTTGAATCAATTCATTGGTAAGACCATTTTTATGTCTTGTAATAGCATTCAACTAACAAAAAAAAGAATAATAAAAGAATATACAAATAACTTGGTTTATATTCATAAAAGTCCTTATTTTCTGAGCATTTAACAAGGTACTGTCTGTCTGTCTGTTTTCGACATAGAACTTTGCACTGATGTGCGGCAGTTCAAGTAGCCACACTCCATGTAGCACACAAGCAAGAAAAGAAAGTAGGAGAAATGCATAATATAGACAGTAAACAGAGGTGTGAGACAAAGGAATAGTAATAATGAAGAACAATATGGTTTCATTGGAAATCATGAGTCACAAGGAGTGGATGCATCTGCACCGGCCACTGAGAACGATTTTGAGCCATGTCACCAATTGTTTCCAACCATTGGTTTTCACTGTCCCGAGAACCCCAACCAGTCAGGAAGTCTACACTTTCCCAAGTGACTGGCTTAAACTAACTGTTGTAGATTTCATTGACTGGTGCCATGTTTTGGTTTGACCGCCTCCAGCTCTTTTCCAGCCTGACCCTATGTCAGCCAGCTAACATTGCCCGTCGGTAGAGGAAGGCGATGACTAGGCATACGTAACACATGTCCTAACCATCTCAGTCGATGTAATTCCACAGTCTCGTCGACTGATTTCCCCTTCTTACCTAGCACTCGACGCCTTACCTCAATATTGCTCACCTTATTATACCACTTCACGCGGGAGATAGAACGTAGACACCTATGATCAAAGACAGCTAATCTTTTCGTGTCTTCCGCTCTCAATGGCCAGGTCTCACAGACATAAAGGAGGACGGAGAGGACTGATGAGCAGTACACACGCCCTTTGGTCGATAGTCTGATATCACGTGTACGCCAGAGATGGCGTAAGCTGGCATATGCAAAACTAGCCCTCTGTATCCGTGCTGAGATTTCGTCAGAGATCAACCCGTTGGCACTGGCTGGTGGTACTTTCCAAGTAAGTGAAGCGGTCAACGTGCTCTGCCACTTCCCTTCCTATTTCTAATCTATGAGTCGGTGTAGTCCAATCGAGTAACATCATCTTGGCGGAAGCGAATCGCACGCTAAACAAGGTACTAGTCTTTATATTTATCTCTAGATGATGTCATCTGTTTAATACATCTGTTACATCATCCTGGTTTCCATTTTTGCTAATCATGTTTAAAATTCTGTTATCCCCTAAAGGTCAGTCATAACAACTTAAATGTGAGAAACGCAAATTGTTTATTATGTATGATTCTCTACTTGATCAAAATATCAACGATTTTAAGAAAACAGTCAGTTAAAGTGTTTTTTTAAGTAAATTCAACAGACCACAGTTCAACATCAAGCTAGTTTTTTATCTGACCTAGAAACGAAATCTATACCAGTCAAATCCTTACAAACCAGTACTTGTATATCAAAATCAGTTTTCGGAACTAAGATTACCTGAAATATTTTAATCAACTAGAAGAAAAGTCATTTTCTGCGAACTTCGGAACACTTATCAACTACATCTTTGCACAGAGAGCTACACTTGTTTAAAAACATTCAGTGTAATACGAATATTGTGTAGTTGTTGGCTTAATACAATAAGTCATGAGCATACATGGCAATGACTCGTAGAATATTATTCAGATCATTTCACTGAATACTTTGGTTAGCTTTATACATATACACAGCATGGATTTTCGTTATTCTAAACAAATAGTGTGAAAAAGCGTCTTTCGCAGTTCATAAGCCCCATGAGCATTCGAAGTGATTAGCTGTGTATTCAATGGTCACGGACGACACCATAATTCATTAATATGAAGGTATGATCAGCCAATTAGTCTTCAGTAGCTATTAATAGACAAAAAACGCCGTTATACTATCTATTTTTTTGCAAGTAGCACAGCGGTTAGGACTCTCACCGACCATGCACATGGGCCTAGGTTCGATCCCCTACCGAAGCACACCTGATACGAATGGTTGGCCTGCAAAATTTGGGCTACCGATATCACATGCTGAAAATTCCATACTTGTACTAAAAATACGGTGTGGAATAAAGCTATTATCAGAATAAATTCCATAGGCGTGTACCACTTTGTGTTTAGCCAAAAAGTGTTTTAGAAATCTTCCTAATGTAAATGTTTCTTGGTTACAGGATTTCATCATAAGCTGACACTGGTTAGAGAACCATTGGGAAACCTGGGAGTACTGGACAGCTGTTTCATCCTAATTTGGCGGCTCTTCACCAGTACACAATCACCGGGGTTTGAACCCAGGACCTACTGGTTACAAGGCGAGCTCGTATACCATTAAGCCACTGGGACCCGATCCAATGGTCCATGAATTCTAACTTCTGCCAATTCACGATATAGCTCAACCGCTAGCCAATGTCTTCGGCGAGTATTTTTCCTCACACTTGACCTGCTGCACCCTACTGGTCACGACTTCCCACTGGAACCCCAGGTAACCACCTAACTGAATAGGGCCAGTCGCCAGTGAGCATATCTCCCAGGTTTTCCAATGGTTCTCTAACCAATGTCAGCTCATGATGAAATCCTGTAACCAATCAACCAAATCCCTACAAACCAATACTTGAGTAAATGTTTCTATTAAAATATATGTTAGACTACAGTAATAACGAGATAAATTGACTGCACGTATCTATATTCAAAGTTATCTGGAGACTAAAGAATGATTATTATGACTCCCCTAGATTCCTTGGTGGAATATAGGTCTTCAAAGTCACATCTCCATTCCATCCTGTTTTCTGCAGTCATCTTTAGCTGGCTCCGCGATGGACTATAAGCATTCATTTCCTACACACGGGATCTCCTCTATGTCACTTCTAGAGCCATGCTCAACTCGACGGTTCCTATCCAGGTTCCACTCGATGACTTGGCATGTGATGTCATTAGATGGTCACCTCAGTCTGTGCTCGACCTATTTCCAATTTCTTTGGGATATTTGTTGAGCAGTAGGTTCTTGACTGGTTCTTTCCTGGAATTTTGTTATTCCTAATTCTTTCTGGACATTTGATCTTCAGTATGGAACGAAGGCAATTTTTGATAAAAGTTTGAACCCACCTAGAACTGGTTTAACAGTGGTGCTACAAAACCGAGGTTTCTTCCTTATGCTGAGTGCAGCAGATTCCCAAAGTGACTTCAGAGTGATGAAGGTCTGTCTTTCCTTTCCGATTCCAGTCTTGATGTCGTCATCTGTGCCGCCTGTAGCTGAAGCGAGTCTGCCTAGATAAGTGAAAGAATTAACCTCTTTCAAATGCATTCCGTTGACAATAGTTATTGTTGCTGTTCTCTTTGATTACCTCTGTCATCACCTCTGCCTTTTCTATGTCACCTTCGAACCCTATGCCAAACTCGTCGTTTTGCATTCTGGTCCCACCCATTCTCACTCATCAGTCTCCTCGGCTTACGTCCAGTCTGTCTACCGCTATTACATTCTACGTATTTATTAGGCGACGGACTCATGATTATTTCGTTGCCTGCCAGAGTTTCTTTTTGTTTATCTTTTATGGCTGGCCATCTGATCTTCATTATTGAGGGAGGATGGCATCTATCTGTTAAAAGTGCCTACTGTGACACTTCAAGTATAAGAACAGCATGGGAACACCGACAAGACCTAGTATACCATATGCTCTGATAGTATTTTCTTCACTTTTTGTTACCAGATTTGCCAAGGACGGTGGAATAGTACACAACCTAATGGTTCTGCGCAAGGTATGAAGCGAGCTGTATGTTATTTGCATGCAACCCCTCCGTGACAATGTTTAACCAGGTCTAGTTTACTAGACAGTTGCAGGCCTGGAGCCGGGTGTGGGACTAACGACTCTATGTCGGAAAATCAACCCAATCGCTAGAGAAAATTGTATATATAAATTTCAAATTCTGATGTTTTCAGCTTACCTGTTCTGTGATTTCTAATTTTTCTCTGTTTAAACTGCTAATTTCTTCTTCCAGTCTTTCACGTGCAGCTTCAGAAATAGTCAATGCCTGTGAAACATTATTTTTCTCACAAACAACTTCATTCTTTCTAGATTCCATTTGAACAAGAGCATCTTTCAAACTTGAACGTTCAGCTTCAAGATTTCTGTAGTCCGATGCTAACTGATTGTATTCTGCTTCTTGATTGCGTAATTGACTTTGAAGAATTGATCTTTTATTAGAGACTTCTTCTAGTTTACCCTGAAAATTTCAAATAATAAATAATATTCATAGCAGAATGATTTTTAAGTCATGTCTAAATATATTTCCACTGATTAAGTGGTCAGCAAAAAATTAGTTAGATACTCAGCGACCGATTTGTGCCTTATTGCCAGAAGTCCACAGAGATTATGTTGTGACAGAAGTGTACAAAACGCAATAATACTTTTGTGTTTTCAATAATGAAATATATTTTTAAAAAGGCCCATAAATTGGAAGTAAGGAATCTATATCTATGGAAAAGAATAATAAAAACTGACATGATTAAGGTGACAGTGTGGCCTGTGCTACTGATAAATATTTATGAGTAGCATATTGGTGGCAACTGCAAAATTTTGAAAAGTAGAGGGACGGGTCAATTCGCAGAAAGGAGAAATAAAGGCAGCAGTGAAACAATATAGGATGCATGAAATTAAGACCTTTAAAAATTCAAGTTTTTCCAATCATTGGACGTTATTTTAAGAATTACTTCAATCTATTTTATTCCTGTGAGTTCCGAGTGGAACATAGAGCTTCAAGCTGTAACTATTGAATTTTCAGTATTAGTCGAGTTTAGTTTCTATGGGGTGGGGTTGCTAGTCTTACACCAAACCTTCCCTCTTTACTGAGCTTTCTACAGGCTAAGCAGGGTTTAGGAGTGCATCGACTGAGGAAGCAAACAATGCTGCCTCCAAATACTACTGTATTTAGCTGTTACAATGATTATATCAATAAGATAAATTATATATCATGCTCCATCTTTAAATTTGATCTTTTTTTATGTATATTTAGTTTACATTCTGATCACATATACTTAAAGGCACTTGGAATTACGAGGATAGATAACATGCTGCTGTACTTTACAGTTTTATGAATGAAATAAATGAATGCTACTCATAAACAACCATTTACAATTCCATGCAGTTGGGGCAGTGAGTCACACCTATTGTATGAGGGTTAGACAAACTACCTGGTTGTCCAAACCTCTTTAGGTGGAGCAGGCTTCGAGACGGTAACTCACTGGTTGAAAGTAGAGGGTCTAGACTAATGAGACACAGCTCCACAGTTCTGCACTAACATAAATTTGCACTAGTGGTATTTAACATTTACAACATAATAATGAATATTTCTAAAGAAGAATGAAGAATGATACTGAAATGGTGAGTTAAACAAAGTTTTGATTGTGTCGTCAGACAAAAAGATTTTAGAAACATTACCATCTAACCTATAGGATCTCAAACTATCTGTTCAATGAAGAAAATAACATATTCGCTGTATATCTGTAATAATATTGATGCGTTTACCTACCGAACCGGCAAGATGAACGTGTAGAGTTCAGGATTAGTTGTATGAGTAGAGAAGCATGCATTGAAATTGTGGTTTCAGTAGTATCGGTGGTTTTAAAAGGAATTTTACCTAAGTTGGAGCACAGCACAGTTCCACATGTAACTAGATGAAGTTCCTAGCACAATTTAGTGCTCATAACCATATCGTTAGTTATACACCTTACTTTATATGGTTATAACCACTTCTGATTTTCACTCTAGTAGAAATTATCATATGCTGAAGATTGGCGTTGCGACACTGAGTATATATGTATTTATATATATTTGGTGTTGATTCGGCGAACAAAGTTTCTGTGATTAACCTCTTTCTCCAAGCTGTTACCATATTCCGCCTTGTTTTGTAATTGTGTATTATTGCAAGCGTTGTAATGCTTCAGTATTTGTATAAGTTATTTATCTTAGCAACGCCTATTATCATAGATTTGGCTAAACTCTTAGTTTTCTGATAATAGACTGACAATGGACTAGTTTGACTGATGCATTTGACCTCACAATGCCCCAACTGCTTTGTCTAATTGGCTCTATCGGGTCCTTAAGTCGATAAATTTGATCTCTGAGTGAACTTCCTGTTAGGAATTTGAGGTGAGGTGATTCTTCATATATATTTATTTGAATGTATCGACATTTTATGGATTTCTACATCTTGTATCTTTCTGTCCGTCACAGGATGAAAGAGATTTCAGTAGCTTCTCTAAGTAACTTGTATTTATTAGAGGATTTCATCATGAGCTGATACCATTAAGAGAACCATTGGAAAACCTAGGAGTACTGGACAGCTGTTTCGTCAGTATAGTTTCGGACTCTTCAGCAACATTCACCCGCCAAAGTTTGAACCCAAGTTGGTTCCCAGTGGCTTAAAGGTCTACTAGCTCACCTTGTAACCAGAAGGTCCTGGATTCGAAACCCGCAGTATGGATGCGTACTGCTAAAGAGTCCCAAACTAGACTGACGAAACAGCTATCCAGTACTGCCTGTAGGTTTTCCAATGGTCCTCTAACTGATGTCAGTTCATGATGAAATCCTGTAACCAATCAATCAAATTCCTACAAACCAATACTTGAAAAATAACTTGTATTTGATTATCATTCTGTCAATGAAATCTTATAGTATTATATAGCTATTGGTCAAATAGTGTAAAGCCATCTTCGTTAAGACTAGAAAATAGTATTTGTAAATTTATACTGATAGCTGACTACGGCATGTGACTTATTTACAAAGTTAAGCTTATTTGTTTTATTTTTATTCTAACAACATATTAAGTAACAAAATTCACTTAATCATAAAGTGTTTCAGTGAAGTAGTGAATACAGTGTAGTGTTAACTGAAAGAATATATGTCACATAGAATAAGAAACTTGTGATAGCCAACAGAAATCGTACATTGTAGGTAGAGGACTGAGGACAGTTGTTTTTTTTATTCCTTCACGTTTCCAGTGGAACATACGGCTGTAAGCTAGAGGCTTGAAGTTTCTGTAGCAGTGTTTATTTTTACAGGATGGGGTTGCTAGCCTCATGCCAAACCTTTCCTCTTTACCATCTTTATTTCTGGCTTAGTGAGGTGAAGGAGTGCGTCTTTGGCCGGGGATCGAACCCCGGACCATGTGCATGGTCGGCGAGCATCCTAACCGCTGTGCCGCAGACGCAGCGATGGACAGTAGTTTATATATATATATATAATTTTTTAAATGGTATCCCAACTGTCTAGATACTTCAATCAGTGCGTCGATGGTTCACTTGCAGAATATTCACCAGCTATGCAGGTGGTTTGGGTTTGATTCCCTGTCGACGTACTCCTAAACCTTGTTTAGCCTACAATAAGCTGGGTGAACAGCAAAAGTTGGACATGAGGCCGTCAACCCTACCCCAGTAAAAATAACACCACCGTTACTGAAACTTCAAAGACGAAAGCTTGAAGCTATATGTTCGACTAGGAACTCAAAAGCATGAAAAAAGAATATTTATTTGATATGATCAACTTTGAGGCTAAGATATACTGACCAAATGGTTAAAAATTATGTTCTTTGTTACTACAATTACATAAATATACAAAGAACTAAATATATCCTTGAAACAAAGTGCCATTCCTTTATTACCTGACAAAGTAAATTATTTCATGAATACAAAATAATGTAGTAAGAATAATGTGGTAATATTAATGGTAGTAGCAGTAGTAGAGTGCACTATTAAAAGTTCATCTGTATTTAATTTTATCTGAAGAGTGAATAGTGAAACAACAGAGAAACACTTCATTGAGTAACTTCACTAACAGTAATTGTCTTTAACCTGTAAAAGTTTATTCTGATAAATGGAAATATTAACCTACTTAATAAAATGATTGTTTAAAAGCACTATTACAAAGATGTTTTACTTTACAGTTAGCCTTTTGTGATCACAGTTTTTTTTAAATAGAAAAGAAAATTGAAACAAAAGAGACTAGTTATCCTACTTTCCATTAAAGGTCTTTTACACAGTGAAGTATTTTTATTTCATTCTACACTATGGTTGTACTACATGATCACTAAAAAGTAAATATGAAAATATTACACGTTTGTTTTTCTTTTTGTTTAATTTCATTGTAGATGTACTAATGGACTTAACCCTAACTGACTTCAGCAACTCATGGATTGACTTGTTACCAGGATATAATCTCGTTGACTTAGAATATACATGTGGATGATATAGTCCTTCTAGGTGAAGATGCTGAAAAAATAGAGCAGAGTCTTCTGAACACATTAAGGAGCAGCAATCTTCAAATGTTTGTCATGCAAGCGATTCGCTCCCTTTGTCAAATGCAAGATGATGAGACTACAGGACTGCACTACATCAACCCCTTATCTTAAAGACAGGCAGGAGTGAAGTGGTTGGTAGAACATGTTGACCACTTCGCTTATTTGGGAAGTTGCATCATCCAGTGCCAGCAGGTTAATCGCTGACGAAATCTCAATACGGATACAGAAGGGTCATTTGGCATTTTTCAGCCAACTTATGCCATATCTGGCTTAGTAGACGTGATATCCGGCCAGCTGTTTACCAAAAGGCGTGTTTACTGATAAGTAGTCCGCTCCGTCCTCCTTTACGTCTTTGAGTAATGGTCATTGATAGTGGAAGACATGAAAAAGCTGGCTACCTGCCTTTGTTTATGGGTGTCTGCATTCTATCTCCCGTGTGAAGTGGTGGTATAACAAGGTGAGCAATATTGAAGTAAGTCATCGATCGAGTGCTAGGTAGTTGGGAGGGGAAATCAATTGACGAGGTTGTGAAGTTATACCGATTGATATAGATGGTTAGGATATATGTTACGCATGCCTAGCCTAGCCATCGCCTTCCTGGACTGACGGATAATCTTACATGACTGACATAGGATGGATCAGGTTGGGAAAGAAAGAGCTAGTAGTGGTCAAACCAAGATATGTCTTCATCAGTCAACGAGATCCATAACAGTTAGTTCAAACCAGCCAGCCAGCCAGCCACGTAATGAGGTGTAGACTTCCTGACCGGTTGGGGTCCTCAGGATGGTAGAAACCAATGAAGGCTGGAGACAATCGGTGATATGGCTCAAAATTGTTCTCACTGATAGCTGGCTCAGATGCATTCACTCTCTGTGATCTATAATATCCAATAAAACTCCATTGTTCTTCCATATTACTATTCCTTTTGCCTCACACTTCTGTTTATTAAATCTATTTTGAAACTCTTTTTACTGTCTTCTCTTGCTTTGTGTGCTGCAAGGAGGTACTGAGGCAACTGTAACTGCTGCACATCTATTAAAAGTTCTACGCTGAAACCAGCCCATCGGCCACAGATTTCTGAATAAAGATGCTTTTATCTAATTACTCTCATTATTTGAGGTAACATGGGAACTAATGTCGCAGTTTGATGTATAATATTAGGTAAGAAAGGTTAGCTGATTTAATAAGCTTGTGAAGCTTTATCAACTGAAATGATTTGATTGAATACTTACTATTCAAGTGGTTCACCGCCTTCCTTTTGGAGCAATATTAGCTGATAAGAAATATTCTGGAAAAGAATTTTAGGTAGTTAAATGTACATATAGCAGCAAGCCATAAACAGAGTCACCGATTGTTGCTGTGAGTCATCTAGGTAGGTGTAAATTATCTGGTTTGAGTCTTGACGATGATATGATTTATTGATTAAGAATTTTAGCGAAGTAACAAGAGATTGACTACAGTAGTTCTGGCATACTTTCAGTTCATTAAATTATCCTCTTTGTATCCAGAAAAGTTCATCAAGAAACACATGATCAAGAAAGCAGAAAAGGACTATTCTCTATCTGTAAATAAGAAGCCTTTATGTATACGACTGCAGTTCAAGCGTGACGCATCTAGTGAAACAATTACTAGCAAGTTAACAAAATCTATTCAAATAACTTTTAATGCTGGTAAACTACAAGTCATAATTTCTACACGACCGGTTGTTGTTTCTCAGTTGAAAGATGAAGTACGTAGACTAGCTACCTCTTCTTGTATCTACCAATTCAGCTGCGCTTGTGGAGCGAGTTATATTGGCCGTTGCTCTAGGAACTTGATTTTTGGTTCTCGGGAACATCTACCAGTATGGCTAAATAAAGGTGTAGTGAAAACCATAAACCGTTCGATATTACACCACCTGTTCCAGAACTGAAGAATCCTTCGATATCATCTATTGGGTACCAGATAAATTGCCAAGAACATCAGAGGCTATAGCGATTTACCTTAAACAACCGGTACTCTGTATGCAAAAGGAACAGGTCCAACTACTTTTACTGCCCTGGCCTATTGCTGAGTCTGCGAATTCGTAAATACCTTATTACATCGGCCTTTTTTGATATGGCCCTCCATCCTGTGGATATAAATTCCCCTACCCCTTGTCATTACACTTGCATTAACTAACCTTTTGTTTTCTTATTTAAACGTAGTAGGTAACTTACACATTGACACACATGCAACGCACATAAATTTCAACCCCATAAAACCTTTCTGATCTTCAAGTATTGGTTTTTAGGGATTTAGTTGATTGGTTACATGATTTCATCATGAGCTGATATTAGTTAGAGAACCATTGGAAAACCTGCAGGGAGTACTGGACAGCTGTTTCGTCCTAGTTTGGGACTCTTCATCAGTATGCGCCCAGGGCAGGTCGGGTTTGAGGACAAATACTCGCCACCGATGACATTAGCTAGTGGTGGCACTATATCATGAATTGGCAGAAGTTAGAATTCATGGGCCACTGGTTCGGGTCCTAGTGGCATAATCGTCTACGAGCTCGCCTTGTAACCAGAAGGTCCTGGGTTCAAACCCCAGTGGGTGCGTACTGCTGAAGAGTCCCAAACTAGGATAAAACAGCTGTCCAGTACTCCCAGGTTTTCCAATGGTTCTCTAACCAATATCAGCTCATGATGAAATCCTGTAACCTTTCTAATCTACCCCCGTCCTTGACATGGTCATTCATCCATGTGAATAGAAATTAATATGAACATGACTAGTGAGAACTTATTACTATACATTCCTTGTTATTCATAATCATATTCTTATTCATGGATTTATAACTGTAGAGATTGAAGAAGAATCTAAATCATCTTGTTCTGATTATTCATAGTCATTTACTTTACAATACTGGTGTTCAATTCAGTATTACAATTTTACATATTACCACATACACACATATATTTTGGACTATAATCTACTAACAGTCTAACTGCAAATAACTTTTGGAATTCTGATCTAAGTGAATCGATGTTACTCTTGAAAAAACAACAAATGTTGTCAATAACAATCCATTCTTTCATTATTCTAGATACATAACTGTAGAACCTAATGATGAAGTTATCGAAATGAATATTCTTTGTTCAGTAATCACTTTTTGTATTTGTTTAAATTACCAAGTATTTCACGAGGTAAACAAATATCATTTTTCAAAAGTTGACATTCACTGTTTGCTATATATAACAAGTGAAGTGATATCAAATCACATAATACAACAATGGTCAAGTTTTACACGTACGTAAAGTACTTGCATAAATTATTCTCTGTTTTAAGCGTTATTATTATTATGTGATTATGTCTTTGTTCTCTTTCTTAATGTGTTAGTTTGAAGTGCAGGAACTTGCAATCAGACACATCTATGCTTCCACCCACAATGATTTCTCAATCATTCAGTCTATCAAACTAAATTTTCTCTCCTGTATAAACCTAAACTAAATGATAATAAAATATTTGAGAAAGATATGACTGAAACATATCTTGGATGAAAGACGTCAGTAGGCAGGATCCAAGAAAACCAAGTCATGCGAGAATCAAATTTCAGTCTACCCTTTGCCTCAACTTCATTGACTTTAAAATGTCCTTCAACAGCGTTGACTGTGAAGTAACTTGGCAACTGCTTTTAAGGAGTACAGTGGCACAAACAGACGTGAATCACATTCAGCAAGTATATGATGATATCACATGCCAAGTATTTCACAAAGTAAAGCTCACCGAAGGTTTTAAAGTGAGAATTGGAGTAAGACAAAGTTGCTTACTATCACTGATGACATTCCTGATTGTAGTGGGTTTAAGCATGCGGACTGTAGAAAGTGAGAAGACAAGCATATGTTGGACTACCAAAAAGATCCCAGAAGGTCTGGATTTTGTGTACCATTTATGTCTATTACCACACAGGCTCGAAGATCTACAGGTGGAAACCAATAGGTTGTCAGAACTGTCAGAGAAGTTAAGTCTTCAGGTGAACATAGACAAGACAGATGTGATGAAGATATGCGACTAACAGCAAACAACAGTCACCATCAAAGGAGAAATCTAAGGTAAGTTGTTTACTTCAATTACTTGGAAGCATCGTTTCAAATACATGGGGAAATCAGAGCCAGATGGAACCAGATCGAGAAAGCAAGATAAGCTTTGAAATAAGTGGGAAGCACATAGAACAAGATTGGAATTTTTAGCATTGACCTGAAGTCTGTGCTTCTGTAGCATTTAAATACTTAGCACAGTGTCACGAAAAGTATGTCTAGTAAGTTTCTGGTCTTCATCAACAGCTACCCCCTTCACTTTATACTGAAGCTCAAATGGTCCGCTGGAGAGGATGAGCGACAAGGAACTGTGGCAGCGAATCAACCAAGAAACTATTACCCAACAAATATGAAGAAGGAATTGGAGCAGGACTGGATTTATACCGAATAGGTCGTTAAGTGACACCACACATCAGACTATCGAGTGTAAACCAGAGGGGAAACGACAACATGGAGAAGATTATGCGGAGAGAAAGTGAAACCTTGCGGGTAGTGATGGAATCACTTGAAAATGATGTCAGAGAATCGAGTGAAATGAAGATGAGTTTCCGAATCCTTATGTCCCACTTGAAACACTCACAAAAAAAAAGAAAAAAAATAAAGTCAGAAAAGTATGTCTAGAGTTTTTAGTAAAAATTTTCAGGAATCTTAGTGAATCGTGCATAGTGGTGAAATATTTTTTCCTCTAGTAATGAGTGAACCAATAAAACTGACACTTCCTGCATTGATATTTCTGAGACAATACCTTAGCACATATATATATGATTAACATTAATAATGTGAATGATAACTCGATTTCTATCAAGTGGAGTAATACATGAATGGATGTAAGTATTGTTAATTAGTTTCTGAAACGTAAACTTTTTTGAGAATCCTATTGTGTGTATCTCGTCAGCCACGCATGTGGCCCGGGGTTCGATCCCCAGCCGACACACACCTTTACCTCGCTAAGCCAGTAATAACACTAGTAAAGAGGGAAAGTCGGGCATGAGGCTAGCAACCCCATCCCGCAAATTAAATAACCACTGCTACCGAGACTTCAAGCCTCTAGCTTGAATCCCTATGTTCCACTGGGAATGTAAGGGAATAGAAAATTTTTTTTAATTGTGCGTAAGTTAATTTAGCCTTCAGTATTAACCTAAATACTTCTGCGAATTGAAATATTCCCATATCATGAATTAAAAGTCAGTCTGAACGAAGAATATTCCTTTCAATAATTTCTCCTCTTCAGGTTCCTACAATTACAAAATATAATATTTGTTGTCGTTACAATAATTGCCAGTTATGCGGCGGATACATTTCTTCGTAGAATAACAGATTAGTTATGGGGTGTCAAAATAAATAGTCGTATTTGGGTGACAAATGTGCTCTGGGCTGAAATCGATTACAAAATATTGTAATATGTGAGACAATGGTGGTGATTAGTCATAATAGATTCGTACAATGTGGCGTAGGAAAATTGTGAAGTCAGTTCAAGGTTATAAAATGTGTCAGGTGAGTGGCTAGTAATAAGTAGCATGTATCAAAGAGGAGATAGTAAGACTTAAATGAGAGGTTCATAATGAAATAACCAATGTGTGAAATGAAACAGGTGGAGGCATATATTGATGACGGTAATAATAATAATGGTAATAATAATAATAATTGAAATAATAAGCAAAGAAAGAAAAAAACCAAGAAGCACTCTTGGTGAAAAGAAGAATCATCAATCCATCCTTAACCCTCTTGGTTTTTTTCTTTCTTTGCTTATTATTTCAATTATTATTATTACCATTATTATTATTACCGTCATCAATATATGCCTCCACCTGTTTCATTTCACACATTCGTTATTTCATTATGAACCTCTCATTACAGTCTTACTATCTCCTCTTTAATACATACCACTTTGTGCTAGCCACTCACTTGACACCTTTTATAACCTTGAACTGACTTGTCAATTTTTCCTACCCCACACTCTACAAATGTATTATGACTAATCACCACCACTGTCTCCCATTTCACAGTATTTTGTAATCGATTTCAGTCTAGCACGTTTGTCACACAAATACGACTATTTATTTTGACACCTCATAACTAATCTGTTATTCTACGTTAAAAAATGTATCCGCCGCATAACTAGCCATTATTGTAACGACAACAGATATTATAAATAATTTAATAATACTTTGGTAAAGCTATTAGCACTGAATGGCGAAACGTCAATAAAAACAATATTGTTTTGTTTTTCATTCATTGGGAAATACAAGAAAACATTTATTATAATGAATAACAAATATTATATTTTATAATCATAAGAACCTGGAGAGAAATTATTGAAAAGAATATTCTTCGTTCAGATTGACTTTTAATTTACAAATAAGTTAGATTGTAGCAACTCCATTAACCTAACGATTTTCGAAAATTCTGTATAAATGTACATTGTTTACAATAAGCTGTTACAGCTAACCTCTATTTTCCTCAACAACAAAAAAGTTATTTACATCTAATTTTAAATGAAATTTGTTTAATAAATGCTGACAGAAATACACTTAGACTTATGATGTGATACATACTGCTGATTAACTGATTTGAGTAGTTGTATAGCACTCACATCAATCAGCAGTGCTTACAAACCAGATCCATATGGCTTGAAATATCGGACGGTCATTCTGGTCGTTTGAAGAGGATATCATCAGTGATGTACTCGGATGGACTAAGCTCAGAGAGCTGAATCAGTCCAAAACACCCGAATGCTGTTTAACTACTTGGGCGAACTTGTCACACCTTACATCAAATTCACAAACTGCACATTGATTAGCGATTAGAAGTGAAATTATACCATAGTTTCCAATGGAAACGGACATTATTCAGATCGCTGTATATGGTCTGCTTGATACCATAGATGGCTATCAAGAAAGCAAACATAAATGCATGACACTGTATACTACTGATGGACTGATTTGAGTAGTTGAATACCACTCACACAAAGCAGTTTCCAAAGAAAAAACTATGGTGAAATTTCACCTCCATCTGCGTATATTGCAAATCATGAATTCGATCCAACATATTGTCAGTTTCGGCTAAGTAGCTGGCTAGAATTCGTGTGGTATGAACTGACTCAGCTCTCTGGGCTGAGTGAACTCGAACACACCGCTGATGATATCCACCGCAAACTACCAGAATGACAGTCCGATATTTTAGTTCACATGGATCTGCTTTGCAAGCACTGCTGATTGATGTGCTAGCTACACAACTACTCATATCAAACAGTAAGTAGTATATAGCGTCATACATTTACTCATGCTTTCATTGATTGCCATTTATGATATCAAGCAGATCACATGCGCATTGTGATCTGAATAATTTTGGTTTCCGAGGGAGACTGTGGTGGGATTTCACCTGGAACTGTGTAGACCGCAAATTGGCAGTTTTGTATCTGACGGCCAAATATATGAACAAATTAAAGGAACACCCATGGGATCACCTATATCAAGTTTGATTACAGAAGTTGTGATGCAAAGACTCGAAAACATAATCCTACCAAAGATCAAACCCAAAATTTGGATACATTACGTAGATGACACATTCCTAATAATTCAAAGAAACTAGCTGACAGTTTTGATTTAATTCTTTTTAAGAATATAACACTTAAGAAGACTAAAAGTAGTGGAAAAGTATGTCTGTTTGAGTAATATTATTAACTTAATTGCAATAGAATATACTTAACATATATTTAATGACTAATAATACTGAAACATTTCAATAAGAATGTTATTAAAAGACTTTTGAATGAAGATTATTGTAAGTAAACTATTGAATACAATAGTCCAGGCTACGGTAACATGCGTACACATCTTAGTTAAGTGTTTACTCTGCATGTAAAACTGCCATTTATTCAAAATCAAAATGTGACAGTACATAAATTTGCAAGTGCTTACCTGACATTTGGCTAAATGTTCACCCAATGTTGCTTCATCTGATCGAAGTCGTGCTATTTCACTTTCTTGTTCCGCCTTACGCGTTTCTGCTCTTGACAGAGCCTCTTGAATATCTGCCAATTCTTTAGCTTTAATTTCAGCATCGAGTTTAGCTTTTTGTAGGGTGCTTCTCAGATTTGTTCCTTCTTCTCGTTCAACTGATAAACGTTCTTCAAGTGTATCAATACAACGTTGACAACGTTCTGATTCTCTTAAGCATCTATCAGCATCACGTTGTGCACAGGACAGTTCTTCTTCTAATGCATCTCTATTTTTACGTAATTCCCCATAAGCATTTTGTACACGTTCTAGTTCACCTTGTAGACCTTTCAGTTCATCAGACATATTTGAACGTAATCTCTCTAAATCTGTTTTTTCACTGCTCAAAGATTGAACATTTGCTGTGATTCTTTTTATTTCTCTTCCCATATCTTCTTTTTCTCTTTTCATACTGTCTAATTCTGATCGCATGTCAATCAATTGACGTTCTAAGTTTCGTCTTTCATTTTCACTATCATCCAGTTGATGTTTAATTGACTCACACTGATCTTTTGTGCTGTTCAGTTTTGCATTTAGATCGGAAACCTGTTTTGTAATGTAGAAATGATTTTTAAGTATTAGTAAGTAATGACTGTAAAGGATGCAGTCATCAAACTGATTCACATAAACGATTAGAAATAAATCTGATTGGTGAATTATTTATTTCACTGACCATAACTACTAAAGTATTTTAGTTGAGACTTCTATCAAAATGCTTCTTACCTGTAGTCCACGTTTATGAAGGGCTGCTTGAACAGCTGACAGAGTTGAATCAGCCCAATAACATGCATTTGTACTATTCATTGGCGGTGGTGGTGATCCAGTTCGCCCGTATGCTCCTGCTCTTGAATTTTGGAAGCTATGAATTGGTAGTTTTGGATTTGAAGCATAACATGGTGAACGAGATCTTGACTGATGGTAACAATTCTCAGCAGCACCAGCATGAACATCAGGAGGTAATAAATCATCGTTGAGTATTGACTGAGAAAGTTCTCTAAGTGTTTGATATAAGGCTTGAGTTTCTTCAACTAAAGCACGAGATGATGGATCAGTGATATCTGCACCTTCTGTTTAGAAAAAAAAAGAAACAATACAGTTCACATTAATAATTTTTTTTTAAAAAAAACTACACTTAATGTATCCAATTAACTGAAATTAAATGACAGTCTTAAAGTGAAGTAATGCGGTGGATGGTGACTGACAGTGGAATCTAGGAGGCGCATTTTGTCCCACTTGGGACTCATCAGATGCTGGTCACCATCTACCAAATTACTTCAAGTTAATCCTCAGACATCGTCAAAGCATCCACACAAGGAGATGACATGTTAGCAGAGGCCGAACATTTCGGTACAATCGGTCAACGGGAAAATCAAAAAAGAGATAAAAGTACTCCTAAATGCTTTCAATGCAGTTATTATTGTGTACTTTAGTTCCTAGAGGAGCATAAGGCTTCAGCCGCACGTCTCCATTGTGTTCACTTCGCCAACGTTTTCACGTGGCTCCACGTCTGCCCACATGCTTTCATCTCCTCTTTGCACGACCTCCTCCATGTCTCCCTCGCACTGACGACCAACTCACCGCTTCCCATTCAGGTTCCAATCAAATGATGGCCTGGCGTGTGATGGTTTGTTTTCTCAGAGTATGGCCAATCCACCTCCATTCCTTCCTGCATATTTTTTGTACAATTGGTTTCTGCTGGGTTGGTTCGCTTCTAGAGATCCCTGTTGCTGATCTTTTCTGACCGGCCATCTAATCTGGATTATTGGGCGAAGAAAGCTGTTGATGAAAGTCTGTAGTTTGTTCGAAGTGCCCTTCGTGACTCGCCAAGTCTCTGAACCGTATAGTAAGTGGCACTGACTTCACATTGAAGTTGAAAATCTGATTGTTATTTTCCATGCTGAGTGCTGTTGATCTCCACACAGACTTGAGAGTAATGAAAGCTTGCCTTTCTCTTCCGATCTTCGCTTCAATATCTTCATCATTTCCATCGGCAGGTAGGTAAGTGAAGGAGGTTGCTTCTTTCAGATTTCTATAAAACACAAATAATCGAGCAAAGAATATTCTTTTCGATAAATTCCTCTTCCAGGCTCTACAATTATAGATATCTTTATATGTGCGTCGGTGGCACAGTGGTTAGGACTCTCGCCGACCATGCACATGGTCTGGGGTTCGATCCCCTGCCGGCGCACACCCGATATCTATGGTCGGCCTGAATTTGGGCTACCGATATCCATGCTGAAAATTCCATACTTGTACTGAAAATACGGTGTGGAATCAAGCTGTAAATCAATATATATATATATATGTATATATATATATGTTTCTGTAATTTATGCTGATTGTTGTCTGTTGTTGTTGCTGTTGCTGTTGGCCAGGAATCTTCATCACCTCTGTTTTCTCTATGTTCACCTGAAGGCCTATCTTTTTTGGATACTTCTTCTGCCAACTTGTTGCTTTTCATTTGGGTATCTTCCGGTTTGTGGAAAATCAGACAAATATCATCGGAGAAATCTAGATCCTCCATTTTTTGGTGTGGGTTTATTTTATGCCTACTTACTCGTTGCGTTGCTTGCTATCTGTCGCAATGCAAACACAAACGTAATGTCAATATGCCTTATGGTAGCTATAAAAAGTAGTAGATGTAAGTCCTGAAAAATATGTCCCATAAACTTATTTGGCCTTTATCCATGCAAATTAGTACAAATTACATGTGTACAATATGTAATACAAAACATTTACAACTTTAAATAACTTTTCATTATTAAACTAAGCAATCAAATAAATTAACCGAAACACAGTTCAGATGGAATAAACAGATCAGCGTAACTTGTTGAATATGACCAATGACAGACAGTCACAGAAGAAAAAAAATCAATGTCTAGAAGGTTGTTAAGATTAGTATCAATGTCCAGAAATATGACAGATTTCTGAAAAAAATTGTTAGAGTAAGAAGGGGGAAACATGGGGATGTGTACGCCGTATTCATGAATGGAAAGGAAAATAATTAAAAGATGTGGGGTGAGAAAACGATATTTAGTCAATCGAAGGGTAGGAGAAGAGTAATATCCCAGCCTATTGCTGACTGACGCCTAGTTCTGGGTGTTTAAGCGAGAGCAGAAAGGAACTAAAAGCTGTTATTCTGTCAGTAAGGTATATTACGCTAAGATCTGTACTAACACTCACGTATTACTTTGTGAATACCAGATATGCTAGAACAAAGCCTTTGAATTTATTAACCTGAGCCTTAATTAATTAAACAGTTAACTGCTTCACTACATGAAGAGTGACATGAATAACATCACAATGTACGTGATTTGTTTCAGATGAAAAGCTAAAGAGATATACGTATAATGACAAGTCGAAATCCAGGTAGGTGCGTAGTGATGAAGAGTCTCGTGCTGGGACGAAACAGTTGTTTAGTACTTCCAAGTTTTCCAATTGTTCTCGAACTTATGTCATCTTGTGATCATACCCGTAACCAAACAATTCGTGCTTAAGTCTGAAAATTTATGGTAAATAGATATTAAACTATAAACATTGACAGTGTCATTCAAAATTTCCCAAAGGCAGAATCGGAAAGGCAAGATGCACCTTCATCAACCTGAAATCAGTTTGGAAATCTTCGCTGCACTCAGCATGAAGAACATCGCTAAGATTTTCAACACAGTTGTGAAGTCACTTCTTCTACGTGGGTCAGAAAATTGCACTGTGCGTCACGGAAAGCACTTTCAACCGGTCACAGGCTTTTATCAACAGCTACCACCTTCGCTGGCTGGCTCCATACTGAAGATCAAATGGCCAGCCGGATGAAAAAGAAATAGCAACAAGGAACTCTGGCGATGAATAAACCAACCAAGAGCCGATCGCTCAACAGATATGTAAGAAAAAATGGAGATTGATTGGGCACACGTAAAAGAGGCCATCGAATGATATCACCAGCAATGCAGGCCATGGCTCGAGTGGAAGCCCAATGAGAAATGACGAGTGGGTCGTCGGTGCGAGGATAGCACAGAGGAGATCCTTTAATGGGGAGGAGATGAGAGATTATGGACGATCGTTTGGCTAGCCAGCTGAAGAGAACTGCAGAGAATAGAAGAAAGTGGAGGTGTGTTGTTGAATCCCTATGTTCCACTCGGAACCCAAGGGAATAATAATAAGATAGATAGTGTTTGACGTATTAGTTTTATTTCAAAGAGGTCGAAACAAAGGATATTCCTGTCGCATGAACACTTTTGTTTGAGATAGCCCTACTCAACACTCACTTTCTGAGCCTTTAGAATACTTTTAAAAATTAAATTTGTCAAGTTGTTTGTTCGCCTAGTGTTCACATCAAAACTATTAAATTTTATTGACAAGTATACTCAGTCTCTTTAAGCAGAATTTAAATACTTGTCACGATTACAAACCTTTACGTCCACAAAGACTTTGACCAGTACGAAGTCGTTGTAAACAATCAATTGTATGATCACGATCAGAAAGTTGTTTTCCCATTTCTTCTATTTGACTCATCAGATTGGCTATTTTCTTATTGGCTTCTTCAAGTTGTCCATTAGCTTGTTGACGAATATTTTCACAATTTCGTGTTAATTCTTCCAATTCATGTTCTAATTTCTTCTTATCATTCTTCTCTTGATCTAATGTAACCTAGAATAAAATAATTGTTATCATATTCAATGGTTAGTAAATATGATGAAATTCTGAAACCAAACAAATCCATGCAAACGAACAATTGAATATCAATCTGACTCTCACTAGTGACTGGCCTTATTCAGGTAGGTAGTTACCTTGCGTTCTAGCGACAAGTTGTCACTAGTTCGGTACAGCAGGTTGGGTGTGAGGACAAATACTCGCCATGGATGACATCAGCTAGTGGTCGAACCATATCTTGAATTGTCAGAAGTTAGAATTGATGGGCTGGCCGTTGGGTCGGGTCTCAGTGGCTTAACGGTCTACGGGCTAGCTCGCCTTGTAACCAGAAGGTCCTGGGTACGTACTGATGAAGAGTCCCAAAATGGGCTAATGAAACATCTGTCCAGTACTCTCAGGTTTTCCAGTGGTTCTCTAGCTGATGTCAGTTCATGATGAAATCCTGAAACCAATCAAATCCTCACAAACCAACGCTTGAAATATGCTAAAATATATTCAAATGATGTGTAATAGAATAATAGGAATGCCGCTATCTATCCACTATAAAATAACGCTAACAAAACGTTGTATATATTTAATTGAATTTTGGATTTTTCTGTCGATTGATTGGACCGAAGTGCTCGGTCTCAGGTTGGCATGTCGGCTTCTTGAGCAGATGCTTCGACGATGTCTGGCTTTTTAATTAGTATTTAATTGGTGGATGGTGACTAGCAGTGGAATCCAGGATGCGCATTTCGTCCTATTTGGCGTTTGAAACCATGGGCACTGGGTTCGAGCCTCAGTGGGATCATCACTCACTGAGAAATGCAGGTACATCCAGATGACGAGTCCCAAATAGGACGAAATGCGCGTCCTGGATTCCACTGCTAGTCACCATCCACAAACTAAAAACGTTGTATAGTTGAACTTGTTATCGACAAGACGTCTTTCTAAGAAATAAGAATTTCATCCCTTATTCATATGAACTGCTGTAATGTGTTTTTTATCTTTATTATTATTATTCCTTTTGTGTATACCTTTTAACACTTCTTGCTTACTAAAATTATGTCTATTTTCTACTTCATTTTGATGAAACCTGTCAATAGAACGACAAGTAATTCGGTCCATTAGTGTTTATTTTTCTTACCAACTTTTTGATGGTATTTGTTTTCGAGTGAAATGGAGTGTTTTATGTAGGAAGGTTATTTTAGTCAAGGTGTGAATACATCGATCGCTTGCTAGATGTTAACTAATACAGTTGCATACAATTAGTTATGTGCTGATCAAAATAGTAAGTGGGATCAAATTTCATCTGTAGTTTAGATGAGAAATTACTGTTTCAAATGACAGCATAGTAAGATAATGTTTTTTTTTCTTTATTCAACTGGATTCATGTAGGTTACATAGTCTTAGTATTGCATGATCGGTAGCTGATAAAACATCCTGATGTATATTTTGTTAGTGAGTTGTTTTTCTTTAGAAACTATTGATTCTCTAAAATTAGTGCCAAGATTACTATCAAGCCTGTTGACAAAACGTCCATGAGGCTAGGGGACCAACAAAAAATAATTTCCGCCATAAGCTATCTCTAGCATTTCAAACGTTTAGTGTAATATTTGATTAATTTCAGTGACTGGAGGATTTCATCATGAGCTGACGTTAGTTAGAGGACCATTGGAAAACCAGCTGGGAGCACTGGACAGCTGTTTCGTCCTAGTTTGGGACTCGTCATCAGTACGCACCCACCGGGGTTCGATGAACCTCTGTACATAGAAATATAACATCTACTTTATTTATTGATGAAAGTTATTGTGTACAGACTTATTAACTTAGTATTAACATGTTAAATGAGACATATCAGTCTAAATGCAACGAAATTTCTGGATTTGTTGACTATTCTCTATTTAATATGAGTGTAGAACTTGGGCACTGTGGTTAAATGTAATTCCATATTAGATAAGTTTATTTTTAAATATCACACAGTGATGCAGTATTAAAAACTGGTTGATAAGGTTTCGAGCATAAATTATTGCCAGTCATAATCATATGAATTTAGTCCCACGGCTTCACAATATATCATATTTACATTTTCTCTTTCTTCCTGCCTCTCCAACTTCCCTTCGTTGTTTGTTGCCACTTTCCATATCTCCGGTATAGGCGTTTCGTCATTCCGGTTGTTGAATCCACAAAAAAAGCTTCAAAAGGATAATCTTTCTCTCCATTTTATTATATTACTTTTTAATACTGTCAACCTGTCTCACCCACCCTATTCTGTGATTACATGCAAATGAATGCAGTGTAATGGCTGAGCTTTTTTCTAGGTTATTTAACTTAACAGGGTTAATTATTCAAGGTCTAGCTAAATATTTATGTTCCAATAATCTAGCTGACCCTGATCTAATAGTTTGACCTATGTAATTGACCTCACTGTCATTACATGGTATTTGGTAAATTATATTACTTTTCTTAATTGGATCTACTTGGTTCTTAAGCCGATAAAGTTTATCTCTATGAGAGTTGGTTGGCTTAAATGCCACCCTAATTGTAGCGTCATTAAGAATTCTACCAGAGGCCTCTGACATACCTTCTTTATACGACAGCACTACAGATGCTTTGTATTCTATGTTATTTTCGTTATTTTCGTCACTTGTATTGCTAGTCTTACTTTTTCTGTGGTTCTTCATATATTTCTGAATAAATTCTGGTGGGTAGTTAGTTACTCACTAGTAATGTTTCCTTTATTTATTTGATTTCGTTATTTAAATCTTCTGGCCTACTAGTTACGCTCTTGGCTCAATTATAAAGACATTTAACTAAATTAAACTAAAATTCTGTATTTAAATATTCTCTTCCTTACATCCACTATCGTATGATCACATTTCTGTTCTCACATTTTATTGGAGGATCAGGTAACCAGAGACAATACGCAGTAAGGAACTCTGGTAAGCAGCAAACCAGCCCAGAACCTATTGGTGAACAAATATGCAGAAGGAAATGGAACCAGACTGAACATAAGCTGAGGAGACTATTGAATAACAATACACACAAGGAAGGCCTTCTTGTGAAAGTCGAATAAGAAGCGATGGATTAGACATCCAAGAAATGTGTAAAGAAACTCCGGTGACGAGTAAACGAAAACTTGTGGGCAGTGGTCAAACCACATGAAAGTGATTTCAGAGAACCAGATAGAATACAAATGTGTAGCTGAGGTCATATATTATACTCAGAACCCATGGAATTAATGAGAGTAATAGTAATTACTGGGATCGATGACCATCTAGGAGAAGTTCTACAATGATTTACTGATCAGTCACATCCAGAATTAAAAATATCCCATAAACGGATCAATAACCGACCAATAAAGGTCCCTAAATTATCATTTCCTGTTGTGTTTCAAAAAACTAGAGGACACTGGATATCGTACTGCTTTTAGAAACTATGTTATGCGTGAGTATTTTGATGACATTCCCGTCACTTTTTACTTGTTTTACAGATTATTTGTGACGTAACATTTTTTTCACTGGAAACACTAAAAACATATGAGAGCTTTTCCTTAAAAGTATACTGGACACATCCATATCGTAATAAGCACTTCAAATTCTGATTTGGAAACAAATTATACCCCATAGATATATTGATGAAAACGTTAATAAGCCGTTGAGTATTGTGCTACAGCTATGAAGTGAAAGTAAAACAAAGTGCCTAGTTAAAAAAATGTATCAACTCACTAGATTTCTAGTCTCCATTGTACGTAAATTAGATGCAAAGTTTTCACATGCTGTTTGACACACTCTTGATACTCTAGATAATTCAACTCGAGCAGCACCAATTTCTCTTTCAACTTGACCTCTAACTTCAACAAATTGACGACGACATGCTACAACTGCTCTCCATAGGGCAAGTAATCTTCCATGTTCCATTGTAAAGTAATCATTGAAAGCAGCTTCTTCATTTCTCCATTCTGCTTCTCTACGTTCAAGAACTTCGCGTAGCCGACTTGCTTCCTCTTTAATTCGTGATAAATCAGATGAAAGTGTTTGATTTGTATGAGTAGCTTGATCTAATTGTTCTCGTAGCATTGTATTTACACCAGCAAGAGTTGACGCTCTGTTTTACGCATAAATATAAGATAAAATATAACCTTGTAAAAATGGCTCATACCTTTCATTTTACTGCTGATTTCTAAATATTAGATTACTAACATACTCCTTCAGTCATACCTTGTTTAATTCTAGCCATACATAATGTAGTACATCGAGGTGGTTTCCGAAATTCAATACTGAAGAAGAAGGTCTAAACTTAGTTTAGTTTCAGTCGCATGTGTATAACAATGTTCAAGTAAAATTTATTATTTTTAATAAATATTTATGTTAGACCAGCGAATTGGCTGTACATTAACCTATAGCCTTATTATAAAAGTGTCTAGTTTAAATCTGTAGCGGTACATAATCTCCTAAAATTACTAGCCCACAGCTTTTATCATTCAACACTGGCTGCTAACCGCCGCTTTTCAATTCGATCGGTTAAGCTGAAAGTGCACGGTCAAGCATGGCACACTATCATGTTACTTTCGTTTATTCATTTAAGCACCCTAGCTAGCTAAACAGTCATCACCGATCCACATTTCCCATCCCGAAATATATTCCGCATTCTGGAATATCAACCTGTTATCTTGATTCGGCTTACAAACAGTTCTCTGATTGGAGGATGTGCACTTTCATTCATGGGTACCCGTAAACGAACTTCATCTTCTAAAAATCGAAAAACTTTAATGTGGTGTAAAAGATAGTTGTGTGGATTTGGGATAAAACCCAGATTAGTTTTTGATGACATTTAAAAAAATCATTATTGAAAAAAGCCATTGGGATACAAATGTTTGGATACTTCTTCGATTAGAAACAATTAAAGTTCACATTTGTCACGTTAAAACGATTAAATCTGTTGCTGCTTATACATGTGTCTGTTCATTATAGTATCAATACATATCTGTTCCCTTTCTTTTGAGGCTACAAAGTTTGGGAAACTGACTACGTATACTTTTGAGTAAAGTTTTGGTCCTTGAATGCTGTAATCACTGGAATGATTCTCAGTAATCACAAAAAAACCAACATACATAGTATTTGTGATGATATTAGATGATATTGCTCGGTGCAGACTGAATTCTATCAGTCAGGTTTGCAATGTGGCCACCATTCTAGGTAGCTCGCCATCACGGTGTACATTGATTTGATGACATTAGATGGTTGGAGGCAATCGGAAGGAAGCCTTGGATCTAGGTTTCGTGCTAGTTGGCACTCGTCAGCAAGGCGTATCTGACTGATAGAATTCAGTCTGCACCAAAGAGAGGACTAGACGCATCACACTAGTTACTAGTATTTAGCGAGCGTGAAGTAATTCGGAAACTGCTTAGACACTGTGGAATGAACTGCTTCAAGCCCCATTAAACCTCTTTCAACAGCTCTATATGATGACACCATATGCTAATTAATTCACAGTATAAAACTCAGAGAAGCCTTTTAAGTAGAAATGTGGATAGGACAAGGCTGCCTACCATTACCAACGATATTACTAATTGTGATGAATTGGATCATGCTGCAAACAGTTTGAAGCAAGGAGATGGGCATACGCTGAAATGACCAAAAGACATTGGGAGATCTAAACTTTGTGGATGATTTATTTCTAATATCACATAAAATTGAAGACTAACAGTCGAAAACTGACAAATCGGCAGAAGAAGCAGAAAAGACAGGACTTCAAGTGAACATATGGAAAGCGGGAGTGATGAAGATAACCAACCAGGAACAACAAGCACCAATCACTATCAACTGGGGAAATTTGAAGGAGGTTACCTCTTTCATCTATCTAGACAACACCGTCTCACTACAGGCAGCAAACATAAGGATGTTAAAGCCAGATAGGATCCAGAAAGCGAGACAGGTCTGCATTACTTTGGAGTCAATGTGGAAATCTGCTGCACTCAGCATAAAAGGAAGCTCCGAATTATCAACAATAATGTCAAGTCATTCGGAGCTACTGGTTTATTCGCGACTTGTCTTATTATGAAACGTATTCCCAGTAGGCTGCAGACTTTTGTCAACAGCTGCCTTCTTTTCATACTGAAGATCAGATGGCTGGAAAGGATTAAGAACAAGGAGTTCTGGGGACAGATCAATTAAGAACTTCTAGCTCGAAAAATTTGTCAAAGGAAATGGAGATGGATCACACACACACTGAGGAGTCCATTGAGTGACGCAGCACGCTATACAGACCTTTAAGTGGAATCCGAATGGGAAATAAGGAGATGGACACGGGTCCAAGGATGACATGTAGGAGATTGTGTGAGGAGATGAGAACTTATGGGAAATCATGAAGCTAGCTAAAAAGGACTTCAGAGAACAGGATGAAATAAGAATGCACTGCTGAAGCCCCATTTTCCCCTCGAAACCCATGGGGACAATACTAAAAATGTGTTGCTTAAGGATCTGTATGCCTACTGTTGACACAATTTTGAGTACAAAATACAGAATCTATAGTTTTGTGAATTTTCGTGGTATTGACAACAACATCGTTTTTTATTGCCTTATCTGGTTTGAAGATTGTCTTATATGAATAGCTATTACTTGGTCTTGAAGAATAAATCGTTAGTATTCACCACATAACTTAGTAAACCAAGTGTTTTCATAACACATTTATGCTAATCACTCATAATAGTAAATATAGAATATAAATAATAATCACAAGATACCTCTGCTGTTCTTCTTCAAGTCTAAGAAGAGTGGCTTCATATTCAGCTGTATTTTCATCCATACCAGCCTATAAATTGAAAATTATAAAAGATACATGCTTTGAAACATAGAATAAATGTGAAGATTCACATATAAAGTGTAAATAATACAAAATGTTATAATATCAATAGATCTGATTGAGAGCATTTCGTTCCTGGCATAAATTATGAAATAAATAAAGTTAATATGGGCAAGATTTAGTGAATCTGTTAACTTTGGCCAAAATTCTCAGTTGAACGCCTGGTACACATACAATTGACACATTCCATTATTGGAATACAGAGGTTGCTAAATAAAATAATCTAACCAGAAAAACCTTAAGTATTACGGGAGTATTTAATTTTAGTGGGATAGGTGAAAAAATTAGTGCATTGATGGTTCACTGATAGAATGTTTATCAACTATGCACCTGGTCCGAGTTCCATACCCGAACGACGTACTACTTAATCCTACCCAGTTTACTAGTTAATAGTAAGTGCAGGAAATAGAAAAGGTTGACAGTATGAGGCTAACAATCTCACATCGTCATAAGAACTACACCAATGCTACTGGAACACGGAAGCTTACAGCTTGAAGTCCTATATTTCATTTGGAACGCATGAGAATGAAAAACAAGTGAAAATGTGGAAAAGTTGAAGGGGATATGAAATTAATTAATGTCGAATGTTGCATAATTTAAAATTAAATTATATCACTGAGAGAAGTGTTACTAATTAGGTAAGACGACTATCAACATTTAAAAACCAATAGATGATGTTGACGTAAACTTAGAAAAAATTATTAATTAGTAAAATAAAAATTGAAGTTAGACATCAATTCGCTGAATAAATCCGGACTTGCAAACAAGACATATTCACTTAAATTGTTAAAATTTGGCACACCCTTACTTTTATACCTCGTTCTCAATTTGCAACATATATATATATATATATATAGCGGAGATTCAGACTTTGTAGTTTCAGCAGCAGTGTAGTTGTCTTCACGGTGTGAGGTTGTTACCCTCACGTTCAACCTTCCATGTTTTTCCAAGTTTACTGTCAGTGAGCAGGCTAGGCAAGGAATGGGGATGCATCGGCTAGGAATCGAATCCGGACAATCTGTGTGAGTAGCTAACATTCTACCACTAATTCAAGTGTGGGGGGGTTTGCAGAGATTTGATTGGTTTCAAGATTTCATCTGGAACTGATATCGGTTAGAGGACCATTGGAAAACCACCTGGGAGTACTGGACGGCTGCTTTGCTAGCCTAGTTTTGGACTCTTCATCAGTACACACCTACACTGCAGGGGTTCGAACCCAGGACCTTCTGGTTACAAGGCGAGCTAGCCCGTGGACCATTAAGCCACTGGGACCCTATCCAGCGGCCACTAGCTGATGCCATCCATGGCGAGTATTTGTCCTCACACCCTACCTGCTGTACCGAACTAGTGATGACTACTCACTAGAATCCAGGTAACTACCGACCTGAATAGCGCCATTCACTAGTGAGCATCAGATTCTACCACTAAGCCACGGACGTAGATATGTACATAATCACCTATGTAGAAAATTCAGTTTCGAAGCTCCACTGAAGTTCATGAATTCGCGAAGTCTTGCTTCATAGTGGATTTTATTGTATAACTGGCTGTTTCTTACTTAGGTTTTACTGTGGTGTCAAAAATAAAATTTCATTTTTCACCTAGCTTTATTTGATCAAACATACTTTTGACTGCACACAATCATAAAATATATGTCAAGTTAACCGAAGTCATTGCAATCAGTTAGCTTTTAAATTTAGGTATGGTGAAGAGATCGTTACTTTTAATACCTTTTCTCAAATCTTTGACTGGTGATGACTAGCATTAAAATTAAGGATACGTAATTCATCCATTACCATCATTAATTACCAAAAATAAATTTACATTAATCCTAAAATAAATAGTTGAAGCGTCCGTGATAACAGTCAGCATCTCAACAAAGGCTAAGCATTTCAAGTATTGGTTTGTAGGGATTTGGTTGATTGGTTACAGGATATCATCATGAGCTGACATTGGTTAGAGAACCATTGGTGATGAAATCCCGTAACCAATCAACCAAATCCCTACAAACCAATACTTGAATATCAATGAGATGCTCACTAGCGACATGCCCTATTCAGGTAGGTAGTTACCTGGGGTTCTAGTGGGAAGTCGTGACCAGTAGGGTGCAGAAGGTCGGGTGTGAGGACAAATACTCGCCGAAGACATTGGCTAGGGGTCGCGCTATATCTTGAATTGTCAGAAGTTGGAATTCATGGACCATTGGATCGGGTCCCAGTGGCCTAATGGTATACGAGCTAGCTCATCTTGTAACCAGAAGGTCCTGGGTTCGAACCCCGGTGGGTGCGTAGTGATGAAGAGTCGAAACAGCCGTCCAGTACTCTCAGGTTTTCCAATGGTTCGCTAACCAATGTCAGCTCATGATGAAATCCTGTAACCAACTAAGCATTTCAGTCCAACATAACTAACCTAAAGACAAATAATTTTCTTATATCTGTCTATCACAATCAATGAATCTTCAGACTGGGATATCAGTTCATCCTAAGTTTCCTATCTGATAACATTTACCATTTAATTTCTTCGATTTAAAATTCAGAATATCATCCAGTAAGCTGTTTACTTTTAGCAAATTTATTTTCCTTTAGAACTTAAGCATTTAGGATCTTCAGTAATTGAAACCACCAAAATAAATAAAAATATTTATATCCTATTTATCAGATTAATTGGTGACCCAAGAGAGAGAGAGAGCGAGAGAAGAAGAGTAAGTAGATTTCAGCGTTTTATTTTCCATAACTATTAATTTATGTAATTATCAGTTGAACAGTGATCCTACTGTGAGGTAGTTAAAATTTATGTGTGTATCTTAACTCTCTTTTCTTATTTTGCAAAATATTGTCTAATATAAAGTTGATAATAAGAGTTGCTTTAGTAATAACACTAATAATAATAAAATGATAAATGCGGGTTAACTTTAATCACTAGAGTGGTTTGTCCCCTGCATACTCGTCTTAGGGTACACTATTAAATATTTTTTTAAAGTTATTATTTAAGGTCACTTAGATAGCTTGATCCGCCATAAGTGTACCAATTACGATTATTTGTTGATACCTTTTTTATCTGTTTAATTAAAAGATTATTAATGGAGACCTTTGTAGAAGTACGAATACTTAGCGGAATTTATCTCACCAAAGTAGAATAAAGTTACGTCGAGTCCATAGAACATGATCTGCCTTAATTACTTTTCCACTGAAATGTTTTTAGGTGCGCATATTTTTCTATCATCTGTGCAAAAATGAATTCTAAAGTCGCATACAAATGTTACCTAATCATATTCTGTGGAGTCTTGATGAGCAAAGTTTTGATAAAATGCATTAGGAAGGAAGACATCTGTCTTTCCTCTAATCTTTCCTGGTTTTCCACATCATTGTTAATGTCTGGAACGATATTTCGTGTAAACTTATACGTGAGAAAGTTAAAACAGTTTGGTATCACTCAATCTTTTACAGTTTATTAATTCTTGTATTCTATCTATTCTTCTTTATAGGTCCACATTAATCTTTCCTCACATACTTAAAAAAGAATTTGCTGCATTGCGGAGGAAATTCAAAGTTGTCATTAGGGCAAGTGGGGTGTTTCTAAACCAACTCGTTATCACCGTTGCGGACAGACCCTTGAATTCATTCAAGGAGTCAAGTGGTAGAGCACGCTGACCACTTCACTTATTTAGGAAGTTGCATCAGTCCTAACGGGTAGATCGTTGACGAAGTCTCAGAATGGATACAGAAGGCTCGTTTGGCGTATGTCAGTTCACGCCGTCTCTGGCGAAGACGTGATATCCGGCCATCGACCAAAGGGCGTATGTACTGCTCAGCAGTCCACCCAGTCCTTCTATATGTCTGTGAGACATGGCCACTGAAAGTGGAAGATACGAAAAGGCTGGCTAGTTATCTTTGATCATGTGTCTAAGTTCTATCTCCCGTGTAAGGCGGTGTTATAGTAGAGTGAGAAATATTTAGGTTAGGCATCGGTCGAGTGCAAGGTAGGTGGGAGAAGAAATTAATCGATGAGGCTGTAAAGTTACATCGACTGAGATGGTTAGGACATGTGTTACGCATGCCTAGCCTAGCCATTGCCTTCCTCAACGGACAGTGTTAGTTGGCTGACATAGGGTCAGGTTGGAAAAGAGCCAGTGGTGGTCAAACCAAAACATGGCTTTATCAGCCCATGAAATTCACAACAATTAGTTCAAGCCATGTATGAAGGTGTAGACTTCCTGGTTGGGGTCCTCAGGACGGCTGGAGACAATTGATGATATGCCTCAAAATAGTTCTCAATGGCGCATATGCATCCACTCCTTGTGACTTATAATAGCCAACAAAACTATATTGTTCTTCAATATTACTATTCTTTTTGACTAATATCTGTTTACTGTCTCTATTTTGCGTTTCTTTTTACTTTCTTCTCTTGCTTTTTGTGCTACATGGAGTGTGACGACTCGGACTGCTGCACATCGGTGCAAAGTTGTTTGTCTAAGCCAGTCAGTCAGCCAAGGATTTGAAGAATATCATCTTATCGGACTCTGAGCATTCCTTCTGTACACAACTCTCTCCTTGAATCTTATCAAGTAGGACTAGAAACAATTATAAAACACTTTATGCTTGAACAACTACGCATCAGAAAATCAACAATACCTTATTTGTCACGTATTTTATGTAATGAAAGAACGGTGTTAGGTATGACACTATTAACTTACTGCTCTTAAGTTAATGAGCCACATCTTCAGAGTAAACAATATCAGGCAGGGTGCACGCACATGACACACAATCCTCTTTTAAACCTTGCACACAAGTACTAGGTCACGTACTACTGTATCGGCCTTAGTAGATCTGAAAATAACGCTCTGATAATAATACGTTTATGACTGGGCTTTAAATCTACAGGTATTCCGTGTTCATCTTAAATTCTAAAGCCTCCAAAGTATTTTCATTTCATTTTGAAAAACTTGATCATAAACTTAAGTACGTAGCCTTTGTGACCTAATGGACAAGACTTTGTGCGTTGGCTGTTCAGGAGTAAAATACCAGTCAGACACACAGGAGGTCTGGGTTCGATACTCGGTTGACAGAATCATAAACCTCGCCTAGCCAGTATTAGGCTCGGTGGAGACAAAGGTCGGGCGTGTTTGGCTAGCAACTCTACCTCGTTAAAACATTTCCATGGCAACCGAAACTCAAAAGCTGAAAGGGCGAAGCCCTATGTTCCACTTAGAAAGCAGAAGAATAGGCCTCCAGTTTTATTTATCAGTGTTATACTTCAGCCCAAATAACCCAAAGTGTTTGAAACTCAGTAGAACGTTTTAATTTCTCAAATATAAGTCATTCAGTGGAGATGTCATCCACCTGTAGAATACATATTCTGAATTAATGTATACCTACTGAAGTTAACTGCTTGAAAAAAAACAACTGATAAGAGTAGTCCCTTATAATGAGGCATATTTGACAAAAATACTTTACCTTTCTGTTTTGGTTTTCAGTTTCAGCTATCTGTAGTTTGAGTTCAAGTGTTCGACATTTTTCTTTGTATTGTAAAACCTGTAAAGGGTAATTAGTAATAGAGATTTGTAGCTCAGGTGGATGATTTGCAATTAATAGTATCCTCTGAGCTGAGGTGACCAGAAAGTTTAAAATCCAAGTCAATAGAAAATGGTCAATACATATGTAAAGATAGTTATCAGGAGACGCAATTACATCACTCGTGAAGAAATTTAAATAATTTCACTTTATGCTAAATATTGCGCTGAAGATGTAGTCCAGAAGGACGACGAAAGCTCCGCAACTAAACCAACCAGCTCAGAGAACACTATTAATTGCAAAAGGGTAATTAGCAGTAAAACTGTGAAAACTTTTTTATTGAATTTAGAAAAGTGAACATGAAAGGCCTTGAAAAAAAAGCTTTCTAAGAAAAAACACAGTAATAATTCAAGAGTTGAATAGGTTTTTGTCTTGAATGCAAATTGACTATTAATGCGTAATTTGCATTAAATTTACCGCTAACCAAAGCTCACTAGTCAGCTGATGAGTGTAATACTAGACAGTAAGTGATATGGCTCAAAAACATTTTCACTAGTGTTAATGTATTCACTCTGTGTAATCTCTCAGATCCATTAAATCCGTGTGAATATTACGGTAAAGGAGTGCGTCGGCCGGGGATCGAACCCCGGACCATGTGCATGGTCGGCGCGCGTCCTAACCGGTATGCCACCGACGCACGAATATTACTGTTCTCTATAACCTCTTTTTTCTGTATTCTCTCTAGTTGTGCACTACATGGGGTGAGGCGACCTGAGCTCCTGGACTTCTCTGCAAAGTTATACATTGAAATTCAGTCATTTAGTCAATTTATCTAAATTTAATGAAATTTGTGAATAAATTTCAAAGAGAATAAGTGGGACATTTAATACTTTGTACTGACTGAAGTGCCTTCAGAATAAGTACTATGATGTGAACGTAATAAATACACACTATGTTAGCTTTTCTAACCTTAGATTGAAGTCGTTGAACAAGATTTGTTTGACGTTGTTGTCCTTCTTGATAAGCGGATAGCCTTTGTTTATAAGTGGATAATTCTTCATCAAACTTTCTTCTTAAATCACGATTATCCAAATTTAAATTATGCGTAACAGTTGGTAGAGTTAATCCAGCAATTGAATCTTCTTCACATGATTCACCAAAATCCTTAGTGAAATAATAAACAAAATATTTAAAAAGAATTAATAATTAAGTTTTGCACACTCGTTTTTTAAACTTATGTTAACTGCAGCTGAAGTTTTATGATGGAAATCAAGTTATATACACTTTTCCCTTTGATTTTATGACAAAACTTATCTTACTAAAGAGACTGTCTTAGAAACATTTTGTGATGTGGGTTATTCCTCTGGGTTAAATTACTGTTTACTTGAAAGGTTATATTGCAAGGAAGGACTTCTTCTTCGTGATGTTATTCGTTTTTGTCATTTTACTTATTTTTTTCAGGACTTGCATTTCTCAGATATGAAGCATACTGACAACATATTCATGTCATTTATCTTGCTTCATCAACCAAGTGATTTCTTAAGACAGAACGACGGTCGTCTTCTAACGCTAAACAATCTTTTAACCGGTTGGAGGATTTCATCATGAACTGACATCAGTAAGAGAACCATTGGAGAACCTGGGAATACTGGACAACTGTTTCATCCATTCTAGTTTCGGATTCTTCAGAAGTAGGCGCCCACCGCCACAAGGCGAGCTAGCTCGTAGACCATTAAGCCACTGGGACTCGATCCAATGGCCAGTGCATGAATTCCAACCTTTGCCAATTCATGACATAGTGCGACCACTTCACAGAGTCTTCTTTGATGAGTGAGTTACTGCCTCCCCTTCAACCTGCTGCACTCTACTGGTCATGAATTCCGGCTAGAACCCCAGGTTAACTGCCTGAATATGGCCAGTCGCTTTTAATTCTTAATTCATCAAAATGTCAGACTACTATTTTTATCATTAGAAGTGAAGTACAACTGTACACTATTATAATTACTATTTCTGTCCCACCAAAAACAAATGTATAAACATGCGAGGGTTTTGTAAAATAACATGCTGAGAATTTCCACTTCTATAATTAAAAAGAAAGATTACATCGTCTGGAATAAAAACCATTGTTAATATCGTCAAAAGTTGGGCTTATTAAAATAGATTTCATTATGCTTAACAAAAAAGTGTTATCAGAATAAATGTGCACATCCATAATGTAGAGATTATATACGTGTTAAGTAATATATATGTATTTTAACTGTATATACTTGGAAATCTTTGACTATTACGTAATAAAAATGTTTTACTTCTAAAGGTCATCAAATTAATCCCTTGATAATGAAAACAAATACACTTTCATAAACATTAAACTATCATAGAATTCATCAAAATGTTTGTTCCTCAGTGCTAGTTTTCAAGTCCAATTTATTATCATTTAACATATAGATTGGAAAAGTGTAAATTGTAGGTTGATTAATCTTTATCACTCCAATACACATTAATTATGTTATGGCATTATTATTAGTTGCTCCTGTGGAAAGAGCTATCTATATAGGGCGAATAACTAGACAGCTTAACAAACGTATTAATGACCATCTTCCTTCATGGTTCAGAAAAGGCTAATTAAAATCTACAAGAAGTTCTATTTTGACTCATTTGATTGACGATAGCGGTCACCAAGTGGACAGAAGTAGTGCCTTTAAAGTTATCTATCGCGTTCCATCGAACCTTCCGAAGGGAATTCGAACCAGCCTTTTACACATACCCGAAGCTATGGGAATTAATTCGAGAGAACAATCGTAGTCTTTGCATACGTCAAAAGAAGTTTGTTCTACCTTTGTCTCTCCCTTGCTTGCCTAGGTAAATTCTAATCAAAACCCTTCCACCCTCTCTTATTTTCCATTTCCTTAGTACTTTGATGATACTTATTTAAAGTCTGATTATCTGTTCTCTTCACCTTTAGTATTACGTAACTTTTAGGATTTGACCTAATTTATTTATTGAATTGTCTACATATACACAGATTATACAACCTTCGTTATTCTTATCATTATAATCATCGTTATTAATGACGTTCAAAACATTTACCACATTATTATTTGATCCACAAAGCCACCATTATTGGTTAACATTTTTATAAAGAAATCTATGGAGATTAGAGTAAAGCCTGAAGAAGATCTAATTGAAAACAACAATATTGTTCGCTTATATGTCTTGTTCTATTATTATAATTATTATATAGCATACATTAATTCGATTATACACTTTAATGCATGCATGAACACATGATACGAAATATATGTCACGATTCCTTTAAAGTGTAAAATGTAAATATAGAAGAATTAACAGGAAACGGATAAAGGTTTTGTACTTTAAAATAGCCGTATAAAATGAATCTCATTAGGATAATGTTCAAAGATGAATTGTCTGCCTCTCTCTATATATATACATATATATATTATTATTGTTTCCTTTAATTCCTACAGGAACATAGGGCTTCAGCCGTGCGTCTCCATTGCGTTCGGTTCTCTGCTAGAGTCTTCACCTGTCTTCAAGTCTGCCCACACGTTTTCATCTCCTCTTCACATGACCTCCTCCAAGTCACCCTTGGACGACCAACTCGCCGCCTCCCATATATATATATATATATATATGGACTAATTACTTATCCTATGTGACTATATACATGAATACAGTTTATGTATAGTGTAAGTTTTCAAGTTTGGTAAATAGATGAAAGATTACGAAAAAAAAACCAAAGTTTATTCATTGAAGAAACATTTTAGTGTGCCTTTTTCTGTGCATCGGTGGCACAACGGTTAGGACTCTCGCCGACCATGCACATGGTCTGGGGTTCGATCCCCTGCCGACGCACAACTGATATCTATGGTCGGCCTGCAAAATTTGGGCTACCAATATCATCTGCTGAAAATTCCATACTTAACCAAAAATACTGTGTGGTTTCAAGCTATGATCAAAATAAAAATAAAGAAATAATACTTTATGAGGTGATAATAAAATTTTTCAAGAGAAAATATTCCTCATATTGAATAAATCTTTATTTCACATAAACAGGTAACCTTTCCTAAACACATAGTTATAGCGGGCATAGACTAACAGCTGAACACATTTAACTCAATAAAAGATATAAAGATATGACATGATATTCACGTAAACTTGGTCATATTAAAACAGAAGCAGGTAGCTTTAATAAAACGTGAATGTAGTTAAGAGAACTTAACATTCTTGAGAGTCTGTTATCAGTGTAACTATAAAGGAGGTTCCACCTTTCAATGGGGAAGAGGCATAACGATTAGATATCATAGCTGATATTTAAGATGTAGAATCATTATTTTTTTATTCCATTACGTTCCCAGTGGAACAACATAGGGCTTCAAGTTTCGGTAGCAGTAGTGTCTATTTTTACGGGATGGCGTTGCTAGCCTCATACCCAACCTTCCATCTTTACCAGTCTTATTAGTCGCTTAGTGAGGTAAAGTTGTGCGTCAGCCGGGGATCGAACCGCGGACCACATGCATTGTTGGCGGGCATTCTACCGCTGTGTCACCAACGTATAGAATCATTATTTAGTGGGTGATATTTGTTAATCATTATGTTTACATTGCCCTACGCGTCAAACAACCTTTTATTTCATGTAAATTTTGTATTTTTTGTATGAAATTATTTTATTTCAGAGAATAGGAGTAACTTCGTTTTCAAATATCCTTTAGGGTGATTTCATGAGTAGTTCATGGTCTGTGTGTGTGTGTGTGTGTAATTTCATGCTGATACATTATAGCGACGAGGTATTCATTTGTTCACTCTGACTTATTTTACAAGTTGAGCATTGTTTATCCTTCTAACCTGTTTCTCATCAGCATCATTAACCACAGATATCAGATCGAAAAAATGAAGAAGCAGGAACTTATTTGTATTTATGTACATTTATGTACGAAAGAAATTGTTGGGTAAAATTATTACGTTATTACACAACTCATATCCAATTTCTTTATATGCTATTCAGTAACAAGATTATACTTTGTGTATTTATTAAACTAGTATTCCATCAATACCTCCACCACTTAGGCTAAGTCTACGAGACTCGTGACGTAATAATTTTAAATAGTCCTTTCGAAGTCCTTTCTCTTCTTTGTTGTTACAATAAGTTCATAACGGTTATATGATCCTAAACGGCACTGTTACTTAAATACGGCTTTTAAATTCCCAGCACACATTAATTCCTTAGGTAATACACTACCTAGGTCTACAACTTTTCCATGAAAATGAACCTAATTTGTATTTTCTTTAATAACAATGTATAACTTTAATTCCAATGCTTTGAGTACATTTTTGATAAAGGAAAATTGAGGACAAAGTTGAAACTTTATGCTGATGATACCCATGGGTGGATGAAGTATGGTTAAATATGTTTGGTTTTTTGGATTTGTCACTGTTTCATTTAAAAGTTTTGAGTGATTATCTACAAGTAAGATGATGTTTGTAGTCCATAGTGTGAAGTCATTCAAATCTAACCGCTGGTATTCATCTAGGATTCTCCGAATGTTAATTCCAAAAAATATTATAGACCTTGATTTCATCGTATTATTTATTAGCTATTTCTTAAGGTTGGCATGAATACATCATGTTGCTGTAACCTTTCTTGCCTTGTTGTTCTCAATTTTCGATTCAATAACATTGGTGATAACCACTGAATTCACCATAAAAATGAGGAGTTTTAAACCGTTGGTATGTATTTATTTTGTGGGATTATTTCCAGGCCAATTATCGTCTGTTTTTAAATTAGATTATGTAAAATGTTATCGTAACTCTTCTAATCGACAATTTAGTTTTTTTCAGATAATAAATTTACTGTTACACACTAAGCATTTTGTAAAATATGCAAAATCTAACTATCCTAAAATCACCTTTTACTAGAGTTTTTTCGGGTAATCATAGTCAGCTTACCGCAGTTGTGATGGATATGTGAGGAAATGTTAGAGTTTTCAAATCTTAATGGGTATAATTCAGCTTGATATTGGAATGGCCAGTTGATATTGTTCTGTTGAATATGTGACACATGCTCTGTCCTGATCTCATACTCATCAAGCAGTTTTGACAACAATTTAAAAAAATTTTATTCGTTTACGTTTCTAGTGGAACATAGAGCTTCAAGTGAAAGCTTTGAAGTTTCGGTAGCAGTTGTATTTATTTTTATGGGATGGGGTTGCTAACCTCATGCCCAACCTTCCCTCTTTACCAGTCTTATTGCTCGCCTAGCGAGGTTTAGGAGTGCGTCGGCCTGGGATCGAACTCCAAACTTCATGTGTAGTTGACGAGCATTCTACCACTAAGCCACCGACGCCTGTTTTGACAACAGATTCAAACTAACCGCTACTATATTCCTCCTTGTATAAAACATAAAACTAAGTTCTAATGATGTGGCGACATAATACATTTTTCTATGCTGTCCAAACATGCAAGAAGAGTAAGTGAAACAGAATTTGGACACATTTATTATTCCAATGAATCTAAAAACTCGTCTTTTTATGACCTTAATACCTTTCACTAATACATTCAATTATTTTTGAACAGAAGTACTTTTATTTTATCGCCAAAGGGAATTAATCAAACCCATGACCACAAGATAAGGTGAATATAAAAACTTTTAAGGAACTAAAAGAAACTGGGGTTTTAGAATAGTTTTTCATAAAGAGGTTAAATGTCATGGATAGTCTTCAATAATATTGCCATAAATGTTCTCTTCGTTTAATGAATTTGTTGTCATACCAAGTAATGCTTGATAAATTCTTTATTTTTTCTGCGTAAAATAGTTAATCAGCTTCCAAATATTTCCCTTATGAATAAAACTGATCCGATATAGTGTAACAGCAGAAGGCAAGACGCGGAAGCTAAGGTATATTTTCAAGTGATCAAACCTCTATTTATATATATATATATATATATATATATATATATATATGTAGTTTATATTCTTTAACCAATCACTGAGCCTGTGATTTCGGTTTACATCAAACCACATGAAATAGAATGTCCAAATATGCAAAGTATTATCTTGCTAGTGCTGTATTGAACTATGCGAATGTGTGAGAATAATATTTTGTTGAAACATATTGTCTGTATCACACCACCAAAGTAGTAGAGTAAAAATTCTTATTGGACGTTTAGGACCATAGATACTAATTGTCAATGTAAATCAATATAAGGTAAGAACGAATTTAATGACCCTTTAGGAATTTCTCTTGATTAATAGGCCTCTGTAGTCCTAAGGAACTCCTTCCTCTGATGTAAATTCTATTGGATGTACTGTATGTACTTTGAATCTAAGCTTAACCTATTTTGCCAGTAGGTTCGATCTCTTAGGCAAAATTGAATAAATGTCATTAAAACCGTCAATAACACAAAATCACCTATTTGACTGTTCAGAAGTATAGATAAATTTCAGAAATCTATTTGATTTTTTTAATGTGCGAGATCTTTTGGAATCTAAAGCAGGAAGCTATTATTTCTTATTCTATCCAGTTGAATTTATGATTATCAAACTTGTACGTGACTCCATAGATAGTTGACAATCACTAGGAATCACGTATTCCGCCTAATGAGGTAAAATATGATTAGCACTTATCTCTAAGATAGAGGAAACTCTCAGTAGGTACTATCTGAGAATTTGAGCACAGCATCACGACAACCAAAACTTTTATGAATCCACTTATCTCATTATCTTTTTAGCGTATATTTTTGATGTAAATGTCATTTTTATTGATCTCAGGTAAAACTTTTTATGGAACAGCTTAAATCAATATGTTCATGTTAGTTTTAATGATGAATAGAGAGAGAATTGTGTTGTAAGAATTATTAGAATACAAGCAGCATTGAAGAACTACTAATTTCTCTCAGTTTTCAACTATTTAACAGTGGATGGATATCTTGTCTATAGGGACATTTGATGTTATCTCTCCGACATGTTTTTAATCAAGTTTTCGTTAAACATATTCAATGTACACTGATGCATTGCAAATACCTTTTTCTGTGCATGTTGTGGTCGTTGCTTTTTAATGATATTTAATGGATTACATACTACAGGATAAATGTTTATTTTATTCAGGTGAGTGATCCAATCATTTGGTTCAGTTAGAGGAGTGGTGTGATATGAATGACATAAAACAGTGTGAGCTGCCATCTTAGTTCAAAATGAGTCTGAGGCATTGTACGAAGAACGTCTGCTATCATATAATTCCTTGTTCTGCCTAAAAATCTTCTTATAAAACAAGCATTTCTCTTGATGAACAAGCATGCAACTTCGGATGTTTTAAATAGGCGACCATAACATCCTTATTTGTACAAGTATGCGCTCTAAACTCCTACTCTTTGAATTTATCCCTTACAGCAAAAACGAAACTGTTCTGCACTTAATTCTGACTTCAAATTCCTGAACAAGAAATTATAGGCTTATAGTGTTGTGTCACTGTGTCAGTGGTTTAATAGTAGAATGCTTGCCAACCATGCTGGTGGTCTGAGTTCGATTCCCAGCTGACACATTCCATAATCCTCTCCTAGTTAGGTATATTAGCTGGTGGTAAAGTCAGAAAAAGGGAAGGTTAAGTGTGGAGCTAGAAACCCCTAAGTTCCAGAAATGCATCACCGCTTCTAAAATTTCAAAGTTCAGAGCTTGCATAGGCATTTTCTCAAAATTTAGTTCATGGATCAAGTATCGATTATTTCACCTTGCTTATGTTTGAATTGATTGGAACTACGTTATATATCTATTCCGAAATATTTTCGTCATAAAAAGTTCAGGGGCATCAGATCAAGAAGTCAGTTTAGTCTCAGCATTCCATAGTATGAAATTGTCTTCTTTAAGATTACGATTTTTCCTTCACGTTCCAAGTGGAACATAGAGCTTCAAGCTAGAGCCAGCTTGAAGTTTCTGTAGCAGTGTTTATTGTTACAGGATGGGGTTTCTAGCCTCATGCCCAACCTTTCCTCTTCATCAGCTTTTAGTTCTGGCTTAGCAAGGTAAAGGAATGCGCCGGCCGGGCATCGAACCCCGAACCATGTGTATGGTCGGCGAGCGTCCTAACCGCTATGCCACCGACGCATTTAAGATAAATACGAATATTTGACACTTTTCTAACCTTCTTAACTTTAAACGCTATAATGTACCATTTATCGAGCAATATTCATCATTTACATCAGCAAATAGAAATCGACTTACTTCACCACGACGTTTTGATGGTTCTGATAATGTTATATCACTCATTCGAATTTTGAATAAAATCGATGTAACAAGCTGATTGATAAGTGATAAACTAATGAGTGTTTTAGAAATCTTTAAGAAATAAATATGCATATTTATATATATTTGTCAGATAATTAATATCACAGCTTATCTCGTTTTTCATTCGATCAAATTGTGTCTTAGGTTATGTAACCTAACAACGTCAACTTTGAAAACATTGTTGCTCTTGGTGACGAAGTATTTTTTTCTCTTTCTATTCAATGAACAAGGTGATATCAAAATTTTATTGGCTATTATTACAAAATTTATGTGCAATTGTTTTCATAGTGGCCAACTAACTTACAATATATATGCACATATGTATATATGTTTGAGTGCATTCAAAAGTGCACTAGGGAATCTGATAATACATTTTCAGCTGTAAATGTTTCATCTTCTTTTCTTTAAAAAAATGGAGATAAAACAGAAGGTTGGGTGTGACGACAAATACTCGCCGAAGACATTGGCTAGCGGTCGTGAATCGGTAGAAGTTGAAATTCATAGACTGGCCATTGGATCGCTTCTCAGTGACTAAATGGTCTACGATCTAGCTCGCCTTGCAACCAGAAGGGTTCAAACCCCTGCAGTGAGGGTGCATGCTGATGAAGAGTCCAAAACCAGGGGGAAACAGCTGTCCAGTACTTCCTGCAGGTTTTCCCATGGTTCTCTAACTGAAGTCAGCTCATGATGAAATCCTGTAACCAGTCAATCAAAATCCCTACAAACCAATACTTGAAAACTGAGGTCGTTTGATGTTGTATAGACTTTTTTACTAACAAATTTCAGGCCTTACGATCTAAGCGATCAAATTTATAAAACAGATGATATTGAAATTAAACTTTACTTCACAATTTATAAACTTTTCATCATAAAGCCTAACTTCTTTTAAATCCAATTTTCATACTTTTTATTATACTAATGTAAATAGTTTAATTACAGTGATGAAGTCTTACTTTTTATAGATTATTTTCTCATAAAGTGTTTGATATTGTTAAATGATAAATTATTTAGTAAGAGATAGGTTGTTTTTAGCTAAAACAGTATACAAGGATGGGAAATTATCTTCATAAACTTAATTCAATGAACAGAGTGATGTTATAAGGAGTGCGATAATTGAACACCTGGTTGACACTGATCATTTCATATCAACAAATACCTCCTACTTCAAAGTAATCTACAGAGTCAAGAATAACCTACCAAAGGCAATACGGTTTCATCTTTCTTGTATCGCTAAAGCTCTGGCCATTCACAGAGAAAAAACCGGAGCTGTGCATACAAAAGAGAATTAATTACTCAACCACCTCTACTTAGTTGATTTTTGATGACTTGATTTTGTTTGTTTGCCTGTTTCTTTAATTGCTTATAATTCTTGTATTCATTTAGAACTACTACGTAATTTCGTATGCTCTATTTTGTTCATATGTGTATCCTGAGTACAACTCGATCATCAAACCATTCATATTATTGCGTAACTCCTTTTTAATAACTGTTTGTGTCAACTCATCACCTTTGATACTACACTAGTTTCACTAACACCCAATTTTCTTGACCGTTTTTGTCTTACGTAACTCTATCCAAAACTTACTAATTCTCATCTGTTTAATTAAAATAATCATAACCAATTGTCTTTTAGTTTGACAAAGTTGATGTACACATGCATACAAAATGACTCATATATTTGTGATTGTACAGCTAAGGAAATGAATTCGCCGAAAAGAGGCTCTTCGTTGAACTACGTGTTTTGTTTTCATTAATGCCTGGATAGGGATTATTCATGAATTAGAACAGAGTTTTATCTCCTTCTATGTGAAGTATGCAAATATTAAGAATGTGAAATTCTTATCTTGACAGTTTCTTTTCTAATAAGAATCTTGGCACATCAATAAATAGCACCTCACTTATTTTAGAAACTATTCACCATATTTGAATGTATACCCTAATTAAAAAACATCCACGCGAGTGGCTCATGGTGGTACAATGATCACCATGTTCTCCTTATGGCCAATGCACTCCTAAACCTTAATTAGCTGCTAGTCAGCACAGCAAAGACGGAAGGTCGGCATGAGGCTAGCAACATAAACATTAGATTTCATTCGAATAACTAAGTGGCCAGAGGTTTGACATCATAATCTGAAGGTTCCGGATCCCACTTTGTATCAGTGCAACCCCATGACTACATCCAGAGTCCTAATCCGGGACGAAACAGCTGTCCAGTGCCCCTGGTTTTCAGTGATTCTCCAACCGAGTTCAAACCTTAATCAACTGAATTTCTGCAAACCAGCACTTGAAAATTTTTCTTAATACTGAACAAAGTAAAATCAATAGTATTTTCACAGCTTAGTAAATCAACTTAAATAGTCAAAAAATTATAAGTTTTTAGGGTAACGAACCAAATTAACATACTTTTAAAATGGGTTATAAGCTGATAATTCAGAAACGGTAGTCATTTTTGCATAAAGAAATATTAAAAAATTAAAAGTGAAAAGTTTTAATAAAACTAATTACTAATTTTCACGCACAAAATATTAAATTTCCGTTACTGTCTAGCATAAAAAAAGAGTTTATGATGGAGCTCTAGCAAAACAAAATTAAAGCTTAAATAAGTTAAACAAATGTGTTGTTTAAACACTGTTTCATAATCGAACCAGGCCAACGAGTCAACTATTTAAACAATTTTATGCAAGCTACTGAATTGTTAGAAAGTACTATATAATATTTGTTTTAAGTTTGATCACGGATTAATATTGGTTAGAGAACTATTAGAAAAAACAAGGAGTACTGGACAGCCATCATGTCCTATTTTGCGACTCTCCAATAGTACGCACCCATCAGCTCACCGGAAATCTAACTCAAGACATTTTGATTACAGGGCGAGCTCGATGACCATTCAGCCATGGGGACGAAATCCAATGCCTCATGTATTCTTACTTTTGTTGACTAGCAGCATGCAGTGCGATCACCAGCCAATGTCACACCCAACTTGGCGGGGCTCTATGAACACAACTTGTCACTAGAACTTCACGCGGCTTCATCCTGTAGCCAGTCAGTAGTGAGGGTCAGATTCGTTTTCAGTGGGTTTCTCTGTAGGCATTTTATTTATCTCGACTCCCCGTTAAGTCGTAGGTGCATACTGCTAAAAAGTCCCAAACTAGGACGAAACTTTTCTTCAGGACTCCCTAACTGATATCAATTTATAATCAAACTTGAGACAAATAATATACGTATGAACATTTATTGATCGCAAGTCAGCTATAATTAATGTTCATGAACTTAAACTGACTGATGATGAAAATTATTGAGAATAGACAAGTAGAGAAGAAATAAATCCCAGACGTCTGTTTTTGATTTTTTTACACCTCTCTTGAACGCCTCAAGATGAAAAGATATTTAGGTACAATAACAAGTTATTTCAGTTATTTCACTTCAATTCAGATCGAGTTTTAATGTAAAGAAGTATGCAAATTATCCAAGTTGTCCTGAACACAATAAAGAGACTGTCTGTTTGTAAAAGATTATTTTGCTAACTAGAAGGATAGCATCTGATGATAATAAAAGATGATATGAAATTACATATAAGGAAGAGAAGGCAGAAAAGTCACTGTATCATTCATATCTAAGAGCCAGTTGGCGACAGTTAGCCAGGCAAATTTGAACACAAGATTTTCCTTGAAAAGTTACAAGTTGTCATAACAACTAATAACCATAATAATAATTGACAGCTAATTATTTTGTGTTTTCTGTAATTTAATTGCTACTGTCGTGATAATTATAGAATACAATTTAAGCAAATATTGTATTTTTTTGGTCATTTCTTGTTAGGATTTACAATCAGACAGTGAAATATTAATCATAGATATTTGATGTCAAATATGGATCATAGAATCAAAATTTTAGCATATGAATTAGTGAACAATAATCAAGTTGATCATGATAATAATAACAGGGATAAATTGATTAACGTGTTTATGCAATTTAGGTAGTTAATCTTTGTGAATTTGTAAGTAGTATGTGATCGGTTCGATAATAAATTGTGAAACTAAGATTAAGAAATATATACAATTATAGCACATTATGATATTGATAATGGAGATATAGTTAACATTACAAATAGAGATAGTATTAACAGTTATCCTGTATCACCGGGATGGACTCTCTTAGGTTGGGGTTGAGGCCCATGGGAGAGACGGGGACTGAACAAACGTTTTCTGAACAAATAGATTCGGTTGAAAAATGTTATGGCAACTGCTTCAACTACGCCAAGCAATAGAAGATTACACAAACCTAAAGAAGTGAGGTGGAACCGTGTATAGAACTGTAAAGGCTGAATTTTCGCCAATATGAAACTCCCGATTGACTTTATGATTCCTTTCCCTAACCACGCTGTACAGTGCTCAAGAAGGCGATAATGGGCTTTCCTAGTCGTCCCACCTATATAACTATCTCCATAAGAGCGGTAAGATTTATAGATGCACATTGAAATGGCCAGACTCCGTAGTTTGTCCTTTATCTGCATTGGAACTATACAACGAGTGCTAGATTTTGAACATACTGTTGAGGCAAACAGCGTTTTAGATATTATTTTCTAAATTTCGATTCCAATCATCTAGTGGCTGCATCTCCTTTGAACGTTACAGTAACATATATACGTTTCTTCTGCACCAATTACAAGTATTTCTTTCTGTCTCTTCTTATCATTGAGGCCTTAACAAATTTTCCCAGATGTCAGTTCTCATATAATGTTTTATATTTTCCTTATTTCAACATCTTGAGTGTCGGTTATACAGCCTTTTCTACCAAGAAACACCAAGGTAGCAATAAGATTTGGTTTGTATGCAAGTTACATCAATAGAAATCATTGTTTTATCGTTGATTGCCAAAGTTAAACTATCATAGCCGAAACCACAGTGACCTTGAACAACCAATCAGAATTCAAACAAAAAAAGTCGCATAATCGTTGAAAAATACGCTAAACACATATTGCAAACATGATACTATATTGTATAGTTGTAGCTTATGTGTTGTAAGAATGTCTCCCAGTCACTACACAGGTAATCTATAGAGAAATCGTACCATGCGCCATATACCCATTCATCCAGGTAACTGTAAGTCATGGTGCTTTGAGATCCATTGATATTTCTGACACTATTCCTCATCCTACTCCTAACTGTAACCATAATCCTAACTTTAACCCCAGACCCTAAACCTTAGCCTTAAAAGTCAACCCTACCTAACAGATTTGCAGAAAAAGTACCTAATAAATAAGTAGAATACGGTGTCTACTCTCTCCAAGTCTATTCCCTGTATCTGATCGCTTTCCGAAGGTCAACTTTGGAAGGAACTTGACTTTGGCTGTGATATTTTAACTTCGCCAGTTGATCTTCTCATCTCTCAATTTTTTATAAATTCGAAAGTGTACTTCAAACTATACTTAGCCACTTTCAGCTTCAGTGGTTCAAGTATATGCCAATTCATGATCTCGTAAAGTACACATGTCTAATGTTGGTCCCATTAGGGAATCAGTTTTATGATTGGCAACCTAGATAATATAAATACTTGTATGAATTTTTCCTTATCATTATCATCAACTCAGATATAATCCACTAATTCATGTGCCCATTAACCACACCGGCTTCAAATTTCTGAGATTAATATTTTATTATATAGTAGTTGTACAAAGTAACGAGAAATTACCGAAAATATACATCTGCTTAAATGGTGTTCTATGTTTTATGTTTCCTGTTTAACGAACGATGCTGTTATCTTTAGAAAAAGACCATTGCTTCAATGCCGTTTAGGAAAAATTACTTAGTGCACAGAAAAGTGATGTTATATTGTAACAACAGAAGACAAGGGCCAGGCAACAGATCGTGTATTAAGGAAATCAAAACACATTTATAGCTTTTCATGTACATTATTATAGACTATTGTTAGCAGAAAAACACAGTCTTCTGATTGGTTGTTTCTCACTGAAAGTTAATCTTTCATCTCTCTGTGGCTGTTTCTTGAATGTCAGATCATCTATGTGTTAACTGTATCCGCCTACGCAAAGTCTTTGTTCTTATTTTTTTTATAACCAATATTTGTGACGTAAACATTGACGTAAATTACGTCTACCAATTTGGCTAGCAGCCAGCTCACCACAATATGTTTGGCAAATCCTGAAAAGGATAAAATGTCGATCCTGATTTGTATTAAATGATGTCATTAAATAATGATAGTATGCTAGATCCTTTCGTTTCCTAGGAACACTTACATCGTCTTATTAATATAATTACCAGTTAATATGCTAAGCCAAGATAAAAATAGCCGAAAATAGCATGTAAAAGAATCAATGAATTTAACTAATTTTTATTTGGTGGATGGTGGTCAACAGTGGGATCTTGGATGAGCATGGGGCACGTCATCTGAATATGCCTACATCCCCAGTTGTGGTGAGAGGTGGCTGCAAGCCAAAATTGTAGACAACAATTTACGTCAGTGTTTACCTCCCAAATCGGGGTCATGAGAAAAACACTAACAAAGCTTAACCTTGAGGAACTCACCAACCAATCACAACAGACTTAACATGTACAAATAGGATTCGCAGAAATATGGCTTAACTTTCTAAGAAACGCTCACAAGTAGTACAGAATAACCCTTAGCAAGAAAACAACCAATCAGAAGACGTTGCTTTTCCACTGACAATAATGTACATAAAAATCTATAAATATCTCTTAATTTTCTCAATAAACCATCTGTTCCCTGGCCCTTGTCTTCTGTCGTCCATAGTGACTGATGTTTTCCCCACTAAGACTCGAACTCAACGCCCATCGTTCCAAATACCAAAGAGACCTAATATTTCAGTCGAACATAATATAGTCGGCCAATGGTAAATACAAGAATTAAATTAAACCAACAAGAATTTAACTTACTTTATGCATTGGATTGTATACCGTATCTAAAATGTCGCTATTACCATAAACTTTAGATTTTTTCCAGTCTTTATATCTGGATAAGTTTGGTTTAAAATTTTTCAATTCAAATGAACAATGCATAGAATGACTTGTTTTAGGATATATAAAAGCGTCTGAATGACTACTGTCATCCTCAAAATCAATAATATGTCTTGAAATGTTATAAGTATGGGAATCATAACTGTTTCTTTTATTTCTCCATAATTGTCTATTATCATAATCATCAAAAAAGTCACCATCGACTTTAGGTAGACTTGTCGGGGATGTGTATAAAATTTTTTGTTGTGAAGGTGATATCCTTTGAAAATCTGTTTTACTCAAATAACTATTTTCATTTCTAGTATTTATACTGGTTGTTTCTGGTGTTATATTTGATACAGAAGTAACTTTAAATTGTGTTTCTGTTTGACATTTACTTTCAAGATATGGAACATCATTCTCTGACTTGGTCTGAGAGTCAAAATGATTTTGAATCAATTTAATATCTTCATAAATATCAGATTTACATGATTTTTTAGAGGTACTTTTTTCGCTAATATTTTCACTGATACATGAATTCAATTCTGGGGATTTTTTCGACTCCATATCAGAAATTTAAAAAGAAAAACCAAATTAACTTTCTTTATTTGATGAAACACAGAAGTGTGGGTATTTTCTTGTACTTTTTGTCAGAAAGTAGAGAATGTCTGACTTCACTTAAATCTGTGAAATATCAACAAATAACAGTATAATGATTCTTTCATAATCATTCATGTATTATCATTATTTGAAATACAAAGTTATGAAAGATTATTTTATGAGTTGATCACGGATTGACATGAGTTAGAGAACCATTGAAAACCACCAGATAGTAATGGACAGCTGTTTCATCCCAGTTTGGGAATCATCAGCAGTACGCCGCTGTTCAGTACTTCTTGGTGGTTTTCAATGGTTCTATAACTCATATCAATCGGTGATCAACTCGTAAAAACAAAACTAATCCTTACAAACCAACTATAGAAAAAGATCATTTCCCCCCATTCAGATATTGAAAATGAATATTTACTTCTCACGATGTATGTCTTTTTCTCATATATTACTTTTGGCTTATTTTATGTTGAGTTCTCTTGTACTCAGCATAAAGAAAGAAAATCGGATTTTTAACATCAGCGTTAAGTCACTTCTTCTATATGCTTCAGAGACTTGGCATTGGTATCACGAAAAACATTCCAAACAGGCTATAGACTTTTATCAGCGCCTACCTTTGTTGGTTCCGTACTAAAGATCAGATAGCCAAAAAGGATACAAAACAAAGATCACTGGGAAAAAAGCAACTCAAAAAATATACCGAAGAAAGTGGAGATTGATCAGATCGATGCTAAGGAGAACGTTGAGTGACATCGCTCGAGTGGAACCCTAATCGGAAGCGACAGGTTGGCTATCCGACGGTGACATGAAGGTGATCATGTGAGGAACGAGAGAAAGTTTATGGTTAATTGAAAAGCCAGTGGAAAGTCATCAGAGAACGGAATGAAATGTAGATGTGCTGATAAAGACGTATACTCCACTAGGAATCTATGGGAATACTAATTATAATATGCTGAAAGTAACGTTTAACAAACCTATCATGTTCAAGTATTGATTTGTAGGGATTTTGATTGATTGGTTGCAGGATTTCATCACGAGCTGATATCAGTTAGAAAACCATTGGAAAACCAGCTGGGATTACTGGACAGCTGTTTTGTTAACCTAGTTTTGGACTCTTCGGCAGTACGCACCTACCAGGGTTCGAACCCAGGACTTTCTGGTTACAAGGCGAGCTCTTAGACCGCTAAGCCACTGAGACCCAATTCAATGGACAGTGCATGAATTCCAATTTCTGCCAATTCACTACATAGAGTGACCACTAGCCACTGTCTTCGGTGAACCTGTCATGAATATACACGACAGTTCTAATGGAAATAAATATCTATCTACTTATACTGACGACATATTTATTCATCCCTGTAGTATCACACCAAAGATCAAAGTATCACTGTGTAAAAACCTTTTAAAAACTGTCATCTTTATATGCTATTACGAGGTGTTTTAAAAAAATTGAATGGATTTATAAGTGTCCTTCATGCTTATGTACACTGGAAATTTATTATTTTGATCCTCCAAAAACGTTTATGAATAAATTAAAATAATTCAGCTGTGGAATATACACTTCATAGTTTGTATCCTGGAGATTTAAAACATTTATTAATAATTCTGTACAACACTTTTGACCTCACTTCAATCTTTTTTTAAAAGGTCATGTTTTCTTTTTCACTGAACACTACTCTCACATTCCTTGCATTAATTTATAGAAACATGTAAATGATAATTTTAGATTGACAAAATTCAAGTGAGGAAGTAATGAATGGGCAATATTTTGGGTCAATGAATTTAGGATTTCCGGTGAAATAAAAGGTAATTCTCATTCTAACGAGATATGATTTACATATCTAATAAATGTGAGGAAAAGTCATACATAGTTTTTTTCTCTTTACGGACTTATAAGCTGTGTATTCTTCCTTTGTTGTTAAAATTAACGTCGGTGGCACAGTGATTAGAACGCTCACCGACCATGCACATGGTCCGACGTTCAATCACCGGCCGACGCACACCTGATTTCAATGGTCGGTCTGCTAAATTTGGGCTAACGATATCACATGCTGAAAATTCCATACTTTACCAAAATACCGTGTCAAATCAAGCGATATTAAAATATAAAAAATATATATAGTTTGCAGAAGATAATGATAATGATGCTACCTTTCGATAAAAAAGTAAATGACGTTAAAGAGTAACGAAATATGATAAACCAGACATCTAGTAATCCTCAACTGATAACTATTACCTGTGTGGCATAGATTGTACTTAAAGCGAACTTCATCTCTAATGCCTTTATAAAGTATATATTTAGCTTCAAAAAACTGCATAATACTGAATGCTATTGAATTATTTGTGTTCTCTGAGCTGATTGATTTTAATTGCAAAGCTTTCGTCGTCCTTCTAGAAAGCATCTTCAGTGCAGGTTTTAGTATGAAATAAACCTATTTGAATTCTCCATGAATGGTATTTATTTGTATCTCCCGACAACCATTGTCTTTGCTGGCTGTTAATCTACGTCTCTGTTGATCATTTTTATTGACTTGTAATTCGAACTTTCTTGTCGTATGATTTACTTTTTATTAGCTGGTAAGTTTAGTCTATAGCAATGTGTTTGTTAATTGCTAATTCACACTTGAGTACCAGGCTTCTAGGAATTCCGTGACTTCTGATGTTAGATGGTTGGAGACAATCAGCAGGAAGCCTTGGACCTAGGTTTCATGCTAGTTAGCACTCGTCAGCAAGACGTATCGGCAATCTGACTGATAGAATTCAGTTTTCACTATACAGAGGACTAGATACATCACACTAGTTACTACTGTCCAATGAAAGTATTCCTTGCCTGCATTTTTGGTGTTTCCTCTATTTAAAATTTCTATATTATCCGAATAAAATTAGTGTCCATAATTATCAGCTAGTAAAAAGTCAATCACATGACATGAAAGTTCGAATTTCAAGTCAACATAAAGGAACAATAGAGACGTAAATTAACAACCAGCTATGACAATGTTTGTTAGGAGACACAATTGCATTATTCATGGGGGATTTAAATAAGTCCGTGTTATACTAAAACCTGCAGGTGCATCCAAATGACGAGTCCCAAATAGGACGAAATGCACGTTATCCTGGATTCCACTGCTAATCACCATCCACCAGTTAAATACTAATTAAATGCCCAGACATCGTCGAAGCATCTGCACAAGAAGCCGACATGTCAAACTGAGACCGAGCACTTCGGTCCAATCAATCGACGGGAAAATCTAAAATTCAGTTAAATTAATATGACCCGTTGCACGAGAGGTGGCTCTCGTGACCCATGTGGTCTAGTGGATGACGCTTTGGCGTTTGAAACTATGAGCAGTGGGTTCGAGCCTCGGTGGGAACACCATCACCCAGCTGACGAGTCCCAAATAGGACGTAATGCGCATCCTGGATTCCAATGCTAGTCACCATCCACCAATTAAATACTGCGCTGAAGATGTCTAGATGGAGGACGATGAAAGTTTTGCAGTTAAATTAACCAGCTCAGAAAACACAACTAATTCAATATCATCCACTTGAGTTACAAATCCCCTCCATTAGTTCATAATACTGAATGCTTTACCTGCTTAAAAATTTGTTTGACTTCACTTTCATCTGACTAATGCGTACTAGTAGTCTGTTATTATAAAAGACGGATTCTAGTTGAGTGAATTCATGTTAGTTAGGACATTTAGGAAAATGTAACTATTTGATTTGAAATGTATACTATATAATGAAATGCTATCATTCACTAGGTATATTTGTACTGTGTGCTGTATCTTAAGCCTTATCCATTTAATTATACTGTTTCATTGCGTAACTGAAGCTTCCCTTAAAAAATGTCTGCCTCCTTTATTCAGTCAGTCACATGCCTTATAAACTAATAAGTAAGAACTTCATTTAAATCTGTTATTCTGATTTTGTCCAATTTCGGACTTAAGTAACAGTCTTTTCACTATGAAGGCCTTATACACTCAGCTTGCTGAAAATGATATAATAATAATGATAATGATAAAAAGTAACATCTTCTGAAAAACGCTATCTTAGAAACAGCACTTTCAGTGAAAGAATCAATAGTCCATGTGAATACTTAAAGGATATTAAAGTCGAAATCTCCTGTCTATGGTTATACTTGACATTGCTTTTATGTTTAGTTTTATCGAACATCTTCACTAATATGGTCTTGACTTTCACGAAAAACAAAAAATTGAGACAGTAGTAAGAAAGTATCTCTGAAGCAACAGAGATGATTGGTACTTCAGAATTAGAATAGAGACTATTTTTAATATTTATTCGTAGACTTTACATCATTAGGCAGAATAACGTCCTTACCATTGACTTCATTACAACCAAATATCAAAGCTTTCAGAAGGGACATCTGTTATTTAACCATTCTTATAAACTATTCACTGGTAATGATGAAAATTTCCAAGAAGAATAGAAATTACATTTCTTAGTAAAGATAGGTCATCAGAAGTGGTTAACACAGTGAAAGACAACCAAACATTCTCGATTAAACTATCCAATTCAGAGAACACAACAACACCAAGAACATCCACCTGAAGCACAAATCTTCTCCACTATTTCAAAAACATTAGGACAATCTTATTCAGCTATTTTACTTAGTTTGAAGATTAATTCACTTCTGTAATACCCTGAATTCACATCGGAACGTTGATATTTGTTTGTGACAGCTAAGTTTATAAACCACTTTGGAAGAATAACGAACGAACGACAAAAACACAGCATTTTAAAAAGTATATATGACGCCTACATAAATATTCTAGGCTTAAATGTTAAGTGTAAATTGATAAATTAGTCGCATAACAACTAATTCAGTTTTTACAGGGACTTAGGCAATGCCTAGATAAACTAGTATATTCACCCTTTGCGAATTTGGCTTAAACTAGCTAGTTATAGGAGATTAAACGTGTGACTGTACTTTACAAATTTTATTTGTACCGGACGAAACAGAAGTTGTGAATTGAATTCAACGAAGATTGTATTAAATAATAACAGCATGCAAAAAGCGCTGACAGAACACAATATTTATAATCCAATGCAGTTAACTGACTCTTTCTCAATATAAGACTGTATAACATCCATAGTATTGAAGAATCATAAAAGATTCAGTGGATTTGCGAACTTTTTCCTTCACAATCCTAATTACGATTACTTTATCTATCTGTAGAAGACGAATGCTTGTCACTTTCGACAAATGGCCAGGTATTTTATGAAGCAGACTTTGTTTTTACTGTGTGATGTCTCTTGATAGATGCAGCTGAAGGGAGTCAGTAATTCTCTCTAATCTATTTTTCACCAGACATATAGATTATCATGTGATAAGAATATGATAAATATATAACAAAGACCCTATACTTTATCACAGTCAACTAACTGCAAAGAAATATTCGGCTTTTTTGTGTATTCTGAATGAAAACCATGAATTACATCATTTCGTCAAACCTATCTAGAGAAAAGTTGTTGAGAATATTTTTTCACTTGAGCGAAAAACACATCTAGGCTGTCTATTTCGAAGTAAAGGTATAGAAAAAGGTAATTTTTGTTTTTGGCAGTCGTAACTTGTTTTCTTGTTCTTTTGCCATATTCTCCACGTTTAAATTCTCTTGGCATGCATTTTTGTGAAAAGTTTTCAAGGGTAGTGCTACTTTTCATGAGCATGAATAGCTCAGTAGTAAGTTCTCTGACTGCAGCACTGGGTGACGCGGGTTCGAATCTCAGAAGGGACATGAGTTCCCTCAAGGTTGTAGATACACCTTGCTGACGAGTGCCAACTAGCACGAAACCTAGGTCCAAAGCTTCCTGCTGACTGCCCCTAGCCATCTAATACCAAAAGGAATGATACTTTAGACATACAAATAGTATTTAATTAACTCTGTATATCTGAGTATTGTTCACCCTGTTTTTCGACTAGGTTGTTCATGAAAACTTTGGAAGTTCACCATCATATTGTGCACTTTTTTCTAACTTTATGGTTGGAAGGTAGTGCACCATTCAAAGAAGAACATAAACGCACAAGTATGGACTTCAAAGTGGTGGAAGTAATTCACAACTGATTTTAGAAAGGGACCTAAACAAGAAGAACTGTGAGTTTTTATTCTCTGCAAATAGTTTTCCTTCAGACTTTCTGACGCCGGTTTAAGCCGTGTTTTAGAGAAAATGTAGGCAAACAAGATGCTGTATTAAAGTAACCTACATCATATATGCACGTAAACTATTTATTATTTAGCTACTTACAGAAGATTATATTAGACTTTATGAGAGTGAATTGAAAATGAACACAGTTGATTTATCTTAGCTTAATGACTTCAGACAAAAGCTGTGGTCATATATGATGCGTTGATTATACTCACTTACTGGTGTTGTATTCAGAAGCGGAATGAATATTGGAAAGTAAAAATACAAATAGCTTTTCGGACAATTCTATTGCAGAATTAAACATTTTAATAAACAGTGAAACTCCTTTTAAGCATCCCAATAATTATATTTATAGCTAACTGATAGATGTCTCATTCGACTTATGTACACGAACTAGCGTCAGAATAGTTCCGTGAGAAACATTACAGAAGGCGTGTGACAAACACACTGTCTAGTTTAAATGTATTGGCTTTCACGTAGTACTCCCATTTGAGATGTGATAACAGGAGTGAGCTATCCTTCACAATCCAAGAGAATACTGATAATTATAATGTGCCATCTCTATCGAAATATCATTGAAATCGAAAAACTCTGTATGTCCATTAGCAATCAAAAAGAGCAAGTCTGCGAAAGAACGTACGCCTTGTTCGTAACATGTATAACATGCAGCAGTGACTCTTTTAATGTAAAAACGAAGTTATCCTACGGAAATTCCAGTGCAGACACCTCCTTGCATTGTGTAGAAAGTATTGAAGAAACATATGTAAATCAGGTTCTCTAACTTTACGTCCAGTAGTTTTGAAGGGTTTACTTCTAGATCTTAGGCAGCATGAATTTTTTTACATTTCTTAGATGTTGTCGAAGGGTAACTACAGTAGCTCACAAATGACCGTTCATGCATATAATGAAATGAAATGTTAATCTATAGTGCTCATGATATATACCAGTAGAATAAGTTAAGGAAGTTTGGGGAATAAATCAAGATGATACATTTTAGGACTTTTAAATATTATCTCACACAACAATGTAACGAATAGAGCAGTAACTTGGGGGCAAATAAGGCTTTCGACTTCAAATCTGTTCAAGGTAGCAACTAATAGTGGTGATCCTGTGATTTCGCAGATAGACAAGAACAAATCATTGTTCTTCTGAGAATTCAAAGAAATAATATCTTCACGTCATTTAACTTGACAGGTATATTTACTTTAATGCTATGCAGACTAATAAAAGAAATTAACTAACAGGACTTTTAAGTTCATTCTGAAATGCAATGCTAATTATTTCAGTTTGATATATAGGCTTTCAGGTGGAATCCAACAGTATGTTTATGGTCTTCGTATCATAATGACAGCTCTTCGCTACTCTTTTGAAACGGAGTCACAAGATCAGTCACATCCATAGCTTTAGAATACGATATATGTCATCAAGTGAAATGTTTCTGAAATGCAAAAATTATGCATGTTGAATTTTGAGGCGTTGCATTTCATTTACTTGTCTTTATATCATTGATGCATATGGAAGAAATCCACACACATGTTTAGTGGTTTATAAAAAGTAAATGGGGTGTCTGTAGTTTCGTCTTTTTACATCAAGTGGACATGATCATTAAAGATATGACTGCAGACAAACTTAGCACCTATATATCTTGAAATGACATCACTTTGACAAGAATAAATATTCTAAGACAGATATAAGTTACTGAGAACAATTAATTTCAAATCAGTCGACCGAATTAAGAAAAACTACTTGTTGTCCACTAAGTAGTAATGCTGCTGTATAAACAATAGACCTTTACTATAGGTGGTTAATATGATATTCATCAACACTATATGACGTAAGTACAAGTATGTAGTATTCACAAAAACCACAAAAAATGAAATTTGTTGAAACAGAATGGTATATTATGAATGGGTGTTTTTCACGTAGATTAAAATTTACCTCAGCGAATTCGTATTGGTGCATGTTAACTTATCATAAACTGCTTTCATATCTTAGACTTGCTCTTTACTGGTCTTGTGAAGTAAGTATATAGTTAGGCGTAATTTCTGCCACCGTCGCCTTCTGACTTAATCTTCTGTGTTTTCTCAGAGAAAGAGGAGTATTCAAGCAATCAATCGTATATCGTTGTGTGTTGCATTAACATTAAGAACTGGCCCAAATTAAGAATTGTTTCGATGACAAAAATATTTATCTAAGTGATGCCTTACACCATCTCTTAGTGTATATGTTACAGTGACAGTAATTCCTAATTTATTGAGGCATAGCCGTGGCTGATAGCAGATTACTGAAGAATAATAACTTGGGGGTTATATCGGCTAAGTATTCATGTTAAAATTCCGTTAACCAAGAAACTCAGTAACACTGATGGCAGTAGTTTAGAAACTAAACGCACACTGGAAGGTGTCAGCTTATCTGAGGTGTCTTAAGGTATACATTAATGATTTACTGTTCTCAGATACCGTTAGAGTTATTATTTCAGTAGATAAACTTTGTAAACTGTATTTGATTACTGGTACACAGCCTCTTTGTCTTGAGTATATAATGTAGGAGCAAATAATTCCTCAAAATTATTAGCCTAGAGCATATATCACTCAGCGCTAGTCGCTAACTTTCACTGTTTAAGTCAACTACTTAAGCTGAGAGTTTGCAGGCAAGCACTCATGCCACTTCCCACGACGTTAAGTTTGGTTGTTCGTCTACTGTCCTTAGCTGGCACTAATATTTGAATTACCAAATATATTTCGATTTATGGACTGCAGATTTGGTGTTTTGACTTGTATTTGGTCTAAGCAGAAGAAATACTAAAGGAGTTAGGGGTAAAAACTTCCTTTGACTTACAGCGTATTTTGCGTAAATGTGCAATTCCCTTCATCACCCAAAATACCAGGTATAAAAAGAAATGAAGGCTACAGACAGTCTGATAGTCAGCTGACTGTCTCTGAAGGCTGCTCAGTAGAAAATAAGCTTTTCTAAATTTCTTAAGATAAAACTATACGTTTAAATTTACGTTCTAGTTGTGCATACATAAAATTGGTAAACTGATTCATGCTATTCAAGATTAGAGTAGCATGACCAGCCGATGCCCTATCGACCTTTTGTAACTGCTATCTTTATTTGTGACTCATTGTCAACATTATTGGTATAAGTGTACTAGTCCCAAACAAAAAGATTTATGGCAGTCTCTGGGCAAATGAATTCAAAAATTCCGAGGAAGCGTCTTCTTTTTCACTCAAAAACTACAAGACCCTTACATTGCCCCAAAATTTTTTATTCAGGTCCCATATAAGACAGTGATGTGGATTTATAAGCTTCTGTTTTACGATTTGATTGAAGCGTCTTTGAAAATTGAAAGCTAGAACCATATAGTAGCAAGAAATACATATTAAATTGGTATGTATGAATAAATTTCCATCAAAGTCGCCGACTTAGAACCTATCGAAATTGGCTGAATTATAGTTAGAGATGTTCTGTTGATTCATTCGAATCCTTAGACTTATAAAGACAATTCTGGGATTAAAAATCACCACATGTGTGTTTAAAAATATGCGCATTCGGCATATCCACAAGCATATGGACACACTACTAAAATTAAATCCAGCTGAAGGATAAAGCGTGATAAAATTAATACGAATCAGAATCACACAAGTACTATAACTACACTGAACAAAACTGATTTTTATTAAAAAAACAAATAAAAATAAGAACTTTAAGGTTGACTCACGGAAAGACGTAGCATTTTTATATGTCCGCAAAAGTTATTCACTTAAACGCAGTACCCTTGTCTGATTTTCCTTTTGAAAATACAATATTAGCTACTTTGGCAACAATTTTTGAAGTTTGGCTACGCTTAAGAATAGAATTTATTTCGAACTATTTCTTATTTCTTACTGTTTGCTGATGCAATCTTCTGCATGTTTCGAACTGAAGTTGCTTCATTTCCTTTGCATGCATGGAATATTGCCTTGATAAAAGAATTCCGTGAATGGCGTCTGTCTGCAGTAATGTATATATTTAATAGATAACGACCAATATGCACACCAATTTTACAGCAAGAATCCTTTTCAACTGAAATTTGACCTTCTTTTCTTTCAGTTTTATCTGCTTTGCAGAATTAACTTGAGAAGGCGTAAAAATTAACTAAAACTGTGCGAGGATGATAATGAACAACTGGCACAGTGGTTGAATCTCTGTACTAGTTTACCACACAACATATTCCATCAAATAATCTCTGTTTTCCCCGGTATTCTAATCCATTTATGAATAGATTTATATACATAAACGCATTTTCTGGATATTTCAGGACAGGTTAAGTAAATGACATGCAAAAGAAACTTCTCGATAGGCAGTAATGCAGCTGAAGACCAGCTGGGGACGGACTCTTTTTCTTCACCTGAACAAGCATCAACTTTATTTCGGAGGGCGATTATGCACCACGAATACACAATGTTTCCTTTAAGAAACAACACAGAGGTAGATAGTTACTCATAATTGTATGCTTGCAGCTTCCATTATGATTTAACACTGGGTTCTAACATCTACTGTTTCCGTCAGATGGATAGGCTGAATGTACAACATCTTCTCCATACAACGCTACCATTTTACATTTGAATAATTACACACAATCCGCACAATAACACACAACATTATGAGGCCGTGATTTGGACGGTAAAGCTTGTTCTGTTTGACCTGATAATTGTTCTGCGGTCAAGTTGAGTAGGGGAGGGTGAAGATTTATAATTCTATGTCATTGCACAATTATGTCTTGCATGTTCGTGGACATCTGACAGCTGCCATATCATCAAGAAAGGATCACACTGACAATGAAATAATGAAATAGAAGTGAATAAGTTCTAAATGAAACTTTTAAAATCATTTACTATTGTGGTTTTTAATTGGACCTAAGGAACTCTTGCGTAATATATTGAGCGTAATCTAGCGTTTTGTTGAAGGAGAAAAGTCGAGACTTGATTGTCTCCGAGAAACGTTTCCCCCAACCCTTTAATGTTAAATAAATGACGGAAGTCACAAGCCACGCAGTATTTGTGACACAAAAAGACCATTATTGCTACCAGCGAATCAACAGCTGCAATTCGAAATTTCTGTGCGTGAAGTGAATCATAAATTATTGCACAAAGTAAACTACACCTTCATAGACCTCCCGCTCAGACTAACCAGTACTGAGTACGCACAATCCGAATAATCAGTTATTTATTATTATGCATTTTCCTAATTCACAACCGACTGTTCCAAATGACTTCTGAAAATGTTTTCGAACATCCTTAATTTCACAGCATGTGGGGAATGGCCCACACAGAGATTTCATGCAGTGTCCCCTGGTATCTGCACAGCCAAAAAGCAATTTCAATAGTGATGCCAGGCATACACTGCAAGCCAAACGAAAAGATCAGTATGAGGAGAAATTATAAAAGTTGCAGACCGACCACTGCTCACAAATAATTGATGGAACGTCAAGCTTCTGAAGAAAAAGAGATAGCTATGGGTGAAACTGTAACAAAATATTCCGATGAATCCGAACAAATCATATGTCTTAAAGAAAGTCTAAAAACCAAATGGCGTGCATAGTAATAACCTCTATTTCAAAATCAAACACAAGTCATGAGGTGCCATGTAGCAAAGGAGTGAGTAGTCAAGGTCCCAGGTGAGATGAGCTACTAATTGGTCCATTACACTTAAGTCCAAGAATGGTTCAAAGCGAACTGCCGAAACTCTGTTCGCGGGATTTCACTGGTCTTGATGTCACTAGTTATCTGTCTTAAGGTACTGCAAAAAGTAACTCTCTCCCCAGTTTTCAAGGTTAATTGCCAGTCATGCCCGGATTGTCTTCCTCACCTTTCTCGGGGCATTCAATACCATCTTCTCCGCAAGATAAACTAGACTAAGGTGTACGACCCATCATGGAAGAAGATTATATGCGAGAATTAACTGCTGTTACATATCACGTCGTGGACTGACCTGTGTAGCTTCGCAAGGCTTTACGATTCCTAATGTTTTCACTAATTATCCATTTCCATCCGCTGTATTTGGAGTGACTGGCGTTTCTTCACACTGATGACGTGAAGCTTTATTCAGCTACAAAAGGTGTGGATTAGATTTTGACAGACCTGTAGAAGCTGAGAGCGAGATGACGTTCATGGATGGTACGAAGTACACTAACGCAAAATCTTACGCCTACAACCCTTATAGTGCTCGTTCCACAAAGATCAAAGACAAATCAAAACATCAAGTCGTTCGTCCAAAATACGAAATCTATTTCGGGATCAGAAAATGGTAGTGTGAAAATGACTACTTAACTAGCTAGGAATCGCGAACCAACAACCGGACGTGAAATGACGGCGTGCCAAATGGCTTGGATGCTTGAGCACAGGACACCAGTTAAAAAAGTCAACTTGAACATTGAAGGTCAGCATCCAGTGTGGAGTGATGAATGTTGCAGGCTAATTATTTTAGGCAATAATATATGGCTACAGTCCCCAGTACTTTGCAAGACTAAACAAGAGATTCTGAGTGATTCCATTATCAAAATAACTGAATTCGGATCAAATATGCATCCCTGCACACACATTTTGTTACTCAGAGTGGCTTTGTTAAGCATCATATTCTGACCGACAATAAAATTACAAACAATTTCACTGCATTCAATATATCTCACTGCGATGCTAACAGTTCTGTTAAGCTAAAATTGAAGCACCGTTCGCCTCATTTTTACTGCCACTATTGTTTTCATTATCTTAACTGAACTAACAACCCGTTAGCGGGCTTAACACTGATGACGAAATGCGCTACAAATTTAATCAGTCCACCTGCAATCATTGAGGAGTTATAAGGTAATTTCAGGAGGTACTGGTGATATATATATGCAGAAAATCAAGTAACGGTTTATCACGACAAAAAACAAGTTCAAAGAGTTTAAACTGCTTTATAATGGCTGCTGAAGTTGAGATGAGATGGATATTGGGTATTGAATGCCCTTGACCATCGTGGCGGTGGCTAAATAAATGAGTCTTTTTGATGATTTGCCTGAACCTTCCGTAGACAGTGACGAATCAAGTATGGTCACTTTTTCCAGTTTTGACTGTTATTTAAGACAAGTTAGAACAATCCGATGACACACCTTCAGCTAGTGGAATTAAATCTGGATCATGTGTTGGTAAGGTGTTGAGTGATATCGGATATCCATTCCTAAGAACTTTTCCCTGTCATTTATTCAGTTATCTCCAGAAAAGGAGAAAGGCCAGAAATGCAAGATGCTCATATACTGATGGATGACTTGATGCAGCTTATGTGTCGAGGAGTCTCAAGTGAAATGTAATCAAGCTGATATAAATTGTGAACTAATTATTTCCAGTGGAAGAGTGGGCTACTTTGGTGTTTTTGATGGACATGGAGGATCAAGAGCATCTAATTTTGCATGTAAACGCTTGCATCAGCATATAGCTGCACGTTTTCCTCGTGGTGAGAGTCCCCTCTGTTTATCAGTCAGCTTAATATGTTATTGTGCTATTTCGTTAATCTTTCCGCTTTTAAATTAGGTCTCTTGCATTTCACCTCAATTTCTGACATTAAAACTAGTAATGGTCCAGTTGGTTTTCGTATAAATCCCACTAGAACTATTTGCAAATGACTGTATTGGTAGTAATGTCTAAAACAAATATAACTGCTTGTTGAAATTTCGTAGGTTTGTGAGCAGAATGTTGCATTTTCTTCAAATCCTCCCACAGTTTCCATTCTGGTGAAAGTCTCAGATTAAGTCACAAAAATCTTGTGAATTCTGTAGAAGTTTTCAAACTAGTGTTTAAAATTCTCAATCATCACATTAATTAGTCGGAAACGCCTCAAAACGACGTAGATTTTTCGCATACTTTTGGCTTTTCCAATAAGCATGTTGGAAGTATATCTTTGCTTCAAAGTACGTTTTGATCTTCTGTTCCACTTCTCCAGTTGTTATGTGTGATCGCTAGCTATTTTTTTCTAGATGTGTTGAAAGTTTCCTTCGTTTTGTGCTGGTGTGTAAGTATTCCCTAGGAAACCCGTTCGCTTATCTTGGGTCGGAAATCGTATTGTTAATGTGAAACCTGTAGTTCTGGATAATCAGTAGACGTTGTTGCAGTTCATCCGTATTCTACAGGGCGAATATCCATTGTGTAGTGTGAGGTTGATGGCATGCGAATTAGCAAATAACACTCAAGCTTAAGAAGCGCTATTATTCCCTGTTCTAAGTCAGTTCCTTTTCATAGGTTATCACCGATATGCCTAATGAAGTGGTGGTCCAAGGGGACTCCAGTTACTGATGCATCAAAAGACAGCCTAGGCAAGTTAGCCGCGGTCCATTTTTAAGATGGTGGTGACGCTAGCCCTGAAACTGGCTAGGTTATTCGAGAGGGTATTGAAGGTTGTGTTTCATCTCTGTGGACTTAGCCGACCATCTTGTCTATGTATAAAAATTGGCTGCGTAATGCACTTTTTAGTCATCATGTTATTGTGTATTACCACTCGCAACAAAAATACTGACTGCTGTTGTACTTCTACGTACTAATTCGTCAGTAGCAAGCTGGTTTTTGTTCAGGTTGTGGAAACATGTGTTCACCCTCTGGTAGGTGTCGGAACACTATCAAACGTGTTTCAGAACAACAGTGGTATTTCTTGATATTTCGGTTACCTTAAACCCATTAAATGAAATTATTTTGGGTTGTGTTAGAAGTATCTCTGTGTTCACTGGTAGCTTGTAATGACTATACAAAAACATCAGTTAGAATGAAAGTATGCAATCGCCTATCATCTTTTTCTATAAGAATTAGGGTTAGGTAGAACTGTCTGATTTCGCTATTTCTTTCTGACTCTTTCTTCGCCCTAACGTTCTGAAAACAACTCTAAAGGGATATACGTAGGGATGTAAATCTGCTATCTAAGCAGATTATGCAGAAAATATTACCTTACTGGGTGATAACGGGCAGACTGTCGAAATCAGACTTAATCAATTGCTAGTCGGTCTGTCAGCACAGTGGTCACCATACTGTTAACTGTTTGCTAGTCCTAGTACTGGTCGAAGAATGTGGAAGTGGTCAGGAAATAATATGGTACCGCGGGATGAAGGATAGTTAAATTAGGTCAGCATATCTGATATACATCAGGGAACTTCGTGGGTTCTGAGAAGTCGGCGACCTAATCGCTCTAGGTTTTATCAAATAAGATTCAGAATCACGATCTATGGTTACGGTACTGCAGATTTCTTGTTACCTATACTACCGAAAATGATAGGAATTAATAACTACTCTTTGGAATGTCCCTGATAAACGCGCTTACTTGTTTCGTCCTGTTTATCTCTGGGTACTTTCCTTCATATATTTCTTCCTACTGTTGTGTAACTCATCTCTTGGTGTTCACATGGTTTTCTCAGTTCGAATTCGGTTCCCAGAAAAGGTCCTGCATGTTCCAAACACAATTATTGTGTAAGGGCTGGTGATACTATCCAGTTGCCCAGCCTGAAGTAGATGGTTGACATTGGTACTGAAATTGTGTTTAATAATAAATACAAAGTTTTATGTAGTTTTATAATTATTTTTACCATTCTAAACAAAACCACTTCTACATCAACTATTTGTTTTTGTGCAAATGTATGTCGTGATACTAGAGCATTTTAGTCGGTAGGTAGTTTTAAGAACTTTTATTAGGTTGCTTATTTTTTCTGAGTTATGCCTTTTAAATGTGGAATAAATTTCAAATATATTACCTACTGGTTTATCTTTCATCTTTTTTCCTCTTCAGGTGGGATACAACAAGTAGAAAAGGATATAAAGCGTGTGTTATACGATTCGTATAAGAAAACAGATGAAGAGTTTTTAAGAGAGGCGTGTCAGCAGTAGGAAACCAACCATTATGTTTCATTCATCTTTTTTGCGCCTCTTTCTATTTTTTCAGGCGCCCTCATTGGAGAGATGGTAGTACAGCGGCAACTGTTTTATTAGTGAATAATACACTTTACATTGCAAATCTAGGTGACTCAAAGGTGATTCATACTTTAACCTACAATTGTTAAGTTATTTCATTTATGGGAATCATTGTTTTAATTTTCTTTTGATATTCATTTACTGCATTCATGACTGAAGTGCTATTTCATAACCCTACATATATAAGCTTATTAACACACATACCAATAAACATCATTGTAGAAGCTGTCAGGTAGAAACTCATTTCTGGACAATAAATTGAGGTCTGTTTTCTCGTTAGTCATTCAGAGTTTCTACGTGAATTTACCCTTTATTTAAGCTGTAGTTATCACTAACAGATTGGAAAACAATGTACATGACTCCCTTACAAACATGTACACATTCATGAAGTCATATGCGAAAATAGTGGCCTCTTTCAATATGCCTGTTACAAGGTTAAAAAATAGTGTAGTTTACTTCGGCATCATTTCTTATAATGTCCTTTAAAAATAATCAGTAGCACACAAGCTTCGTGTTATTCGTCCAGTTTAGATTTAAGACTGTTGCCATCCTTATCTTGTGGGTTTCTAGTCGCTAGTGCTTCAGGTAAGCACTTCACTATTTCAGTGTACTCTTGACCTTATTCATTGTTAGCACTTTTGAATTTTGCTGTATCTGCGTTCAAATTCTGTACTCTTTACTGTTTTTTCTCATTAACACCTTGCTTTCTAGGTTGTTTTAGCTAGATTTGTTGAAACCCCTTCACCATCTGAATCCAATCATTCTAATGGTAGTGCAAATAACACTGATAAAAGTCCTGTGAAAAACACAAAATTGAGTGCAATTTGTTTAACAAAAGATCATAATCCTATGGATTATGAAGAACGTCAGCGTATACAAGCTACTGGAGCCTCTGTTCAAAATGGTCGTGTAAACAGTATTTTAGAAGTCAGTCGATCATTTGGTGACTATCAGTTTAAAAAACAAGGTGTCACGTGTATCCCAGATGTAAGAAAATGTCAGCTAACCAACGATGACCAGTGAGTTATATCTTTTTGTTGTCCCATTGACACATTTTCGATTTCGTAAGTGGTATAGTCGACTGATGTGTGGGTTTAAGTTGTCTATTTTTTGATGAATTAGTTGACTTGGAGATTCGTTATTTTGTAAGCTGCCATTACCCTTAAAAAAGTAACAGATATTTACCACTTTTCATTTCAAACCTGCATCCATTAAGGATACCTACCTAGACTTGTACTGAGTAATGCTAAATCCTATTGTGTGATAACATTATATCTGTTTGTTTTGACAGAATTATGTCTTCAAAAAGTTATACATCTGTGTATTTTTGTAGAGGGTTATCTTGAAGCTGTGGTTTGTTTCATTAGGCACTGGGTTGTCGGCCACCCGATTTCTAACATCTACATTCATTGTCTTTATGGATGATTGGCTTGTTTTGATCTGACCACTCCTAATTTCTTTCTAAACGAATCGTTTTTCATTTTGTGGATGGTGACCAGCAGTGGAATCCAGGACAACGCGCATTTCGTCCTATTTGGGACTCGTCAACTGGATGTGCCTGCATTCCCCAGTGAGTGATGATGTTCCCACAGAGGCTCGAACCCAGAGCCCACAGTTTCAAACGCCAAAGCGGGCAGTGGGTTCGAGCCTCTGTGGGAACATCATCACTCACTGGGGAATGCAGGCACATCCAGCTGACGAGTCCCAAATAGGACGAAATGCGCGTTATCCTGGATTCCACTGCTAGTCACCATCCACAAATTAAATTCCAATTAAATGCCCAGACATCGTCGAAGCATCTGCACAAGAAGCCGACATGTCAAACTGAGACCGAGCACTTCGGTCCAATCAGTCGACGGGAAAATCTCAAATTCAATTGAATTGTTTTTCAGTCATCGTAACCACTGTGAGAGGGCGATGACTGTGTGTGTAACATGTGTCCTAGCCACTTTACTCAATGAAGCCTCATAATTTCATTGACAGACTTATCTAATGCTATTTTGACAGATAGTTGCTATGTTGACGTATTAGTTGAATTAATCTTGATCGTTCACCATCCCAGCTTATAAAGAAGTTAGATTTCTATTAATGTAAGCGTAGAACTTAGGCACTGTGGTGGAATTTAATTCCATTTTTAGATAAACTTATCCAGTATGGAAGTTGGATTTCTTTTTGTGATAACACTATAAAGGATGCAGATAATTTTGTATAAAAAATCTAGAGTCCGTAGTCACACGAAAGTGCAAGTGGGGTTCATGAAAAATTCAAGCAGAGCAAGTAGGTCCCATCTATAGATGGGAGTGGATTAGTCACATCTCCCTCCAACAAGTTTTGAAATGCGAATATACTGAATGCTGAGCAATACCTTATACTTTTTACTAGTCTGAATGTGTTTCTTATCAACTTATGACTGTGCAAAATTGAAGCAGTTTAAGTATTCATACTTCTAAGAAGTATAGATACAAGTAAAAAAGGAATGTGGTGAAACGACTATGGATCAAGTCGTACGGGATAGAGAATAGTTAGATGCAGATTAGCACCACTCATTAAATTATTCCATTTACTTACGTTTTCTCACTAAAGGGTTATTGCATTTCTCTTAATTTAATATATGGAAGCTTAGGTCGATTCACATTAATGCTAAGTTCTGCTTCGGTTCGTCAATTAGCCGGTTTTCTAACGTCTAATCTCTGCAACCATGTGTGTTCTTTACTTTGAAAATACAAAAGTCTTTATGATCTGTTCATGTCTATCCAATTACATCAGTTAAGTCAACCTTTTGATTGATAGTTTGTCATCTTGCTATCTCCAAAGATTGTGAAAACTAGCAAATACCTAACAAGTCTTATGTATTTTTGCTGAGATTTCGTTAGCAATCAGTCCATTTTAGCTGGCGAATCTTTCTAAATGAACACTTGGTAAAAAATCAGTCAACGTTTTGTGATTTCAAACTTCTTAAACAGTTGCTGACAAGTGGTGTATATTGCACGTGATCAGTTTTATCCTTCACTATCTCTTGTACTTTGTCTTCACTTGACCATTCTCATCGTACATCACGACTAAGCTGTTTCAATGAAATTAACTGATGTGGTTGTGCAGTTTAATAATGATATGAGGTTGGAAAGTATTTCTCTCACAAATTGTCTATAATAGACAAGATGTACAACACAAAATCGTACTGTTCACACTTATGATCCTTTTTTGAGGGAAAACACTGTAACTGTTAGGATTTTAGTTTGCTTGACTGAAAAATATGGAAGAGTGTAAAAAATATACTAATTAATTCATACTTAATATTAGGATTGAGTGTTATGCATTGAAGTTTTGTTTTCGAGAAACCTCTAACTCCAGGGTGGGTTTTATTGACGATTACTTCCCTTTGCTATCTCTTAGCACCTATTGCTCTTGTTAGTTTGATATGAAAATAAATATTAAGGCAAACTATGTAAAACAGATGGTAGTTGAGGTACAATCGTTTAGACATTCGTGCAAGAAGAAAGAGTCAGTTTACGCAGATTTTTAGGCGAGTCACTGCGGAGTTTGAATCTGATTTATTCTACGATGAATCAGAGTTTGGGTATGAAACAGTTGCCTACGGCGTTTAAACCCTTCGAGATTTTGTTTCGCAGTTTGCCATGGTTAGAAATTGCTGCAGTTATCCGAAGCGTTTTGATGAATAGCCTTCATAATTTCATTGAAAACGTCTACTTCTGAATAAACCTCGTAACCTACAGCAATACTGAAGAGAGTTCGTATACTACCTTCGCTAATAATCGCTTATCTGTTGCCTATCAGTTACTGTTGATAGATCGGTTGAAACTCGAAAGATTAAAAGAAAATCCTACAGATTTGACTCCTCATGGTATACGAAGGTTGAGGTTAACAAAAGCAACTGTTCGGGTTATAAATTATGAATAGAAGTTAACTCTTATATTCAGATTGGACGAGGTCGACCAGGGAATTAGTAGTTTTGATTGTACATTTTCGTGTTAGTATCCATAAATAAGTGAACTAAAGATAAATTAAGTCCAGTTTTACTGCAATAGTTAATTTTCTCACTATTTCCCACTTGATTGATACGTATATGATAGATAGTAAAACTGAATGGGTCAGTGAATTCCCACCAACTAGGGTGGTCGGAACTCGTGTGTTATGCATACCGAGGTAACTCTTTTCCTTATGGAGAATGTTAACCGGAATGAGATCATACTGAGGAGGAGTTAGATGTAGTCAGACCAAAATATGACAGCAATTCATAAAGTCATTGTGTGGCAATGTTGTATATTTGTCGTATCTTTTTAAGTGTCGAGGTGATTATTTGGCACATTGGTACCCATTAGTGCAGTGATCTCCTAACTGTCTTCATGTCCATCATGTGATTGATTTACTCACAGTTACACTTAATATTATAGTTTATTACTTTCTTGTTTATATATTTTGAAAAAATATTCCAAATTTCTTTCATAATTTTTTTGTTTGTTTCAGATTTCTATTAATAGCTTGTGATGGTCTTTGGAAAAGCTTTCCACCAAATGAAGCTGTCTGTCTTACTCATCAACTTTTAATGAAGGAAATTGAAAATTATAAAAAAGAACATTTGAATTCACAAAATGGTCAGGTAATCAGAGAGTCTGTTTTATATAATTTTTTTTACCTCCCTTAATCAGCTTTGAAGAAAGGGAGAAGAATAAATTGAGCAGGGTACTATGATAGGATATATTATATAGTTGGTTTTTTTATCAACTGTATACAATCTAAAATAGTTTTAGGATCAATATGCAATGTATTTACGCATTATATTCAGTCATTGTGAAGACAGAAGTCCCTTAGTATTGCGTAGTTGAATACAAAAAGAGTGGAACAGATGGAATTACAGGTGTTATTAAGCTTATTGGCTAGCGGTCGCGTTATGTCGTCGTGAATTGGCAGAAGTTAGAATCCATAGGCTGGCGATTGGATCAGGATCCAGTGGCTTTATAGTCTACAAGCTAGCTCGCCTTGTAACCAGAAAGCCCTGGGTTCGAACCCCGCAGTGTGGGTGCGTACTGCTGAAACAGAGTCCCAAACTAGATTTACGAAACAGCTGTCCAGTACTCCCAGCGGGTTTTCCAATGGTTCTCTAACCGATGTCAGCTCATGATGAAATCCTGTAACTAATCAATCACATCCCTACAAACCAATGCTTGAAAACTTGATATGTATTGAAAAGTTACTAGAATAGTGTGAGAGTCAGACGCGAAATTCGGACCATTAATAAAGATATGAGATTAACAGTATACTGTTACTTTATATTCATATTTAAAGGATTTGAAGTGGTTGAAATAAGGTGACTTATATATATATATATATATATATATATATACACCAATAAGCTTAATAACACTTGTATTTCTATACATTCAACTCTTCCTACATTCACTTACATAGTATACCAAGTGAATTCTGTTTTTTCAAGTTTATTCAGTAATGTATGCAAATACGTATTGATTTGTTTCACATTGTTAATAAGACAGGATTTAATGCATTCATCAGTCTCGGTAGATCTCTTCAGCTGAATACACTGCATTATACTTTTATTATTCTTTTGGGTTCCGAGTGGAACATATGGCTTCAACAGCACATCTTCATTTCGTCCCGTTCTCTTCAGTCCTCTTTAACAGGCCCCACAACTACCTATAAGCTCTCTTCTCCTCCCAGCACGATCTGCTCCGTGTCATCCTTGGACTCCCAGCTCTCCGTTTCTCATTCGGGTTCCACTCCATAGCCTGCCGCACGATATCATTCAATGGTCTTCTCAGCTTTTGTCTGATCCGTCTCCATTTCCTTCGGTATATTTTTTGAGCAGTCGGTTCTAGCTTAATTTTTTGTCAGAGTTCGTAGCCGTTTATTCTTTTTGGTCGTCTAATCTTTAATATGCAACAGAGGCATATTTGTTGATGAAAGTCTGCAGCCTGTTGAAAATGCTCTTCATGACGCGCGTGCCAAGACTTTGAACCATTTAGAAGCGCTGACTGACTTGACACTACTGTTGAAAATCCAAATCTCGTTCTTTTTGCTGACTGAGTTCACTAGATTTCCACACTGATTTCAGAGGGATGAATGTCTCACCTTTCCGATTCTGGTTTTGACATCTTTATCCGTACCGTCTGTAGTTGAAACGGTGCTGCCCCTAGATAAGTGAAAAAGGTGATTTCCTTCAAATTTCTCCCATTGATAGTGATTGTATCTTGTTGTTGTTGTTGACCAGGTATCTCAGTCACCCCTGTCTTCTGTATGTTCACATGAAGTTTTGTCTTCGCTGCTTCTTCTGTCAACTTGTTGATTTTTTTTACTGTCGATTTTCGAGTTTGTGTGACGTTAGACAAAATACGGTATCACGTTATTCTGTTGAGTTCGTTGTTTGTACTATTTTCATGATTAAAGTTTGTTGTCTTTTCCTTTGATAAAGTCTCACAGTGTTATACAGTGATATTTACTGATGGCAACGTTCCGAGCACAATTTATTGCTCATAATCATATCAAGGTACTCCTCACACAACTTTCTAACTTCGTTTATTGTTTTTTTTATCGCTTGGCTTGATTGGTAGTAGTATTTTCCATATTTCCGGTATGAGTGATGGGTCATTCCTATTGCATGTGTTTGGTGTAGATTCTATGAACAAAGATTCAGCAATCAACCTCTCTCTCCCTCTATCTACCTATATTGCTTCTTAGAATCTTAACCCTCTCCCACCCTATTGTGTAGTTGTGTCTTAGTGCATGCAGTGCTATTGCTGAGCTTTTTTCTAAGTTACTTATCTTTGTAGGGTCAATCATTCTAACCTTAGCTAAATTCTTATGTTCTGACAATTTTTTGTCTTTTGTTTTCAGTCGAAAGCTTTTTAATGTTGATTTTCGTGATTTGTAAAGAAGTTACATCACATTTCACTTATTTATTTATTATTTATTTAAACGCAGAAAAACTTGGTACAATATGGCACCAAGAAAGATGCGCCACACAATATTGTGTGAGGGCTGAGATACTGCCCGGGCGCCCAGACCGAAGCAGGTGGTTTTCCTAAGGGACCACCCGCGAGCCTTTGACTTGGAGTCTAATCCGCAAGGCAGCGGAGCTGCGTCCACTTGCCTCATTATAATTTTCCAGTGTAGATTCACCTATGAATTTAGCAGTTGGCGATATTAGTAATGAAGCCGTAGTAAAAATATTTTTTGTTTTATCGTTTTTTGTATGAATTACATTTATACACTCAGTACAGGAAAAAAGTAGTGCATACTGCATAATGATATCGGTCGGTCGGTTTTCGACATAGAACTTTGCACATATGTGCTGCAGTTCAAGTCGCCACACTCCCTCCTTGTAGGACACAAAGCAAGAGAAGAAAGTAGGAGAAATGCATATTAGAGACAGTAAACAGAGATGTGAGACAAAGGAATAGTAATAAAGAAGAACAAAACAGTTTCATTGGAAATCATAAGTCACAAGGAGTGGATGCATAATGATATCAGTAGTAAATGAAGCTGTGGCAACGAATAATCATCAATATCCTTTAATCCCATTTTAGTAAGATCACTTTTATCTATAATATTGATTATTTTTGCTGGAAAATGTCCTTGATGTTACATCAGACTGCCATTTGAACTTAATAGAGAAACTTACCACTCTCTCAGTGAAATAGTCAACCAATGTGGGCCAATCAATTTCTTTCTCCGGGTTTTACCTATAGAAGTGATTTACGGGGGTACAAAGAGACATGGTCCCAGTTCTGGTGGATAACAAAGGCCTTCAGTTTTATCACCTGTCTATTTACTGAGAATAATTTGTGTTCCTAGACGTTGATATTCCGTTCAGTTAAAGATGAATGTCTTTTAAAGGAAAAATGAAGTTTGGACTAAGTCTGTGTAGAAATTTGCATTAAAGTGTATCAATCCAAGTATCCACACAATGCGCTAATCAGTTAATTAGAGCTCAGTTATTGTCTTCTAATCTTTTAGATTTACTTTTCAATCAAAGTTACTGTTTCAGCGTCTAGTACATTTTTTTGGAATAAGTATCTAACATAGTCTACCGTGGGTATCATCAGCGTGTCATTTTTCTCGGCAAATATATTTTAAGTCAAATCAAAAAAGTTAACTACCTTTCAAAGGCGTTATCAATGTATGAAAACCCTGAATATTGATTGCAGCCGTGTAGGGACGCTCAGGGCATATGTTTTTCATACCCAAAATTTCTACAATCCGTGGTTTAAGATTTTATGACATGGTTTATTATCGGTCGAAGTGATACTTTTAAAATATTTAGGGTGTTGCTAGCTATGTAGAATACAATTAAATGATAAGTCCCCAATGTACTTGTTCTATATCCTCAGAGAACTCTTCGAAAGCAAAATTAGAACAGCAGATCGATCGGTCGTTCAAGATATGAAATATATGTATTGGGATCGAAATCGTAGGGTACTGATGTCTGTTTGGCTAGTTGGAAATCGTGCATCAACAACTCAGTGTAACATGGCAGTGTGCCAGGTGTCGCGGATGTTCGACCAGGTACCTTTAACTTAAACAGTGAAGATTGGCACCCAGTGTGTTGAATGATAAGTATTATAGCGAATAGTTTTGGAGAATTATATACCGCTATAGTTTATTCCATCTTTATTATATTGTAAGCATATTCATAGTACTACACAATTGTATTTTAATCAAAGACTTTATTTTCATCTCTTCTCAATTCGTCGTATAGTGGATAATTTCGACCACTGCATCAAGTTAGCAGTCATGAATGTATACGTCTGCTTTAGTTCTACGAATTTTACTTACACAATACTTTTTTGTGCTGTATTCGTAGTAGTCAATCTAGCATAGTTATTTAATTCAATTTTAGGTTTTTCTGTTGATTGATTGAACCGAAATTAACTTCTAATTACATGCCCAGACATCATCGAAGCATCTACACAAGAAGTCGACGTGTTAAACTCTAAGACTGAGCACTTCGGTCCAATCAATCGACGGGAAACTCTAAAATTGATCCGTTGCACAAGAGGTGGCTGTCGTGGCCCAAGTGGTCTAGTGGATAACGCTTTGGTGTTTGAAACTATGGGCATTGGGTTCGAGCCTCGGTGGGAACATCATCACTTACTGGGGAATGCAGGTACATCTGGTTGATGAGCCCCAGATATAACGAAATGCACGTTATCCTGGATTCCACTTCTAGTCACCATCTACCGATTAATCTAGTATAGTGTTTAATATAATAATAATTTGCTTTATTCCAGAAACAGTACTAGTGGTACAGTGTGGAATTTTCAGCACATATCAACAATATTTGCATCTAATTTTACAGACATTTAAAATAAGTATTAAACAAACAAACAAAATAAATCTGAAGACACCAACAGCGAAAAAAAAACAGGATAAACACAAAATAATTATAAATGCGAAAAAGTACAAAAGTCTACCAAAGTCTAATGCAGTGTTTGTGGTGGTAGTGTGAGTTATCCTGAATAATACAAAATTTTTTAAGGTGGTGACTATGGCGTTCACAACCAATGATTGTCAGTTTAATATTGCCGAAAAGTATAGAAAAATAAGAAAAAAACAGCCACAAAACTAATATTACATGATGGTTAATGACAGGACAATTTTGTAATACTCATAGTGCTAATAGAGTCGGAACCAGTGGATACACAATAGAAGGAATATAGTAAAGTACAAAAAGGAAGCCAATGTTAATATTTTAGGTAGCTAAGTATGTTTGAGAAGGAGTTCACTAAAGAATACAAAATAAGAGAGAAATAAAAGAGCCTAAAATTATGTCGTTAATAACAGAGCAAGTCATAGGTTTCACGCTTAACATTGTCTCTGCCGCTTAGAACACGGGCCAAGTATGGTATCGTTGAGTTCCTGTACTTGGTTGTACGAGCATAAGTTATTTTATACTGATTTCTGGTTTTACTTGATGAGATACAAGGCGAGAGTTGGGAATAGAGGGGGTGTTGGGGGTCGGAGAGTATGGTTTTTTTATGTAACCAGTTTTTTTTTCAGTATTCATATCAATACGTGTTTCAGAGATATACACTCTTGTAACCCGAAGGAATTTGTTGCAGTCTGGATATCATTCAAGGAATATTTCTTTTTAGTTAGCTCTTTTTAACCCATTAAAGTAAGGTGGCTTCATTTTAGCCTATGACACAGTGATCTTGGTAAGTTCGTACTATACTTGATTATCTTTAACAGCTGTGTATCATATTCTCTATCTCTATCTCTATTTATTGTTTCTATCATAATATTACAAATAGTCTACCCTGAAATTATCTGAAATTTTATCACAACGTCATTTGGATTCAGTATGTACACATTTGGTTAATGAAGCTGTACTTCGTATGTCTGGGGACAATGTAACTTGTATCTTATTAGTTTTTCCAACGATATTTATTGAAAAAAATTCTCCCAGTGATGATCATTCTAAAATTTCACCTGTCTGTACTAATGATAATAATAATAAGGATGATGATGATGATAAGACTTCAGAACCAAGTTCAAAATTACCTCGTATTGAAAAGTGATCTATTAGAATGGTGTATAACAACAACACTACAAAAGAAAGAAAAAAAATTGATTCTGTTATTGATGTTTCTTTTTGTTTTCTACTAATTTCACTTGCAATAATATTTTCATTGTCGAAAAAGAAAATAATAATAATGCTAATATTAATATTGTGTATACTTTGAGTTTACCACCCCTAACTTTTATGTCTTGTTGTACTTATTATTGAAATGCAAATAAAATGTTCATTCAAATAGGTATTTTTCTATTTTTATCTCGAGTTTTGTTGTACATCATATACATATACATGTGATCTCGTAATCGCACTGTGTTGGGGAAAGTAGTTGTTAGTAATAGTAGTAGTTTTTACTTATCTTGACAACATATCGTTAACATTTAGAAAATTGAAACAAGTGATTCAGCAAAGAGACTTTTTAACGAATTTATTGTCAGACTGTACAATCGTATATGTGCATATGCAGATTTTTTTTGGAAATTATATCCGCTGATGGAATTGAGTCATAGGTGTAAATGCATAAAATAATAATAGTAGTATGAAATACAATTAAAATGTTTGTGATTATAATCATAGTTCAGTATAAAGTGACAAAACAATTTATGTCATACATAGAATAATTCATAGGATGTATAGAACTTGGAAGGGGTGTGAAATTATAGGATTAGTAGGCAAACAGAATAAAATAAAAACGTTATGCAACATTGTGTGAAATTTGATAACATAGAATCTAACGTTGATTTATAATGACAAGTGGAGCCAGTGACATAATACCGGGGATAGTTCATAGTGAGAATAGTAATAGTAACAATTGACGTAATAAAGGAAGAGTCTACAAATTGAATAAACAATTTGAAAAAAATTGGTAGAGCCAAAATATGATTGGGGATTACCATACTTTAGCATAGAGGAATTAAGACCATGAAAGTTGAAGGGGTTGAATGAACTTTTTCAGTATACAGAGATCTAGCTTTTCTGTTTTGATAGCCAAAGCTTCAGCAATACAGATGAGTCGGGTACGTAGGGATTTGGGTAGATTACTCTTTGCCTCGTAGATGACTTTGAAGGCGGAGGCTATAGAGATAGGGTGATCATTATCGACCAGATGTTCAATGATCGCGCTTCTTATTGCTCCACTACCACCTTTTCGTAACCATGCAGGATAGTGTTCTTGCACCCTCTTGGACAAAACTCGTGTCGAACGACCGATATACCCAGCTCCACAAGAGCAGGTGAATTGATAAACACACATAGAGTTGGTCAACAGCGGGATCTTGTCCTTCAGGTTATTGAACAATAATGGTCGACTAGAAAAGGCTATTCTCAAAGATGCATCAGGGAAATGTTCTTCTCAGGGAGTGTGAGATCCTTCTTTTAATGATATCGGAAGCTGAATCATCTTTGAATGCCAAGCTCATGAACAGTATCTTCTTGGGTACTGATGATAAGTCAAATTTCATGGAATTTTCCTGTATATTCTTGTCTATAAAACGTGGTTTATCGTTAATTTATGTTATTTTTTCGGCTAAGATCAGACTTGTCTGTTCTTAATGTAGCTAAGCTGCTCATAATACTATTCTCTAATCTGTAGTCCCCTGGCTTTATTTATATTAAGTCATTATTGTTGCTTCCATATATTGATCCTGATAGACGTGGTTATTTTTGGCTACGCGTGATCGATTGACTGTCTGGAACAATGTCTAATGCAAATAACACAGCTTCATTATGTACTGTATGCCTTAATGTGAGACGTGTTTTCATATTAACCATCTATAATGCAGTGAAAAAGCCACTTGTAGTCAAAATCAACGTTGTGTCAACAGTCGTAGAAAGTCCTGATTAATAAATAAATAAAGTTATCTGTTTCTTATACTTTATAGACGTTTTCAAAAGAGCGAAAATGTTATCTGTTGTGTGTCTAACACGTTTTCTGTGACAAAACACAGTGTGGGCTGAAGTTCTACCGGTGTTTGTTTCGTCTGCACCTAGACAGTTTGCGAGAACAGCTACGTATTACTTATCAGTAATCTGAGTAGTTGGAAACGAATTACACAAACAAGTAGGGTTCGCTGGTCACGAGCCAAACACTACACACTTGTTTCCGATTGTTGAGTCGGAGCTAGTCAGCAATGTAGGCTTGAAGAGCAAAGTTATGTCGCATCGCTTGAATTCGGGTTAAGCGCCGTAGCGTTGTTTGATTTTAATCCATATCCTTAGTTTGGCAGAAATTAAACGCCATGTACAAGGTCATTGATGGAGTGAGACGCTCGAAGGTCATTTTCGTCCATGTTAGTCGGCCATGTTGGATTGCAGTTCCGTTGCTGTTCGTTTACACATCGATTTTTCCGTTTATCCAGCAGTTATTCACAACTTATCTTGATGCACATTGTTCACAAATGTTGCGTTTCACTTCATTATTGTTTCCATTTCTGTTGAAATTAGTTGTTTCGTTTGTTTCGAAAGTTTTTGCCACCAGGTCAGTGCATTCGTTTCATTGTAATTGTTTCATACGTTGCATTCATGCATGGTTTCAGTGTTTTAATTATTTTTCAGCTATTAATGAATTAGTACTGTGTAGAAATCTTGGAGATTATACACGTGAACATGTTTGGGAAGCAGAAGCCATTGTTTCCAGTTCATTTTTGGTTGCCGTTAGTGCTGCTGGCTCAGTTGGTTACTTAATATGTAGGAATCTGGAAAAAAATGTCTCTCACGTTCATGTTTACAGTATGCAACAATCTACGAATGAATCTCAACTTACGATAATTCCTGTCCAAACACACACGGTGAGACACATCTACATGATTACTTCTATTCCCACAGAAGGTTCTGTTAGCATTTACAGGTGATTTCGAAGTACTGATAGAATTCTTTTGTCAAAAAGGACTGTTCTTCACACGTAAATAGGCTGAATTAATATCCTGAGACGTGAAGTCTCCATTGAATGATACCATGACGAAAGGTGCAGCATCTAAATAAAGTAGATTATTTGTGTAGATGAAATTACCCTTCAACTATCCTATCTTTCTCACTATAGCGATATTTTGCTACAGTTCGCCTGAAACACTGATCGTTGCAACCAATATGCTAGGGGGTGTCGCAGTCAGATTACATGACGCGGACACCAAAATAACAGGCCAGAAAATGGGAATTCTCATCAATCCAGATAACATATAACGCAATTTCATTAAAAATTATTGACAAAAAAAATTTCCAAGGGAAATTTTAACAGCGCTACTAGAACATGGCATTTAACGTCTACCCCTTAGTTTCACACTGACTTGATGTTGCGAAATACCACTGGCGCTTAGAATTATATGGATGTTACTTACTGGATGATTCTTCGAGCAAAATTATTGCTCACAATTATATCAAAGGAATCATGTAACATTTAGGTTACTTTATAGTTCTCTAGTTTATCAGGTAACTGTAGAAGAAAAGAAACTTGGTAAAGGAATTTTTATTTGGAATTTGGTATATCTGTATAGGGAAATTATGTTTGTCTTATAATAAAATCGTCATTTGCACAGATCTTCCGTGTTGTACTACTTCTGCTCTTCGTATTGTGTATCTTTGTCTTCTTTCTGTGTCTCCTATGTTTTACAGCAACGCTGAATCGTTTGCTATCTTTGACGTCAATTCTATCTCTCCGGTATTTGATATTTTTATGCCGATGAACACCTCTTTATATATTACTGATAAGTCTTATCTGTAGCACATACCCCGCTATCATCTTTAGTGACACTAAACTCGTCTTGTAACCTGAAGCTCCTAATTTCGATCCGTAGTTGTGGTGTTGTCATAGGTGCGTACTACTGAAAAGTCTGAAAGCAAGACGAAACAGCCGTCCAATTCTCTGACTAATATCAGTCCTTGATCAGACATTAAACCAATCAAACTAACACTTGAAAACTAAGACTTCAAAGTTTTGCGTGCCAGTTGTTGGACCTGTTGATCATTGATTAGACCGGGGATGATTTAGTAGTGTCTCTCCGCTCTACCCTATACTACAATAGTGGATCGTGTTAAATATGGAGATATCCGAGTTTCTGTTTCTTCTTGCAGTTTATATAGAGTTAAATTTTTGTGCATCGATATTAGGACTGAACCATGGTCGGTTGCTTTCACAGGTGTACTCACAACCAGTACATAATGTTTTGTGAATTCAGTTGTTTTGACCAGTGGGATTACAGGTTCCCTCGAACCCTCTCTTTGAGCAAATTTGTTTGTTTAAATCCCGCTTCAGTACCTGCGTTATTAAGATTCTTACGTTTCGGTATGCGTTGTTGATATGACAACACTAGAAATCAATTTCCTATATGAGAATAAGAATAACCAGAGCTGAATCCTGCATATATATATATATATATATATATATATATATATAAGGAAACAAGCTGTCGTTTGCGTCGAATGTATAGTTAAAAAATGCAAGATTAGTAGAGTTTTAGTCGATAAAAGCTTAAAGGATGAAATAAAATGAAAAGACAGATTGGTTGTTCGTTATTCGGTGATCATACTTTATATTAAACTGCCTTGATAATTGTATTACCGTGATGTACTTAGATTTATAGTTGCAGAGGTGACTTAGCGTGGGATAAGCTCAGCAACAGCTAATTTACTTAGCAATTCTGTTGCATATTTCAGTGTAGTTACCATAGAAAAAGGAAAATCCACTTTAAACAAGAAATACACCCATCCAGATATGAACACAACAACAAACAGTTCAGCGAAGAGTCTCTTTTCGGCGAATTCATTCACTAAGCTGCACAATTATATATAATTATTTTTGAATGTTTGTGTACATTAGCTTTGTCAGACAAGAATAAAAATTTATTTGGGTTATTGTTTACTTTATAAAAATGTTACAAAAAGTGTGATAAATAATCAATTTTACAAGTATTGGTTTTGCAGGGATTTTGTTTGATGTCAGCTCATGATGAAATCCTCCATGCAATGAAATAATCAAATTGCAACTAGGAGGGGGAGATTAGTAAGTCCTGACTACGGTTATGTAATATGAAAAACACCCAGAAAAATAGGATGTTAGTGAAAGATCATAGAAACAAATGTTCAAAATAAATTATGTAGTGGGTAGAAAGAGTAAATAAAGGGTTAGCTAAGAAAAAAATATTACTAAAATTTACAAAAATTCAAAAATAGTACTAGTTACAAAGTTGAACTTGGAATTGTACCCAAGGTAGGAGGAGGGGGTGGAGAAGTTTCTTCGATGTACATAAATCAGGGTTTTCCATCCGGATCACCAAGGTCTGCGTAATGCAAAGTATGCGGAAGTTTACCGTTTTCGGGAGGCTTCTTTTGACTTTGAATGAATTCTCCTCAAATATTAAGTGACCAGTGTTGAATAAATGTTCAATTATAGCACTCCTCATTGATGCACTGTTACCTTTTCGTAGTCAAGTGGGATAGTGTTCTTTGACTTTCTAGGGTAAAACAAGAAATCAACCTTGTTTTAATTGTTCATCTTGCACATAACTTTCTTGAAGCTAACTATTCTTATACGAGCACTGGAAGCATCTTACACTTACACTTTAGTATACCATGGTGGATATTTTGTAGTGACCCGTTTTATTACTCATCATCGCAGTATACTTTCACTATGTAATTGGACTTTGATTTGTTTATTACTCTAAATCTTGCATGTTAACAATTGATACTTTTGCTCTCGCTCGATTTTCGAATTTTGATTGCTGCAATAATACACTATCGTATTCCTTCGCAAGTGCCTTTTGAATTACGTTGTGGATGTCGAGTAATCGCAACGTTAGGACACAATTATAAACGCGAAGAAGTACTAAGATATACGTGTACGCTAGTTTAGTCAAAATATAGCAGCACAACAATTTCTTTACCGTACTTGTTATTCATAGTTTTTATGATTTTTGGTGCTATTGTTAACGTATAATCGCAGTATGAATTATTCGTTCATGATATATTTATCACTTTTTCGCTGGTTGTTAGTATTTGAGTTCATTATATTGATTGTCTTGAAAGATTCTACAAGGCTGTCAGTTTATCCCTGTCATTCTTATTGTTTGAAGCTTTTCATTCATGGGTTTTTTGCAGTACGAAAGTTGTTCTACAAAAGCTTTGAGAATGTTACTCATCAAGCTTTGTTTTTACAAGCATACAATGTTGTTTGTAGTTGTTTCCTCAATTGCTCTTATTTATTGCTTAATCAGCTACTACTTGAAATCTGTGGAAAACCATGTCTTCCTTGTTGATATCTGCTGACTATGGTCAGCATCGAAGCGTCTACGAACCACTGCAAAAAAGAAAGTTTTAAAATGGTTGACCTCACCGAAACTTTTGAGAAAATAATGAGACCTAAACAATTTAAAACTTGGATTGAAGTTGAAGAATCTTTAAAGCATTTGCAGAAGGTTACCGTCCTGTGTATTAATTAGTCGATTTTTAGATAAGAAATACGCGTTACATCATTCATGAATGTAAGTTAAATAAAGAAGAACCACATGGAAGTTACAATTATGTGGTGTTTGTTTGTACCTTTGGTAACAAAAAACAATCGCAAGGTGTTGGCATACGACTGAAGCGGTAAGTTGTATAATTGATTGTTTATACTTAGTCTACTAGGTCTAAGTTTGAAGGCTGTACTTCACGCATCCGTATCAGGTTCGCAAATGACAAATTTCCATCCATCGATATGGCACACACCCATCAATATACGTGTGAATACTTAGTGAAAGATCAGAAATGCACTGACTCAGTGAAGTGGAAGTATGTATACTGACACCCATACTGTGTGTTGGTTCACAACCTGGACGAGTACGGACAATAATCCATAAACTGATTACATATGTTAGTTTGAAAGATTTAAGAAGCGAAAGCAGTTGGAGTTGAAGTTTTTTTTACACAGCATGTCATATGTTCTATTTTGTTATTATTGATTGATGTGGCATCATAACATACAATATATTTTAACGTTTAACTGCGGAGTGACTGTTCCGCTCCACCAGAGTGTTGATCCCGTTTTGGTCTTGAATATTCTTTTTGGATCACGGGTATTTTGCTGCTTAGTATGTGTTGTGTAATAGGGAAATTGTGATCTGTAAATTTTTCCTTGGCATTGTTGAGATGAATTTGAATTTTCGTATAAATTGTTATTCTTTTAATACTTATGCAGATCTTATCACGTTGAATCTCATTTTGATATCGTTGAAATATGATGTTTGACTGTGAGTGACCCAAGAAAGCTTGGTTGACTATGCAAAAGAGTTTAGTGACCAATTTAGGTCATTTTGTTACGATTGCGTTGAATTGTTTCCTGTCTCCAGACGGAAATGTTTCGTTTCATGGTCATCATAATCCTGTTGGTGTGAACAAGGTAGTGTAGGGGATCAAAGAAGTTCGTCAAGTCAGTTGAGACTCAGCCATTTCGCTGTTGGCGATCAGTTTGTTTATCCTTACGGATTGAAACATATGGTGGTCAGCATAATTTTCAAGGGATAAGAATTCGGCAGCAGCGTTGTGATATGATTATGTATCTCTGTAATCTATTTCTACCATCGCGAATAGATACTCCTTTAAGCAGTCGTGAGAGTTATATTCCCCCTTCGCTAGTTGGGGCGTTGTTAAGGACAGCCTAGCCAACAGGTTAGGTGGCTAGCTCTCAGGTCTAACAGGATAGATGGCTACACAACAGCCATGGGAGTTATTTCTAGTCAGAGCCAACTGGAAACGAGCATTTAGAGGCTGAGGGTGTTGACGTTCACGTATAGTACGAAGTATACTAACACATGATTTAATACCCACAACTTCTATAGTATTCGTTCCGCGTAGACCAAAGGCAAAGCAAAACCCCCAGAATTGATTGTCCAAATTACGAGTTATATTTTAGGACCAAATCGGAGTGCGGGATGATTGCTTAACTCGCTAGGGACCGCGCACGAACGTAACACGACGGTGAGCCAAGTGGCGTGAATGCCTGACCGAAACCCTTCAACTTTACAAATCGACTAAAACAGTGAGAGTCTCATCCAATGTTCAGTGATGAATGCTGTGGCTAATAATTCTGGGGAATAACCTATTGCTTCAGCTCACTCCTTCCACAGTGGGGTTGTGAGGATCCTAAGACGAAACCAGCCGGAAGTAATAACCCAATGGTGTTACCATCGGTGAAACTCCTGATCGGCTACCGCTACAAGCTCGAAGTTGTCCAAGCAGCGTAGGTACCTAACTTATTAGAGTGGCATCACACAGTTATTCGTTTAAATGTAAATTACACCACGATAGGGTCATCACTGATGACTTGCAGAAAGGTGGCAGCAATGACAGGTAAAATTAAGTCGTACTTCTTTGGTAGGCACTGACTATTTCTGACTGCTAGCCAGGTATATAAAAGTATGACATCCATAATTATTGACATATGTTGTAGATTTGAGTGCCAGTGTTGTCAATAATAAATAGAGATTCAACCTATCTGTACTTCATGAACTGAATGAGAGTAGCCCTTTGAGTATAAAGTCTTATTCAGGAGAAAACTTCCAGCTGGTGTGTATTCACTATTACTTTATGCCTAGCAGCTCACTCACTAGCTGCTAGATAATACGCAGTAAAATATATCTACTGGCTGCGATGACGCTCCTAATGCAGTTCAGTATCTTGGCGGCTGGACTTATCCGGCATGTTGGTTGAAATTTCGCTCGGCAAATTTGTTTTGTCAATAATTTTTAATAAAATTTTGTCATATGTTTTCTGGATTGATAGGAATTCTCATTTCCTGGCTAGTTATGTTGGTGTCCGCGTCATTTAATCTGACTGCGACACACTTAGCATATTGGTTGTAATGATTAGTGTTTCATGCTGAATGCGTCAAAACCTCTCTACAATGAAGAAGATGGGGTAGTTGGGGGGTAATGTCATCTACACAAATAGTTCATTTCTTGTAGAAGCTGCAGCTTTCGACATAGTGTCATTCAATGAAGATAACGTCAAAATGTGGCTATTTTCGTGTGAAGAACAGTACTATTTTACAAAAGAATGCTATCAGTATATGGGAATCACCTATAAATGGCAACAGAACGTAAAACCAATGTGTAAACGAACGGCTACGGAACTGCAATCCAACATAACCGACTAACATGGACGAAAATGACCTTTGAGCGTCTCACTCCATCCGTGACCTTGAGCATGCGGGATAATTTCAGCCTATCTTGGCTCACTAGTTTTACTTAGTCGTAATATTTTGTGGGGATTTGGTTAATGAACCTGAGGTACTGAGCTTCGCGGACTAAGACATTTGAGTAACTCCTTGATCATTCCCAACAAACAAAACATCACAGCCATGTTACTGGTATTTTCCTTATGCACAAATGAGTCGATATCACAGTATTCTCTTTCTTCGGTTTGATCATATCGAACCTTAAGCTAATACAGTATGGTCAAAATCATCTTTCGACAAGATCACAGACTTAGCAATAAAATCCGCACTTTCTGACAAAACAGAGGGGATTATTTCGAGCCTATAATACCGAGATAGAAACTTTCTAAACTAGGCTTGGGCTAGAGCACAGAAACTCCTCTAAATACTATGCTCACTGGTGGTTCTCAAAAGTTTATAGGTTACTTTGATAACCCCTTTTAATATATGTGTATCGATGGAACCACTGGTCGAGTCGCTTTCACGTATTCTCAGCTATGACGACGTTACCATTCTGAATCTACCTTAACAAGGTTTATGGTGAAACTGTAGGTGTAATTACATGATAAAGGCTAGTTAGATCCGTGTCTGCTGGGTTATGTTTCGAGCAAGCAGTCCTGCAAGCAAGGATAGCGGTGATTCACACTCTGTAAACTAGAAGGAAAGTTTGTAGGATTATTTTTGCCTACTGATTTAGTCCTTCCTCAATACTGACGACACAGAGTCTTGGCTTAACTATAGTTAAAAACACAATGACTTGACTTAAACTTTATCTGCTTCTAAAACATAAAATAAATCGTACAATTACACCAAGAAAAATATACAAATCTACTGTCATTCAAAAAAGGACAAAGACGTACCGAACAGTATTGAGGGAACGGACAAAATGAACAGTTAATTAATTACATGTACACACGAGTAAAGTGACAGACAACAAAGAACACTCAAGGTCACATCACGTGGTGTGAGTTACATTAAATTAACCAATAATCGTGACAAGAAGGTCACATCATATTGACTAGCTGTCTATCATATAGTCTATCTGTCTGTCGTGATTAACAAAGTTAGTAGAGCGGTAGTTTCATATTTAGCCCCTGGATGAGGTGTACACGAAAAAATTAGGCTGTAAGCCAGTCAGCACTTCCACCTGCTTCTGTAGTTGAAGACAGCATAACTGACTTACAGGTTCCGATCTCTACGCCCAGGCAGCTGCATTTCTTGAGGGGAATATAACGACACTGTCACGGACTGACGTCTTAAGATTGTATACAGCTTCCCCCATTCTACAATGAACGAGGGATTCACACATATTCAAGATGATCTGGATAGATTACATAACTGGAGCACTGATTGGCAACTGCCATTCAATTCTGATAAATGTGGTGCCTTATATTTCAATAACTCCCACCCGTATTTCAGGTTACACCTAGGTGACTCCTCTCTCCAAACCCTCAATTCCATAAAAGACCTGGGAGTTACCTACTCACAGAACTTAACATTTAGTCAGTATGCAAAAGCACTTGTTTCTAAATGCCGAAGACTCACAGGCTTGTTACATCGAAAAATGTACACAACTGAGGCTAAAGTCCTTTTATACAAAGTCATGGTTCGCCCAGTAATTGAATACTGCACAATTGTCTTCGGTTTCATGAATGGGTATGACAGGGTTCGTATTGAAAATATTCAGCGAAGTTTTACACGACGCCTATTACACAAACATGAAGGACTGACTTACGCGGATAGGTGCAAAATGTATAGACTTCAGCCACTTTGGTTAAGGCGCCTGAAACTCAACCTTACATTCCTTTTTCGCCTTTTACATGGCTACCTCAAAAGCAGTAATCCAATAGCTTTCAATAATTTAACCATATATACTCTTAGAAATCATGAAAATACTCTATCCATAAGCCGGTACCGGACAAAACTGCGATCACGTTTCTTCAAAATACAGTACAGTGCATTATGGAACAAACTTCCACTTAATGTACGTAGTTGCCGATCTCCCACTGAATTCCAGTGTCTCCTTAACGAGTTCTTGTCAACAAAAGAGCTTCGGTCTACTTATCCATACTTTACCCATATGGGCTGTTCATCTAACTTTGGTACTACAGACCCCAGTGCAATACCCCCAATTTGAGGAAACTCATTTGCCCCAGCAACCGTACCGCACCTAAAACGTGATAAAACCAACCCAATTTCTCCCACATGCCTTGATCTAAGATTCGGTTATTCAGCTTATGAGAGATCCTATCAATATTTCATCACTCGGGTTTATAAACTCATAAGACTATCTATAATTATCCCGGACGTATAATCCCAAATTAGTTGTGATAGTTCTTCCATAATATAAGCAAACTGTTACTTTGTAATGTCTAAAGCACGCCATATGAAAAGTGGCCAGGAAAACATAGCAATAACAAACTCAGCCAACCAACCATTTTCCCCAAGCTCATTCAACCTAACCTTATCTTTAATCGTACCACTATCCACTACACTCTAATCCGTAGATTATGTCTTAATTTGCCCCAGTACTGAAAACTCTTCTACCTTTTACTTTTAAAGATGTTCTAACTACTAACTGCGCAGTAACCGTTTAACTAACTCACTGACTTTCTCTTCACTGTAATCTTCAATAAGTTCGTCAGTGTAATTATTTCCATAAACAATTACATTAGCAACCATATCTTTTAATATTTTACATATATGCTTATATTATTAGCACTATTTTTGAGTTGAAATGACTATCTTCAGTCAACACCTACCCATATTCATATAATTTTCTAAAAAATTCATAATGTTGAAATTATGTAGTATTTCTCCATTATATAATTGATGAGTCACTTTGCAATGTGTAACGCACACCATATAAAATCGGTCGTGAAAATTTAGCATAACAAGTTCCGCTAACCAGTTGCCTTACTCAGGACCACTTTACATAACTTTATCACTAATTGTTCCACTACTCATATCATTCTGATAAATAGAATATAACTTAGTTGTTCTAATATTAGCTATTTTTATACTTCATAACTCTTAAGGGAAACCTAATTTCTTAGTCTTTTGTAGTAACCCACTTGTTCACTAGTATGATGATAATATTGCTAACGATGTCCTCTGGTATTATTGTGCCATGTGACCTAATGGGAAGCACTTGTCATGAAAGCTGTTAATGTGCAGCATACTGTATGATTGGGACGGAGTCAAAGCAATCCAATATTACAACTGCAGTCATTGTAAAAGGTCTCAGAGCTTAATGTCAAAAAAGGAGGGAGGGTGGCGCATGCTGATCAGCAGATTTGGTAGTGGTCACAAATGTGAATCGCTCCGATCTGTAGGACAGCAACATGCATTATTTTGGCAGCTCGAGAACTAAACATGAGTTAAGATACTAAATCTATAAAAAAAAGACTTTAAAAAAAATTAATTGAAAAAATAAAACAATAATGACTGTACAGTTTTAGCTTGTAAAAAAATAACAATGCTTTCGCTCCTAACATCTACAAGCCTGCTCAGTTTCTTGTCAAGATGCTATCCCATGGGCCATACACAAGTTCGCCAAACATCCTACAGGTCACCGTATTCAACAGGTTCTAGTCCTTCTAGCCACTTCTCTCTGAAATGTTACTTATATACTTCACAATAATCCTTCTACCTAATTACTATTATACTCTATTTTATCTCAACTTCCTAGGACTTTAATGAAGCTGAAATTTTTTCCCTCTTCTCATTTACACCCTTTTCTCGCGTAAAGTTCGGTTGCTCTGATGATAAAAACAACAACACTCATGTTTGAGAATAAATATATTTTCATAGAAAGCGTCATAGTTTTCCATGGTAAGACCAATATGGTTAGCATCATACATTGCAAATGTGTATTATCATTTCAAGTACTACATAGCTTCTTGTATTTATCTTGTAAATATACTTTTAATAATGTATTATTCAAAATTGCATTCTATACCATTTTGCAGCTGCGCCAGATTTTCTTCAATTCCTAAAATAGCGTTCAAGCATTTGAAGGCATAGCACTCACACAAATATATGTTGCTTATCGATTGGCCATAACTATCATCAGGAAATGGAACGAATTTCGGGTTGTCGCTCAACTTCGATGGTGACCTTCGTGAAATATTTACAAATTAACATTTATAAGAATCTCTTCTGATTGCTTGTACTATAACTCAACAATATGAACTTTTTGAAAAAGTGACAATGTATGCTAATTAACAATTGTTATTCGTAACATAATTGATCGTGCCTGTAAAAATGGCATGCATTTCATGTAAACTTACCCGTTTATACGAAATATATATATTATATTAAAACCTCTGATTTCTACCAGACATGTACAGCTCTGCAAACTGTAACAATTTTCTGGTGAAAAGTGTGGTGCCTTAGTTTCTGCAAAAGATATTTGGTGCAAGACCTTCGGGAACATCGTAATAATAATATTTAGCAGTCTCATCCAGAGGGTGAACAATAAGCGACGTACACCCTAACGCATATCATTGCGTCATCACCTTTACATTGTACAAAACAGTAGATGTTTATCAGATCCTTCTACCACTGACCTTGTTTTCCAGCAGCTGATGTCTGCAACAGATTTCTAAGGTGTTCAGAGGACTTGTGAGCTTCCTCAAGAAAGTGTCTTCCAGTTCACCCAGTTGGTTCCTAGAACCGGCTGTTTTCCACTGAACCATTTCATTGGTGTTCAGAACGTGACGATCATTTTCAGCCAGAGTAATGACTATCAGTTTTGTTTCCTCCCCCCAGGAGCCTTCACCTCACTGTCATAAGCGGGTATAAGGAAATCAAATTGGTTTATACTGGCTCATAAAAACGATATTGGATATTGAACATTGGAACAGTGTTCTGAACTCCAAGAAGTTGTCTTCTGGCAACGGCTACAATTCATGAGGCCTTTGTTGTTGCCTCTCATTCAGTGTCTGATGCTGTTGATTTACCTTTGTACAGTGATTTTTATTCAAGATATCCCAACTTAATTCCTGCTATGAAGAGAAAACTCTTACACTGGTACAGGTTAGTTATAGTACTTACACGCCTGTCGTGTTAAGAGAATTTTCGAATTACTGAACCAGTTTCATGCATTCCCTCGCCGTACCTTTCAGATCGTTTCTGTCTAGAAGCAGTTTGGCGTATGAATGAGAAATTCTGGTAAAATTCACGGAATTCTCCGGTGGCAGGGCGGTTATGACTCTCGCCGACCGTGTGCATGGTTCGGGGTTCGATTTCCTGCGGACGCACACCCGACATCAATGGTCGGCCTGAGAAATCGGGCTACCGATATCACATGCTGGAAATTCCATACTTGTACCAAAAATACTATGTGGAATCAAGCTGTAATAAAAAGTTGATTGTTAAGTGCAGGTTACATGGATTTCTAAAATGCATTTGTCTCTTCTACGTATTTAGAAAGTAAAATTTCCTGGTGTAATGAAAGGCGCCTTAGAGCCAGATACATACAAGATTTAGCTTCTGCATACATCTCTGGCCTACTAACCTATACCTTGCGCTAAAATGTTCGTTAGGAAAGATATAAGCAACCAACTTCTAATCCTATAGTAATTCCCCAGCTCTAGTGAACGTACCACAATTCTAGGGAGATCTTTCAGAGTATTGGCATGCAGTTAATTTCACAAAACCACATCCTGAAAACTCTATAGCCAATAACAATACACTATTTAAAAGTCGGTAAAAGCAATATCACTGTACAAATATTCGCAACATTTTCGAATAATACAGTAATTCACCATATAATATAGATGGAGTAAATGCGACTACTCTGATTGACAATCGACCATCTTCGTAATAATATTAATAGTATGTCCTCATTTGTTTGTGTATAAGGCACGCCAACTCACAGTATCATCAGTGTGTTGAGTCATGCAATAGGTAGCATACATACCCAACAGAATAGCGCTTAGGTGGCACGAAGTGTCGATAAAGGTGGTTAACAGAGGCAGAAGTAGTGTACTTGCTCCGGGTGTCAGCATTACTCAAATTTCAACAAGGGGCGAGTTATCTACACTTGGCGACACAATTGGTCCACACAGTGGGTATTTCTGAAATGTTGATGATATCTGAGTGTATATCAGTTGGTTTGCAGCCTTTCTAAACATAAGCGACCCTAACGAAGGGCCGAAATAAATGAATGCGATAACCTTGATCAGCCAGTCAGAATAGGCCGTGGTAAATGGGCGGGATTATGGATACCATACGCGAATTATGTTACAGACACCATCCAAATGTAATATTTCAATATTACACAGATATGGAGCTCTTAGGAAGCAGAGACGCGTGTATGTGATGGATTAATGTATTTACAGAGATAAATAGCCTGTATTGATGGGTTTATGTAAATACGCCAAGACAGTAGTAACAAACGATCAGTTCGAGGAGGCATGTCATCCTTATTGGCACTGTTGATATTTTCTTTTCTACTTAAAAAAGATCGGGGAAGTAAAAGCAAGTCACGTGACAGCATGGAATATCGTCATCTGGACGAATTTATATGCAGAACTTGGTCTTACCTATCAATTAGAAATTTGGGATGCATTCTTAAAACAGATACAACAATGTTACCCTGTATAACTATTTTTTACCATGACATTACTTTCCTAAAAATATTTTGCAATTCACGGAATTCGTCGGCAGATATTTATCAAGGTCATTATGACGGTTGCATATCCTGGGTAGCTTATGTTTAGCCAGAAAAATGACTTCCGGATTAAAAGTATGCATCATTTGTGGGAAGCACTTTCAAAATATGGTGTGAATGTTGTTTCTAGGTCTATTTCAAATCGTTTTGTAAGTCATTGTCAATCACATAATCACATGGTTAACGTGATAGTGAAATGATTAACAAACGAGATGGAGGACAAAAACCAGGAATAAGAAAACGAAGTGAATGTAAGCATATGAATTTATCGGAAACGGTGCCGTGAAAATTTTCTGTAGCCAGAAGACATCTCTTCGGAACTCAGAATACTATTTTACGCATTCGATAACCATCTCGATTTCAACTGAAACGATATTAAAAGACGGACAGTAAGACGTAGATTCATTGATCAACCAAGTATAAGCCAGTATGGTAAGTTAATTGATCAGCAGCTTGACTATGTGATTCACAGCACTTGTACTTAAAAGGTCTACAAATAACGTTAGTGTAATATGCATTAACACTTCTGATCGTATTGCCCCGGTCTTCTGTCGACGAGCAAACGTCTAAGCCACAACAAGAATTGTTGCCTCCAGCTAACGGGAAAGTGGTTTGGATAAACAAGTTCATCGAATATCGACTCGGTGTTCGCAATCATTGAAAAAACCCTTCCTTGTTTTTGAATGGGTTCCAGGCTTGACTAGTCCGCTGCTGTGTTTTCATAAGGGAGCATTTAGAGACGAAATTAGTCTTCTTCAAGAGTACAAACAAATGGTCGGCATTTTGTGTAATTATTTTTTATTGAAGAGTTGGTTTCTAAAGTACTACGATTTCCAGGAAAACGTTGGTTATCCTATTGACAACACCGGATGAGTCCTTGTACTACTTCTCAGTCTATGTGTTTGCAGCTACAACATACCATGCTCCTCGTATCATGTATTTTCCTGGCATTTGGTTGTAAGTTGGACACAGAGCAAAGTTCTTTTCTACGTTGGTTTTGAAAAGTCTGTTACGAAGGCACATGAAACTGAAGTTAAGTCGTGACTGTAAACAAGGCCCAACATGCTTTCACTACGAGGTGGGTGTCTGGACGCATAGCTTCCATCCACAACTGTCAACGATATCAAGTATTCTACCAAAGCATTAGGGGCTGCAACCACCCACCCTATCCGTTTCTGGAAAATTAAAGTCTCCTGAAGTTATCCTGAAATTGCTTCTGGTCGAGCAGGCGAGTGGAAGTGATTCAAATAATAATGTGCCAATTTCGGATGTTGTTGATGGAGCCAGATGAGCGCAGTTTATTGGGTTTTCGGTTACTGTTTTACCATCTAAACTGACCCAGAGGGAAGCTAGCATCACACCCAGCAATTTATTTTTGACCCTACTGTAGATGAAAGGGTTAAGTAAATAAATTAGTATTCGTAGTCTCGATTCACACCGCAGACGGCGTAAATTTCCATGCCAGAATGTACCCCTGAAGATGGAAGACATATATGAAACCAGTTAGGCTGTCTGAACAACTTCGAGTTCGCTCCCAGTTGGCTTCAATCAGAAACAGCGCTCACGGATGATGCGTGGCCACCCACCTGCTAGACCCCAGCTTTGGCTACGCCATCTGCTGAATCCTCACCCTGGCCCATCTTACCTGTTGGCCAGACCGTTCCCAAATCCCCCCAACTAGTGACACGGCTGCTCAAATGTGTGTTTGCTAACGATGGCATGGAGTGAGTGTAGAGGTAAACACTCATACCACAAAGCGGCTGAAGCGTTCTTGTTCTTTAAAGATCTAGCTGCACATCATGAGTTTCAGTCCTCACAGACGAAAAATGTAGATCACGGCTAAGGTTCAACTGATTTAATGAACTTACTTGATCCATTACATTACGGTCCCACCAGCATCAAATTCGGTTGACTCACTTCACTAAAGGAGATAACTGAGCGTAGGAGATTCTTGTTGGACAGATGAAATTCGTCATATATTGTGGATTTAAAACGGAAAGCAGAATATTGTAAATTCTCCATGAGATATATTTTATTCCTAGTAGATTTGTAGAAGTGTTAGTTCAATATCCAATATCCTGATTACGAGCTAGTATAAACCAGTGATTTTTTTGAGCTCGCTTCTTGATTGTAAGGTAGAGGTTCCAGATCTTCGGTGAACTTATGCGTAGTAAATCCCGCCACTCAACTGCTTTAGCTCTGGTAGACTCCAAGAGGACTGGTGCGAGGATTGGCCAAGATGTGGTTTGTAGTGTGCAGTATGTTAGGACTCAGTTGCTGCCATGAATGGAGTTTGACCTAACACCCGTTGGTCATTCGGTGTAGTCATAAAAGTGGAATAGTAATAATAATAGGTTGTATTGTAGATAATATGGGTTGAGATAAGTGAAATAATAAAGGTGACCTAAAGAAAAGATAGAGTAGTCGGTACAGTGAGAGAAGACAGAACGGGTCGTGGGGATTTAGCTTGTATGCTTATCCATTGACAGTGTGGTTTCAAATTTTAAGAGGATAAGCCATTGAGACACAAACCATGCACTTCTGCATGATTGTCCAGCTTCCGCTTAAAAGTCTCCACAGATGGCGCTGTAGTTACAGCCGCCGGTAGAGCGTTCCAGAGACGACAAACTCGAAGCGAGAAGAAATGTGAACGCACTCGAATCTTTGGTCTCTGGTGTGCTATCCTTAGTGGGTTACCTCGTGGAAGCCTATAATCACTTAATGGCAGGATGCTTTTATTACTGTGGGCCTGGTCTTTTAAGATCTTATAGACGGTGATGAGGTCTCCCCTGTGACTGCGGTAACTAAGTGTGAAAAGACTTAATTTCTTCAGTCTTTCCTCATATGCTTTGTTGCGGAGGCCGATCACCCATTTTGTCGCTCGTCTCTGGACACTTTCTAGAATGTTAGCATCCCTTTTGAGTAGCGGAGGAGCAATGATATTATGCACCTCAAGGATGAATGACAAAACCGAAAATAGACTCAGGGTTTGGGGAAAGTTGTGAGTAGATAGGCTGACACAATTTCGTAGCATCCAAATGTAGAAAAAATAACTGCTGTCATGAAGATGACCTAATATTTCGTGTGTCACATCGTTATACTGAAGCTAATTCGTCATGTTCATATTTTCCTGCTTCCAAGGTTTAGTCAAAATACTCTGAAGAAGCTGCAGAAAGACCACAATTCAAGTTCAGCGCTCAGAAACTGAGGGGTGATCATGCTTTGATCATACAGAGAAGCATGATCAGAGAGAGAAAACAGAGAAACATGATCAAACAAAGTGTGAACTGGAATTTAGGTGAACAACTAAAGAAGAAGCCAAGTTCAACACGGGAATCACTGCATGAAGAACGGGGAAAGATCGCTAGGAAAGAAGAAGGACAATTCCATGGAAAGCTAAGGCAGAACACCCCGCAGATAAGGGAGATTTCAAATCACCATACTAGATGACCAGTTCGTCACTTGGGAAGACAACAGCATAGACGAAACCAGTGAAAATATGGAAGGGAACCTAGTAATCAATAAGAAGAAGCAAAGGCAACTATGACTGATCACTTCAAACAACTCCTGAACCAGTCACTAACTGCAACTTGTCAAGAAATACCACAGCTTCCAGTGGACACCAATCTTCCGAAAGAGTAGAATTCTTGAATGACACGTCTCGTATTCAGTTGATGGCATTTCAGTCATGCGATATGTAGAAAATAGGAGGCTGGACTTATATGTCACTTTTGGTTGAAGGATTACTAACTTGTGAACTGAATCTGCAATTCATTGTTACAAAGGCTTTCGTATTTCCCAATGAATGAAAAACAAAACGATATTGTTTTTACTGACGTTTCACTATTTAATGCTAATAGCTTTATCAAAGTATTATTAAACCGGAATTTACAAAATCTCAGCATATATAATGAATATCATGTACCCAATGCCCAAATTTTTACAAACTGTTGAAAGTGAACTTGGTTTGGACATATATGAATCTGCAATTCGTCCTTGAAACTACCGAAAAGTTAGACTTTTACGCTACATGGGGAAAAAGCATGGACTTGGGCGGACTCTTGTGAAACGTTTGGGTACATCGACTTCAGAACGATCAGTAAGTTTTGATGTTATCTACTTATTTATTATCAGGGGAGGCACACTGTTGGGACTTATAATGATTCTGATTGGTCTCGTTTACCCGTCTATTCCGTCACTGAACAAACTGGTCTCGATGAGTTTTTCAGCATTGCTAAACTTGCCAACCAGGAATTTAAAGCTGGTAAGATCTATTAAAAAAACCTAATTTGTCTTAGAGAAGAAAAATATCAGGTTGCTGAGTGATTCTGAGGTAATTGGGATTCAAAGTGCAGCTGAGCGTTTAAAAATCTCTGAAGTCCAAAAGCAGTATAAACAATGTCTCAAAATACCCAGAAGTTAAGTACCTAGTTTTGATTTCATGGATGTTTAATCGGCTCCTGTTGGTTTGGGGCTGGCATATAGGACTGCTTTTATAAATGAATGCTTTCATATCAGTCGGTTTAAACTTGATGTTTCTTTGCAGATGAATAACTTCATAGTATGTAGCAAATCAAGTTTTGCTATATTCCGAAGGAGTTAATCTAGTAATCGGTACTGAAAAGCTTTAGTCGTATCCTGTAAAGTAGCATAAATTTTGTATGTCACTCGCATCAGTTTTCGGCCGAAAAAATTACCAATCAGACTTCTAACTACTGAGTTCTGTATCGGTTTTATGGTTTCCGATAGAGAACATGTAAGTATATATTCTGCAGTAGACACAAAAAAGAGAAATAAAGTGTACTGTTAACTGTGTAGGGCCCATTGTTTGACATATGTGACTTCTTGTGACACTGACTGATTTTATTACTGCCATAATGTTAGGTCGTGCCTATTCCTTTTCAATAGGTAACTTTAAAAGTAATAGTTTTCTTAAGCGACTGTTTTAACCTTGGGTCTTGTTAAATGCTGAAACTTTCACTGCTAGTCACTATATGTCCACTGGACTTGATATAATACACTAAGTCGTAAGTGGTGTTGAAATACTTTTATTTTATCTACCATCTTGTCAGTACGATTTGATTCATTAAAGGCGGGTGGGAGTCATGCTAACTATTTGCAGCAAGTTAAGTATGCCAAGTGACAGATAACTATAGTTGTAGTCGTGAGATTTAAATTTAGCATGCAATTTCACTAGTTTATTTTTTCGAGCGAAACAGATTTTATTCAGGGCTTCGCTGAATGATTTACAGATGCTTAGATAAAGCTTTAAGAAAAAGGTATTTCAGTGTTCTGTTTTGTTTAATCTTTTATAGGCCAAAATGGAGTACAGAAATGTCAGCTGATGTGTTGGATAATCTTGAGAAAGAGGAATTTTTGAACTGGAGACGATCTTTAGCTTTGTGAGTTTTACATCTAACTTGTTTTTAGTGAATTTCATGTTTGGTGTATCAACTCCTACTCTATCTGGTTAGCTTATCTAATCACAATTTCTCTGTCTTTCCTGGGAAATAACACGTTTAATTTTTTTTTATCAAGATAGTTGTTAGTTAAATGAGCTTTTATTCATGAGCAGTTAATATTGTAAATTTGAGTGCTCACACCAAGTATCCACTTGTTTTTCGCAAGAAATCATTGTTTGGGTTGAATGACATCTTTTACTTTAAGGTTTGTGATCGACGCTCCAAAGGAATGTTTAAATTTAAAGCTGCCACTGATCTTTCAAAGGGAACATATCATGCTAACTCACATTAAAGAGGAGACGAATAAAAAATATGGTTCAAACCTGTAAAAGGGATAAGTATATGATAAAATGCACTTTCAGAATTCAAAATAGCAATATGCAAGTCCAAAGAAGATCGAAATAGTGGTGTATAATTTTATTCATCATATTTAAGAGCTGTCCTAAAACATTCAGTTTTAGAGTATTTGATAGAATAGCAAACAACACTACAGAGTACGTCAAGCCTTGTGAAAGGTCAAGTTATCTTGCGTTTGTATCCCATTTTTCTCAAAGCTGAGTGTATAGACTATATAATTCTTTATAGGATATGTTTCCTGCAAAATAAATGCTGGGATAATTGATCACGAAAGAGCTTCACTTTGACTTTCTGTATACGTGTAACATACGTGGTTCTGTACATATAATAGTATCAAGAGAACTTCGGTTTTGTCTCAGTTGTTCACAAAACTGATGGACTGGTTTCAACGTAGAACTTTGCACAGATGTGCAGCAGTTCGAGTTGCCACACTCCATTTAGCTCACAAAGCAAGAGAAGAGAGTAAAGGGATACTCAAAAGAGGGGTATAATAAACAGAAGTGTGAGACAAAACCAACCAGCTCAGAGAACAATATTAATTGCAAAAAGAATAGTAATATGGAAGAACAGTAGACGTGAGTAGTACTATGCCCAGGGTGAATTTAAAGTTATCCGGATAGAAGTAATTGGACAAAAGATATCTTAACTTTAACTCTCCAGAGAGACTTTTGCTGTAATAAATATAAGCACGTGTGCAAATTTGTTTCACCTTCATCATAGCACAGCACACGTGTTTACTAGTGGTCAATAAATTTACAAATGTAAAATTTCTTATGGAAAAAAGTGATCAGTAGTTTGTTTCACGTAATCGCTGACATTGTAAATCCCAGTCTATACTCAGTTTGCGTTAATGCTCAGTGGTTTTGTATGCGTATATGTGCATTTCTTTGTTGTTGACCGCTTACTCAACCATTCGGTTTTTGTGTATGAAAATGGATTATTTCGTTTTTGGCGCTTGTACTTTGGTAAAAAAATCTGATTGTTTGTAAAGTGAATTTTGTACTTTTACCTCCATAGGTTAGAAGAAAAAGATTGCATAACTCTTACTCCTTTTGAACGAAATTTAGAATTCTGGCGTCAGTTATGGCGTGTTGTTGAACGCAGCGATGTAGTTGTACAAGTGATTGATGCACGACAACCACTTTTATATTACTGTGAAGATTTGGAGAAGTATATACATGAAGTGGATCCAAACAAAACATCTGTGGTGCTTGTGAATAAGTCTGATTTCCTTACTGAACAACAACGGTGAGTTATTAATGATAGTAATAATAATATAGCATATACACTAAAATTGTGCCACTCAAAATGATACAGTACTGTTTCTGGAATAAAGCAAATTATTATTATTATTAAAACAACAAAATTAAGCAGCAACAAACGAAGTGTTTACAAATTAAGATAATGAAGGCATTGTCGTAAGATGCACACATAGGAGCCTTTATTTACTATGTCCTTTCTTGATAGTAGTAAAGAATTTATATTATTATTATTATTATTATCGACATTTCCTACGATGTTAAGCCACATCTGTTCACGTCTCGAGTCACTGGGTCGCTTGGTTTCTTGGACCCTACCTAGAAAACAGTAATTCACCAACAAATGTAACCCAGCTATTATGAGATAATCCATTCTTCGCCTCGACAGCTAGCAAACAGTGAGCCCTGTTGAAGTCTTTTGAATAACGCATTAACATGTATTAAAGACAATAGTTTTCCCGAGATTGTGTACAAGTTCTACTTTGTCTTACTGCGCACATTTGAAGCCCAAAATTACTTAATTAATGTTGCAGTGAGATTTAAGCTGTCTTACGGAGACAGCGACGACCATGAAACATACAGTTTCTTATCGTCTTCATTTTCTCAGGAGTAGATCAGGACTGTATGGATTTAAGCACTGTACATTCCACTCTTAATGGCTAAACTAACCTCTCAGTGATGCTACGAAGGGTTCAGATTGTTCACTACTGTTCTAGCTTTCTGTAGGGATTAAAAACACATTGGCTATATATCTAATGATCATGTAACTCAGTTACTTGAAATTGCCATGGTCTCTTGTCTCCTTTATAGGTAAAAGAGTAGTGTTTTATAGTTTGAAAAATCCCTTGATTCTTGTGTCTTATCATAGTGTGGTATTATAATTGTCCAACTAGTCCGACTTTTCTTACTGATACGTGTTGGTTGAAGCACTCTAAAGTTCATTGTTCATTTAAGACTCAGAAATGTAACACTCGTGCAAAGTCAGTGTACTGTACCAAAATTTTCCTTGTAGTAGCTAGTAATGTTTATTGATATCCAGCACGTTTAAAATGAGTCTAAACCAAGTGCATTTTTCTAAATGGATTTTTTCTAACATACTGCCTACGAACCAAAAGTTTTCAACAATATATTTATTCAAATGATGCAAATTCCTCCTTCATTTAGAGTTAGAACTTTTATCCTTAGCCAAAATCACATTTCGATGTTAACTCTGCCTGTCTAGTATTTCCAACAAGTACTTATGTAGACAAATGAGTAAACCTGTCATTATATGCGTTGGCGGCACAGCGATTAGGACGCTCACGGACCATGCACATGGTCCGGGGTTCGATTTCCTGCCGACGCACACCCGATATGAATGGTCGGCCTGCTAAATTTGAGCTACTGATATCACATGCTGAACGTTCCATATTTGTGCCAAAATACTGTGTGGAACCAAGCTATAATAAATAAAACAAAATAAATAACTTCTACATCAAAATAAATATTCAGTCAGGTATTGTCGATAATTTCTGGGAACATCTCTTTTAGAATTCCTGTTTCGTTATGTTTTTCTCTGTATCTTGCACAAATGAATTTGACAATAAAACTGTGGCTTGTTGGCCTAAAGAACTAATGATCAGCAACTGCGTGATGAATTCAAAGCTACTTCACCTAATTTGACCTGAGTAACCAATAAAATTGGTGCGTTGGTAGCATAGCGGTTAGGACGCTCGCCGACCAATCGCACATGGTCCGAGGTTCGATCCCCGGCCGATGCACTCCTTTACCTCGCTAAGCCAGAAATAATGCTGGTGAAGAGGAAAGGTTGGTCATGAGGCTAGCAACCCCATCCTGTAAAATAAACACTGCTACAGAAACTTCAAGCCACTAGCTTGAAGCCCTATGTTCCACTGGGGAACGTGAAGAAAAAAAAAACCCAATAAAATTAGAGGTATAAATTCTGTTTCCCATAGAGTAACTTGTCCTTATATTTCTGTCTAGTACTGTCTTTTTTCTAATTAAACACAACTTCAGGAAGTAAAGAAATTGTATAAATTAGAAAAAAATTGTATTATTCTCGGAATTTCGAGTAGAATTCCCACTTATGGTCCACTTGTTGGTGTATTTATTCGTTTTACAAGCCTCAACTTCACTGTGGGAAAAACAGAATATTCAGATTGGCAGTAATACTGACAGACATGGTACTCTTCCAAATTCAACTCAAATAGGGTTATTATCCCACCTTATGGAACATTCATTCTAGGATATATAAAACTAAGGTAGATTTCACTCTTACTTATATTGCTCTATATTTTACTTTTATAAGAGTTGTAATGTGTAGTAACCGATTTCTTTCGTTTGTCGGTATTATAGATAACATTGCAATGACGCTAAGATGTCACATGAAAATTGTGTGTTCTAATCTTTATTCTTTTTTGTGTCTAATTAATTTAATTCAGTTCTGTATGGGCACAATATTTCAACACCAATGGTATTAATGCAATATTTTGGTCTGCTACTCTAGCCAGTGAACAAATACTCGGAAAAGGTGTTAATACCAAATCCCAGTCTAATACTGAACAAGAAGAGAAAAGTGATGAGGTCAGTGAAGAAAGTGAAGATGATTTTGTAGAGAATTCAACTGATTCAGATACTGACAGTGAGGCAAGTACAGTAACCCTCTCTGGAAAAATCAGTAATGAACAGGAGGTTTGTCCTGTTCAGTGTTCATCACAACCATCAGATAAGTCGAACTGCAATGAAACCACCGTTTCCTGTAGTGTAAATAATACAGAAACATCCACTGAATCTAATTCAGAAGTTACATCTTGTCCCGTAGATTCAGGGGCTAACGTTGAAACATGCAGTCCAACTCAGTAAGTCCTGTGTAGTAATGTAACAGTTTGTTGTCATTATGATCCTTATAATTTGTTTTGCTATTCTATCGTTCATTATTACTTCCAGGCTTTCAAAGTATTTTTATTAACTATTTGATTAGTTGTTGAGCATAATACTAGGCACTTGGGATGGTTTGACAGGATCTTCTTGTGTCTGGGCAGAAAATGGGTCGATAAAACTTCACAAGAAGTTATCTTCAAAATATTGTCCAGTAAATAATAATAATAATAATATAAATATTAAACAAACTAATGTTGAGGTTTACTCTACTATCATGTCCAAGCTCTACACCTGTATAAGCTTAGAGAGCTATTTCAACAGTTATCTATGGAAAAAGCCGTTCCTGTTGGAAAGGTGTCTGTTAAAGTTAACGGATGCAAAATCATCTAACTGTCTGAATCATTTATTCAGATCGCATGTTTCGAAAAACTTTTCTTTAGAGTCAATGTATGGATAAAGTAACTAGCGACACAGTCATTGGAACATAACTTCCTACTCACGTTGCTGCTATGATGATAATTTCGCCTTCTTCCTAAGCTTGGAGATGGAGCTCATTAGCTCTCAACTTTCAGTCAGTGGACCCAAATTTTGAGTCCCTCCGCCTACTTCAATCTGAGGCAGCTGTGTAGTACTACTACCAGCTATCACCTTGGTACATGAAAAATCTGTTTTGATAGCCGACTACTAATTTACTCCGGCTAAGTCAAGTTGAATAAAAATCTCTTACATTTGTTTCAAAAGACTACTCCTGTTGATATTAGATAGTTGGAGGCAATGGGCCACAGAAAGCCTTCGACCTAGGTGACGTGCTAGTTGGCACTCACCATTCAGCAAGGCGTATCTGCAACCGTGAAGGAACTCATGTCCACTCTGAGATTCAAACTCGCGTCACCCAGTGAGTGCTGCAGTCAGAGACGTTACCACTGAACCATTTGGGCTCGCGATTGACCTCCTGTAGGGCTGTAGTGGATACTTTGATTGGACACTAGTAACTAATGGGATGTGTCTAGTCCTTTCTTTGGTGCAGACTGAATTCTATGGTGGCCACATTGCAAACCTGACTGATAGAATTCAGTCTTCACCAAAGAAAGGACTAGACACATCACACTAGTTACTGGTGTCCAATCAAAAGACTACTCTTGTATACTATCTTCATTATTCGGAAGAAGATTCTTACCCCAGTTTCTCCTCTTCGAAAGGAAGAGTCATTAAAAGTGAGGGGAAAACAGTCTTAGTTGTTTTATTGTAGTTTAAGACTCTGAAAGATGATATAGATGGAATCTAGGTTCATTAAACTCGATGATGAACGTCTCACTATTTGTTCGATAGCTTCGAATCTGACTGTGAATAATGGTAAAAGTCTTCATGAAATCAGCTAACTGTAGTGTTTACCAATAATTTACTTCAAGGTAGAATTTTGAAGTGTCAGTGGTACTTCATGACCTTCCGGGGCACTTTAGTTATATGTAAAGACAGTTACTTCTGGATAATGTTAACAGATAGTCACACTATATCATAAAGTGTGGGTTGCCACTTACCTGATTACCACGATATATGGTAATGAAAACAATAGTTTTTTGGAATTTACTTCTCTCTTTCCAACTTACTGTTTGCTTGATCATTTGGCATAATTTTGAATGGAAATTATATATGTAGCCTTAGGGAGATGGAGACCTTAGCTAAAGCCAACATTCCACTCTCACATCTTTCAATAACTGGACTAATGTACAACCAGCTGAATTCTTAGGATATCTCGATTTCGGTAGATACTGTGTTAATATGACAGCTGATTGGAATAATTTATGCAAACATCAGTCTACTGGAGAGTTTAGGGATTCTATTACGAATGAAATACACCTGGTCATCAATCTGCGTAAAGCGGTTAAAAGAAGCCATGAAGTATTGTTCATTCCTGTTCATAGCTTTGGTCCTTATCAGTAATGAAGTAGTAATTCAGCTATTACTTCATTTGACTCTGCAGACATTTTAGTGAATTCACAGAGTGGAAAGTAATTTGATGATTCAGGCCCTAGGGTGGAAGCTGAATAGGAAACGACGAGTTGGATGTCCGAGGGTGACATGAAAGGGGTTATGTGAGAAGGAGATGAAATGTTACTCAGCAACCACTTACAACTCACATCTATTGTGTGAGGACTAGTGATACCACCTGGACCCTCAAACCTCGATAGGGGGAGTGGGGTTCGAACCTGTGACCCTGTGGTTGGAAGTCGAGCCCCCTGGACCAATAAGCCATGGCTTCACAGTTACTAATTAGTACTATCTCACTGTTTTGTGCTAGATGCATGAAATAAGTTAACCGATATATGAGCTGAACCTGTAGTGCCTCTCAAATAACAATTTAGTTAAAGTCGTAGTGCGAGTGGTATAGTGGATGACGCTTTGGCGTTTTAAGCGAAGAATACCGGGTTAAGCGTCTCAGTGGAAACACCGTCACTCACTGGGGATTCCAAGTACATCTGGCTGACGACTCTCAAATAGAACGATGTTTGCATCATGGATTCTACTGCCAGTCAGCATCCACCAAATAACTTCATTTTAATCCTCAGCCAACATCGAAGCATCCGCACTAGGAGCCTACATATCAACAGTAGCCGAACATTTCGGTTCAATCAGTCATCTGGAAGAAGAAAATAAAATTAGTTAAAATCTCTTCTCTCTGTCTAACGTCCTTTTCTACTTTCTATTAATTAACCTCAAACATTTTAGTGGTGAAGTTAATTCAAAGCTTGTTGGAGTTGAAGAATTATTGGATCTACTCACACAAAAATATAGACCATCAAATTATCAATCGAAAAATCCTTTAACTGTTGGTTTCATTGGTTATCCAAATGTTGGAAAGTCAAGTACACTCAATGCAATATTAGGTCATAAAAAAGTTTCAGTGTCAGTTACACCTGGGAAAACGAAACATTTTCAGGTAAGGTTTGTTGCATTGATTTATACTGGCTAACAATGATCACAATTTATAGCGTTTATTATACTTTTTTGGTATGTTTTACTCTAATCAGTTATCGGGGTAGTAATCAGCTTCATGCCATTATCTTCCTTACTGATAACGAAATCCCACTGGGTCTGTAATGTATCTTATATGCAGTAAGATATATATCATGTTTGATGTGTTAAATAGTCGGTGACCGATAGGAAACCTTATTTACTGGGCTGTAACTCCCGGCTGATTACTGCTACTTTGACCTGGTAGTCGAGCTTGCATACTACAGTGATCCAACAAGCTACACTGACTGGGACTTATGTTCCTGTAGGTCCTACCGCTCCAGAAAGGTTGTTTGGGTAGCAACTAGACTAAAAGCAGTTACTATGGAGTACATGGGCTCCAGAATCCAAACGGATCGAATGGCGTTTGAACCCGTATCGGTCACTGGCAACTATGGGGACGTAGCTCCTGACGCTGCTTCACTGACTTGCGGATGGTGGTGGTCCCTTAAGACAACTCTACCTGTTTCGGTCTTGATGCCCGGGCAGTATCCCAGTCCTCACACTAACCATGAAGTGATACAAAAAACTATGAGCAGCTGTAAAAAGTATCATGTATCTGATTGAATTCTATTAATCAAGTCTGAAAAATCGTCTTCCAGCTTTGAAATTCTCTGTCGCAATGCATAGTTGGAGCCATTCGGCCCACAAGCCTTGCTTTGTATCTTTTACTTCTTCAAAGAAACCATGCACACACTTTGTCCATTCCTTTGCGTTCCGAGCAGAACATAGACCCTCATGCTATGAAGTTTCTGTAGCATTTGTGTTATTTTCTTACGAGGTGAGGTTACTAGCCTCACGTCTCTCTTTTCTTGCCTTACTATTAGCTGGTAGACTAAGTGAGGTTCTGGGGCTAGTAAACAGCACATGAGTAGTTGCAAATTCAATTTTAAGACTGATCATATATTCACTATGATCTGTTTAGAAGTTATGCGCTATGTGTTGATAGAATCTTCATATCCCGGTCATAGGTAATAAGTGGAGAAGTGGCTCATCGATTTGACTACTAGACTTTCAATCAGTGGGTCTCGGGTTCGAATCCCTCCTCACTTACTCCAGCCTAGGCAAATGGGTAATATTATCAGCCCTCACACACAATAAATGTGACCCATAGCCTGGAACATGAAAGATCTTTCCTGAGAACTGAGTTCAACTATGGGTAGTAAGTGAAGTTAAAATGATCCTTACATTTACTCTAACTAACTGGAGGATGTTATATGTACTATGTGAAATTATTCCAACTAGAGTATATTCTCTATAATATTTTCTTTTCCTTCAAATTTTTAGACTATATATGTTCGATCAGATTTAATACTTTGTGATTGTCCAGGATTGGTTATGCCTTCATTTGCTTATTCAAAAGCAGATTTAATTGTTGCTGGGATATTATCCATAGATGAAATGCGTGATTATTTAGCGCCGATTGGTTTAGTAAGTTTTGCTGTCTTAATAAATCCATGTTTTTCTTAATTATTCATTATGATAAATTTGTATACCATACTTTAACTAGGACCTGGTATTGTGAGTAATAGTTATAAGTTCATTGTCAAAGGAAGTTGAATGTTGACTTGATCATCTTCATTTGTTTACTTTCACTTTGAAGAAATATCTTTAGGTGTTAATCTACAATAGTTTGTTATTTGGTTGGTGGTGGTCAACAGTGGAATCCAGGAGGCGCGTCTCATCATGTTTCGGACTAATCAGATGGATATACCTACAGTCCTCAGTGAGTGATAGTGTTTCCAGTGAGACTGGAACTCAGTATCCGTCGTTTTAAATGCTTAGGTGTTACGCACTAGTCCCCAGCGAATCATGAAAGCTGTCTCTTGTGCAGTGGGTGTCAGTTGGTACTTATTGAAATTAGTTTGAACTTATCGTTGATTGAGAGAAGGTTGGTTATCCTTCATTAAAAGACTAATTTCTTTAGTATTTCCCAGTGTTTTTCCAGTTAAAGACTTATGTTTCTGGAAGTCGAAATGAGTTAGCTAAGCGGAATAACGTTTAATGATTCCTTATTTAGTCAAATAATAATACCTTTAATACAACAGAACGAAACCATTAGGCCTCTAGTTTCTCAAATGGATCCTGGTCTAAGATAAATACTTGGAACTGTTTGTGGAGAGTAACAAAACCAAAAAGAGAAGAATTCAGTTCGTTGGCAAAGCAAATACTATGTATGATCCTAGACTTCAGAGGGGACGCTTAATGACAGATATGCTTAAGAGGAGAATGTTTAACTCCCTAAAGAAGACCTTCCATACAGCTACGCCAAGAGTTATATTCACTAGCCACCTACTACTTTTAAGTGATTTGACGAATGAATCTTCTGGTACGTAGCTAGGCAGATAGGTCGTTTTATGCGCGTCATTTGAAAAAGTGTTAGAGAACACCACCAGAAATGGCTGCAAGGGGGGTGAGATTGGTTCAGTGAGAAGCGCTATAATCGAACACTTCGTCAACATCTTACTTACTTTACTTCGGCTATCTCCTACGGGAGGATGAGCCGATATCATGAACATCTCGAATCATCGCTACCCAGGCGCGGCGATCTGATGCAAGGTTTTGCGTTCACACTGGCCACCGGGTGAGCACAGGGCGCGTCGCTTACCGGGAACGCCGTAGCATGGTGAGAGTCGTTTGTAACAGAGTTCATGAAGTTTCATGGGAATTCGGTACGAGTGATGTCCGCAGAATCGCTCAGCCTTTTGTTTGAGAGTGCAGCTCTAGCCTTTACACAACCAAGTGTGACCTACAAGGTAGTAGGAGTGGAGTAGGGAGTCCACTATCCATTGGCAGCCGGTGACCGGAGTTCGGTTCATACGCCTTTTTGAATGGGGCCAGACATCCAGGACATCCAACAAGCCATTTGTCCATACGTCTGCTGGTGAGCTCCAGTGAGCTTCATACGCCAGTCGTTGGAGGTTTGGAATCATGGTTTAGCCATCTCCCCTAGACTGTCATCCAATGGACAGTCAACCCGGTGAAGAGCGCCGGGCATCCGCTTTCGCCCTCTCACTTTGGTGAGAAACACCTCCGCCACGTGAAGGCAGTGAGTAGGACTTCCTCAGGAGAGGCTATGTAAGACGCCCGGTCGTATGGGAGCATTTCAAGAGGTGTGCGGAGGGGTGGCCAACCCGCAGCGCAAGGCACCCACCCTCGACCATCCTGAGGCTTTGGAGGCTTTCATATCACGTTGAAGATTGTCATCATCTTCAACCCACCTTAGTTACTAAGTTGAACTAAATAATCGTTGTAACTGTGTAAACGTATGTAGAAAATTTTGATGATACAGCCTGTGAGGTTGAAATAGCCGAAAAATATCTTCACTAAGGTTCTTGTTCTTTTATATCTCACAGTATTCCTCCATAAAATATTTTGTAATTATTCAACCAATACGCCTGTTTCACCTTCTACTTGCTGGATTGATTCTGATTTACTGTCTATCAAAGCTGCGGCTCATACACCATGGGGTTAAACACTCGATTTTCAGCCGGTGGTTCTCGGGTTCGAGTTATAATCCACCTACTTCAGCCTTGATCAGCTGGGTAGTGTTATCAGCCTTATTTTATTTATTTATTTTGCTTACAGCTTGATGCCACACCGTATTTTCAGTACAAGTATGGAATTTTCAGCATGGATATCAGTAGCCCAAATTTTGCAGGCCGACCATAGATATCGGGTGTGCGTCGGCAGGGGATCGAACCCCGGACCATGTGCATGGTCGGCGAGAGTCCTAACCACTGTGCCACCGACGCACACGATAAGTGTGGTTCTTAACCTGGTAAATGAAATAATCTGTTACGGTTAAATTGAGCTTATTGTTAGTCAGAACGTGTAAATCTAAGGAATAGCAAATATCAGTTTCATTCTTTGCGTTTCGAATGAGACATGGAGCATAGATTGTGTATTATGCTTAGGCGTTCATTTTTAAATCGTGCTGCGACAATTATTTACTTGAATTATTTTTATATTAAAATAAAATATGAAGTCTGTAAGATTCCGGACATTTAGTAACATACTAACAACTAAATGGTTGACTACTTATAAGACAAGTAGTTACACGACAGTAATTACAACACCGATATTATTAAAATTTATTTCCCACCTATTGCCTGAATTCTTTGTTTATTGATTTGTGCATTTGTTAACTTAATATCAATACAACTATTTATTTAAGCTAATCTTTTTATTTCCCGTCGATTGATTATATGAAACCGAAATGTTCATTATCTATCGACATATCGGCATCTAGCATAGACAATTCAACGATTTCTGAGGACTAACATGGTGCTATTTGGTGGTGATCGTGACTAGCAGTAGAATCCAGGATGCACACATCGTTCTATTTTGACTCATCAGTTGATGTACCTGCAGTTCTTGGCGAGTGACAGTGTTCTCACTGGGACTCGAACCCACCACTGATCGTTTTGAACAGTCAGTGGCCTAATGAATGTTACCTCGGGGTAATCAGTTCGGGTCTCAATGGAAACACCATCACTCACTGTTTATGCAAGTACATTCGGATGATGAGTTTCAAATGGGACAAAATGCGCATCTTGGATAATATGATCAAGGGAAATACGGTAACAGAATGAGCATAAATTCGGTTACTAGTATTGAAAACAAAGGCGTGAAGACAGAGGGAGAGATGAAGAGCTGAGGATGAAAAAACCTTGTGTGTGATGTCGAACTGATAGGACTAGATAGTGGAATATTGTGGAGAGCTATCTACAGAGATATCCAGCTAAATAATTCCCACGGTTAGGTATAAGTCAGGAGGGAACACTAATGTTATCCCTTACACATTATATTTGACGAATCTGCAGTATTAATTGTGTAAAAGATAGACGTTTTGAAACAATGGAGAAGATTTTTAGCTTAGGTGGATGATTTTGATTTATTTGTGTTCTCTGAGCTTTTTGATTTAGTTGTGGGTTCAAGTAAGTTCATTTCGCACTAAAACCTGCGCTGACGATGTTGTCTAGAAGGACGACGAAACCTTCGCAACTAAATCAACCAGCTCAGAGAATACGTTTATTTCTCACGAAAACCTTTTTTCACCATGATGTGCGATAGACTTTCTAGCTAGACTATGAAAGAAGGTAGTGGAGGTGTGGCTTATTGGCTTAACCACTCACTTTTCAGTCGATGAGTCACGAGTTTGAGTCCCATTCCACCTCCTTCAGTCTGAGCGACTGGGCGGTAGTATCAGCAGCCCTCACACACGATAAGTGTGGTTTTTAGTCTGGTAAATGAAAAATGTGATCCGGCTATTTAAGCTTCAAGATACAAACAAACGGAAGGTGATACATATTTAATACAAGTACGGACGGTGTAAATTATTTTTGTTTTTATTGGTAACGATCGCACTTCAATCACAGGATGCTTTATTTGACATTGGGTTACTTTCTTTGAATACCATATCTGTTAATCTTTTAATATAAAACAACTTTTCTGTAATCTGTAGTCCACCTTATTTTCATTATTCAGTCTCTTGAACGAATTCAGGCTTTTCTTTCTTAGACTAAGTCATGCACTGAGAACGTTTTTTTGTCATCCAATTTATTCTGAGTTCATCTTTCATATTTTTTTAGGTTTGTGAAAGAATACCACGTGATGTATTAGAAATAATGTATGGAATTAATCTGCCGAAATGTCAAGAAACACAATTGGAGAACAAGTCAAGTCGAACTTTGACACCACATGAATTATTAGCTGCTCATGCATGTTAGTTTTTTTTTTAAGAAAAGAATCTGTTTTATTGTTTCGGTTTTCATTATCAAACTGTGAGATTTAAACATTCAAGTCAGGCATATCTATCATCTAGCTTTTCCCAAGTTGCTTTTATTAGAACATGTTCGGTAATCACTTTTCGACTGAATGACATCTATACAGTGTTGGGCTCTCTGAGCTGGGTACATCGCTGATGAGCTCGACCCCAAACGAGAGCAGTGGCCGTCTGGATTTTTAGACCACTTCGATCTGGCTACAAAGCACTATTGGTTCATGTGTTTGGTATCCATCTACTCATATCAATCAATCAATCAATTAGTAGTGCACAGCATCGTGAGATTATGCTTACTTTCTTGATTGTCATTTATGGTATCAAGCAGATCACATACATTGTGATCCGAAGTTGGGGTGAAAGTTCACCTCCTCGAACTGTGTAAATTGCAAATCACGAATTCAATTTTTTTGTTAAAGGTAGTTGAAACAAAAAGGCTTGAAAAGCAGCAATTTTCATAGGTAATGACCTTCAGGTTATTGACCTAGTCTTTTATGCAGTAATCACATCCTCTCCATCTTATTCAACTGGATATGTACTCCATATTGTTTTTCCACTCAAGTTATTGATGATATTTCAAATGTAATCGATAATTTCCTACCAGTACTACAGACTTATGAACTACGGTAGCTAGCATCGTGTGAATAATCAAGGTGTGCGTCGGTGGTCCAGTGGTAGGACGTTGCCGGTGACCGATACAGGTTCATACGCCATTTGATCCGCTTGAATTCTGGAGCCTATATACTTCATAGTAACTGGTTTTAGTCTAACTGCTATCTAAACAGCCTTCCTGGCATGATAGGACCTTCAGGAACATTACTCCTAGCCAGTGTAGCTTATTAGGTCACTGCAGTATGCACGCCCGACCACCACGACAAGATAGCAGCTGTGAAGTGTTGACAATAAAATAAAATAAATAGAATATTGGAATGTGACAGCGTAAAGGGAAATCAGGCAAAACAAAGTGGAATAATGTACTTGTGTGTCCCTTTTGGCAAGCTTTGTTGACCCTTGTATGGCTAGTTCTTTATTTCTACTAACTGAATGACTTATTTTGTTTCCTGTCTTTAAAATATTTTAGCACTTTTAACTGTGTTTTCTTTGTTTTCTTCTCTATTTAATTCGCTCTATATTGTAGTTATGCATGGCTTTATGACAGCTAAAGGCAATCCAAATTATGATCGTTCAGCAAGACTTATATTAAAAGATTATGTAAAGGTAAGATGAATACGGCGTTGTTGTTTTTTCTTCAGTGTTTACGATGAGGTGTAGGCTATTTCCCTTTTTTTAGTAAAGTGAATTTTTCAAAACTATTGTTGTTGTTTTTATTATTCCCATTGGGTTCCGAGTGGAATGTGTAGGGCTTCAGAAGCACATCTTGATTTTACCCTGTTCTCTGCAGTCCTTTTTAGCTGGCTTTACAATTGCCCATGGGCTTTCACTTCCTCCTCGCCACACAACCCCCCCCCCCCTATGTCACTCTATTGGATGTCCAACTTGCATTTTCTGTTTTGGGTTACACTTGAGGGCCTGGTAGGTGGCGTTGCTCAGTGGGCTCGTCAGCGAATGTCCAATCTACTTCCATTTCCCTATGCGTATTTGTTGGGGAATTGGTTCTTGGCTGGTTCGTTTACATAGTACCTTGTTGCTTATACTTTCTGGCTGGCTATCTAATCCCCAGTATGGAGCCATGGTAGCTGTTGATGAAGGTCTGCAGCTTCTACTGTCATGGCAACAACCATATTGATTCCTACTGACTTGATGTTTGTGTACTTGCTTTTCTGACTCCTTATAATTCTCATATTTCTTTTGCAACTCTTACATAATTCCATGATGTCCTTTGTTTCTTTCTACATCCTAATCAAAACTCAGTGACTAAATTATTCATCTTATCACATAACTACAATACACTTATTCAGCTTCTTTTATCTTGCATTGACTAACATGAACAACTGTTTTTTAAAAAAAAACTCATCATCACTACCCTCCTACTAATCTCCACTCTCCCCTAGTTACAATCTGATTATTCATCATGTGTTTTGATATATTTTGATGACACAATAATCCTAACTAATTTTTACTTTTGTCATAATTTGATAATTACATATAATGGTGATTGTACACGGCTAAGCGAATGAATTCGCCGCCGAAAAGAGACCCATAATTGAACTACTACCTGTTTTATTTTCATTAATTTCTGGATGTGGAGATTATTTATAAATTAATTATATTTTTTTCTTCAATTATTCAGGGTAAACTCTTATACTGTTATCCCCCTCCAACTGTCAGTGATCCTGTTGCATTCCAGTCACTTGGAAGAGATGATGGTCTACCTTGTGGAGTTGGATATTTTCCTGATCAATCTAAAGCTGAAAGATTTATTAAACGCTTTGAAGAGAAAAATAAAAGTGCAGTGAATGAATGTGTTGATGAGATTGTGACTGATTTCGATCGATTAGTGTTTAAAGAGGTTTGTGTTTCATTTTTGTCTGTTTGTGTGTGTGGGTGTGTGTGTTATAATTTTTGTATTTTAAATGTAGATTTCGTCACAAGCCAACATCAGTTAAAGCATCTGGACAGTTGTTTTCCTCTTAGTTAAAGGCTCTTTAATAGTGTACATTCTGTCTGTCTGTTTCCAGCATAGAACTTTGCACCGATGTGCACCAGTTCCAGTTACCACACTCCCTCCTTGTAGCACACAAAGCAAGAGAAGAAAGTAGAAGAAATGTAAAGTAGAGACAGTAAACAGAGATATGAGACAAAAAGAATAGTAATATCGAAGAGCAATATAATTTCATTGGGTATTATAAGTCACAAGGAGTGGATGCATCTGGGCTGGCCATTGAGAACGATTTTGAGCCATATCACCAACTGTCTCCAACCTTCATTGATTTTTGCCATCGCGAGGACCCTAACCAGGAAGTCTACATCTGCCTACGTGGCTTAAACTAACTGTTGTGGATTTTATTGACTGATGAAGACGTGTTTTGGGTTGACCATCAGCGGCTCTTTTCCAACCTGACCCTATGCCAGCTAACATTTCCTGTTGTTGAGGAAGGCGATGACTAGGCAGGTATGCGTAACACATGTTCTAACCATCTCAGTCGATGTAGCTTCACAGCGTCGTCGATTGATTTCCCCTCCTTACCTAGCCCCTGACCGGTGTCTAACCTCAATATTGCTCACCTTATTATACCACCACTTCACACAGGGGGTAGAACTCAGGCGTCTATGATCAAAGATATTTAGCTGGTCTTTTCATGTCTTCCACTTTCAATGGCCAGGTCTCACAGCCAGCCATAAAGGAGGACAGAGCAGAGTGCTGAGCAGTACACACGCCCTTTAGTCGATAACGGTGTACACTCATGGTTCCACTAGCGGTGGAACCCGAAAATCTTCAGGTTGCAAGGTTAATTGCTTGGGCAGGAATCTAATGACATGTGAATTCTTTATAAATGCGTGACATTGAGTCCACTGCTAACCAATATCTTCAATGACCATAGTCCTCGAAAACTCATAATCTAATTCACTGCATTTAATAAATATGCGTTGCCGGGTTAATAAATTCACCCTTACATTATATTTATAAAGACTAACTGTGTTTAGCCTGTCTGGTTGAGCTAGTTTTGTGTTTTCTGTTGATTGATTTTATTAGACCGAAGTGTTTAATCTCTGTTGACATTATTGGCTTCTAGTGCGGATGTTTATTCGATTTCTGTGGATTAACATGATTTTATCCTGATGGCTGGTGACTAACAGTAGAATTCAGAATACGGATTCGCGTCCTACTTGGGACTCGTCAGTTGCGTGTGTGATGGTGTTCCTGCTGTTGTAACAACAGAAGACAAGGCTGGCAACAGATCAGTTTTATTACGAAAACCAACAGGTATTTATATGTATTTTACGTACATTAATAGGCTTCTGCCCGCAGAAAGAAGGCGGTCTTCTGATTGGTTGTTTGCAAACAAACGCAGTCTTCTGCTTTCTCGTTTTCGATATTTCTCGGAAATGCGAGCCACTTGTCTGCGAATCACATTTGTCCACGTCTAGGTCAGCTGTGATCGGTCGTTGAATCAGCCTAGGTTAATTTCTGCCAATCAGCGTAGATCAATGTCTACCAATTGGCAAGCAGCTTGCTCTCACCACACTCGTCCCCCCGTCAAATAGCTTCGCACGCAGGCGTTCCGACCTTCTTGGTGCTACATCCTCTAGTTGAGGATTGTTGCTGATCGGCTTGTCCCACTGTATCCATCGTTGGAGCTGACTGGCATTAACTCGTTTCTGTTTGTCACCTCTTCGGACGGTATATACTTGACCCCGTCTTTTTGTGATTGTGTATGGTCCTTCCCACTTTGGCAGGAGTTTCCGTGAACCTGGCCCGCCTCCAACTGTATATCTCCTGTCTCTACACTTCACTTGGTCCCCGACTGCAAAGGTGATGCACCGCGTCTTTCCTTTCATCTGAGACTTCGCGACATCACTCCGCTGCTTCCGTATTACATTCTTGACGGCCTCTTTCCGCTCTGCTTTTAATTTCGTCATACTCCACTTTTGGTGAAGGGGCCAGGTCTCGTTGTGTATCGGTAATCGTGGTTTTCTACCATACATCAGTTGAAAGGGTGACTTCTTCGTTGTTTCCTGAGTGGTAGCCCGATGCGTCAGTAAAATCAGTGGAAGCTCCGCTTCCCAGTTACCGCCCTTTGAGGCCAGCCACTCCTTCAGTGTACGGTTGTTTCTCTCCGTTAGGCCATTCGTCTGTGGATGATATGGGGTCGTTCTGATCCTCTTGATGCCCAGCTGTTGCAAACGGGAAGTAAATTCTTCACTCTCGAAACAGGGACCTTGGTCTGTCAGTATCGTCTTTGGTACGCCGTGGTCTGCAACGATGTGTCTAACTACTGCGTCTGTCACGGTCTTTGCACGTTGATCTGGGATCGCTACGGCGTCTACCCATCGTGTCGCGTGTTCCGTCATCACCAGGAGGTACTGATTACCATTGGATGTCTGAGGAAATGGACCCATGACATCTACGGACCACAAGTCACCTATCGCCGTAACTGGAATTGACTGAAGCGGTGGTCGTATGCACCGGTCGCCTTTCATTAGCTGGCACCGTGGACATCCAAGTACGTATCTTGCTACGTCTTCTCTCATACCTGGCCAGTACATGCTTTGTCTTAGGAGGTCAGTTGTTCTGGCCACGCCTGTATGTGCTAGCTGGTGACATTCTTCTATCATGTCGTGGCGCGAGGACTGAGGTATGATAGCCAGCCAGCTTCCGTCGTTCTCTCGCCAGGTCAGAGTCCCGTAGGCATTCACTCTTAGTCGATCTCTCTGTCTGAGTAGTGTGGTTAGCTCCTTACTCGCCGTAGCTTGATCTACTTCTATCCCGTTGGTTATCACCTGTATCACTGTATTCAGCGTATGATCCAACCTTTGCTTGCATGCAAGTTTTAGTGGGTCTTGTTCTACAGCATGCACTCCGTAAGCGACCTCGGGCAACTCAGGCTCGTCTTCTGGTCTTGATAACAAATCTGCCAAGACATTTTCACTTCCAGGAACGTGTGAGATCGTAAAATCGTACTCCTGAAGACGCAGCATCCACCGTGACAATTTCCCCCGTGGGTCTCTCGCTGTCTTCAAAAATTGTAGCGGCTTATGATCAGTTTCGATGTGGAACCGCCGGCCGAGTAAATAAGGTCGCCATTTGTCGACTGCCCATACCATTGCTAAACATTCTTTCTCTATCGTTGAATACTTTCTCTCTGTGAGTGTTAAAACCCGACTGGCATACTCAACGATTCCATCACCTTGTCTTAGGACCGCACCTATGGCGTAGTCACTGGCATCTGTGCACACTGTAAACTGTCTTCCAGGTACCGGTAGTTTTAGCGTCATTTGTTGGTGGTCGAACAGGTGTTTAATTCTGTCAAATGTCCTCTGCGATTCTTCCGACCAAACAAACTTTGGCTCACCTAGTAGCCTGTATAGAGGGGCTGCTATCTCATTGAAGTTCTTCACGAATCGACTATAAAACGCCGCTCTACCCAAGAATTGCCTCAATTTCCTCTTTGAATTCGGGGCTGGAATTGTTTTAATCGTCAAAATTTTCTCCGGTAATGGTTTAATCTCACCATTTCCCACTTTATGTCCCAAAAGAGTTACATTCTTCTTGGCTATCTGAGACTTGGTTTTGTTGACGCGCAGTCCAAACTCTTCGATGCGTCGCAGCACGGCTTCTACATGCTTCACATGATCGTTTTCGTTTTGACTGTATATCACGAGGTCATCACCATACACTTCCACGTTTTTCAAGTTTCTAAGTAATAGCGTCATCAGTCTTCTGAAGGTAAACGGTGCACCTGCTAGTCCAAACGGCATGCGTTTAAATCGATATTGTGTCTGGCCCACGCTGAATGCCGTTTTATCTCTATCACCTGGTTTTATCGGTATCTGCCAGTACCCTGAGCGAAGATCGAAAACGGAAAACACATTCGCGCCCTGTAGGCGGTCTAAAGTTTCCACCACTGTTGGCATGGCACACGGTTTTAACTCTGTCATACTGTTTAATTGTCGAAAGTCAACACAGAATCTATACTTCCCATTCGCTTTCTTTACTAACAGCACTGGAGAGTTGTACGGGCTATCAGCTTCTTCAATAATATCGTCTTTTAACATCTCTTGCACTTGTCGCTTCACTTCGCCTTCCAGATGACATGGTATTCTTCGCGATGTAAATGACATTACTTTTGGATTAGTTAACGGAATTTCATGATTCACCTTGTCGCAATAACCGTATGGATCGCCATCTCCAGTGAACAGATGATCGTATTTCTTAATTAAATCTGTCATGTTGTATACCGTCGACAGGTTCACCGCTCCTATCTCGCTGGTCTCATACATTTTGATACGCCTGTATTTCGTGACCACCACTTTCGCTTGCGTGTCAATTATTGCACCAATCTCCCGCAGAAAATCCGCTCCTAATATTGTTCGCTGTAGTTCGGGCACAACAATGAAAGGAAACGTCACCTCGCACCCTCCAACAACAATCGTACAGTTCGACCTACCCGTTATACGCAACACATGCCCGCCTACTGTTTGTACTGTTAACGAACACGGACTAACGCTCTTACATAAATTCTTATCTATCAACGACACGGCCGCTCCTGTATCTACTAAGCATACTACTTCTCGATCATTTACTCGCAACTTCGAATACATAGCCCCTTTCTCAATCGCCCCCACTAAGTCTAGGTTCATACGAAAGAAAGAACAAGCATTATACCGTCTGAAATTTTTTCTTTTCTGTCTTTCTGGGCAGTCTCTTCTCCAGTGTCCTGGCTTGCCGCATTCAAAACATCGGTTTTTTCTATTACCCAACTTTAACGCCGCCACTTCCCGCTGCAATGCTTCAATTTGCTGCTCATATTCATTTGGTTTCGGCTGCTCTATACCGGCTACAGTCGTGCTCAGCAGCTGTCTGGTCACCTTTGCTAGCTCACTAATATCCATCGGTTGCGTTGCGTTAACCAGTTTTAACTGCTGAGAAATGCGGTCTGGTACACTCTCGATGAATTGGGAAGATAGTAACTGCTCTTCTGATTCTTTATCCAACGTGGGAAGCGCCCGTCGAAGTAAATTCGTCAATTTCACCGCCAATACTAACGGGTCTCCATCAGGTCCCAGCCTCGTTGATCGGAACTGCTGCATCGCTAGCTGTCTGTCTGTTGCGCTGTCGAACTCCGACACCAAATTTTCAACCAATCTCTTCCAAGACACTGTGCCGTTTGACCGGTCTACACTGTCATATGCCGCCTTCGCTCGGCCTCTCAACAGCGTCCCCAGAACAACTGCCTTCGCCGCCTGCTCCTTGACCCCCACCAACTCAGCTACGGCTTCGAAATCACGTAGGAAGCTCCGTATGTCTCCCTCCTCAAACGCAGCTGGCCACGGGATCTTCATTTTTCCGGAGGCAGCGACACCAAATGTAACAACAGAAGACAAGGCTGGCAACAGATCAGTTTTATTACGAAAACCAACAGGTATTTATATGTATTTTACGTACATTAATAGGCTTCTGCCCGCAGAAAGAAGGCGGTCTTCTGATTGGTTGTTTGCAAACAAACGCAGTCTTCTGCTTTCTCGTTTTCGATATTTCTCGGAAATGCGAGCCACTTGTCTGCGAATCACATTTGTCCACGTCTAGGTCAGCTGTGATCGGTCGTTGAATCAGCCTAGGTTAATTTCTGCCAATCAGCGTAGATCAATGTCTACCAATTGGCAAGCAGCTTGCTCTCACCACACTGTGAATCGAAGCTGGTATCCATTCTTTTAAATACCAAAGACGAAATGTGCATCTTGGATTCCACAGTCAGTCAACACCACCAGATAATACTATTTTCAGCCCAGTCAGTAAATGGTTTTGTAATGTGTGGTATTTACAAATAGACATAAGTAGAGTAAAATCTTGAGAGAACTAGTACTAATTTATGTTGATGGAAAACTCAGCGAAGAAGACACCTCCAGAGTAAAGAACCGCATAAACACCAGACAACGACGAATAAAGCAATATGTAATCTAAAATAGATGATAATATTTGTAAATTGTGCATTTAATTTCACGTTTATCATTTTCTAAATGTGTCTCTTGTATTTTCTCTCAGTAAATCGTAGACTTGCTATCACTGGTTTTACTCTTCAATACAATCGTAATCACTGAGGCCTATTTATTGTTATTCTGTTGAGTTCTGAGTAGAACATAGGTCTTCAACCGCACCTCTCCACTTCATTCTGTACTCTGCAGTCCTTTTTACATAGTTCCGCGATTGATCGCCAGCTCTCATCGTCTCCCCACACTATATACTCCATGTCATCCTTGAACCCACGTCTAAGGTCTAAAGTTTTGGTAGTGATGGTGTTGTTCCTTTCACAGTGTGGTGTTACTAGCCTCACACTCAACCTTCGCTGTTTGCCGGTCAAGTAAGGTTTAGGACTGTATCTGCCGGGAATCGAACCTGGCCCACTTGAGGCGTAGTTGACAGGCATTCAACCATTGAAACACTGACGCAAATGATTCATTTAAATGCAGTAGAGTATTTAGCTGAATGAAGCAGAGCTTATTTTTGCACATTCGTGTATTACCTAATTTATTATCTAAACTTGACGAACCTCATGTACACACACAAACAAAATAATTGTATATAAATGCTATTGTGAAGCAATGCTATGTGAAGGAATTCGCCGAAAAGAGTCTCTTCGCTGAACGTCTTCTCTTTTTCAAATGACTCAACGGGGATTTTTAAGCCATAAAAAATTAACTGTAAATTGATCATTTTTCCTTTTTGTTTATTTTCTCTCTTGTATAAAGAATCGGTGTCCACGGCAACTTATGAAATCTAATAAACGTATGCCTGTCTTACGTTCTCAAATTAACAAGTCAACCATTAACGGTGAGGAGGAGGATGACGATGGTGCCTCATCCACTGCATCTTGGAGCACTGTTGGCTCAGTTGAAACTGTTAGCAATTTATCCTGTATCAGTAACGGGACAACACAAATAATTCTAGAAGATGCAACAATGAAAAAACCTTGGCGTTTATTAAGTCACTCGAAACATTTGAGTTCAGCGCACCATTTACCGTCTGCAACAAATCCCATTGGAACTACTGGAAAACAGCAACATGTTAAATCGAAAAAGCGTAAGGAGAAGTTACGTCGTGTCTATCGTTATCTTGATGAACATGAAAGAACATGAAGAAAGGCGAAATTTTATTGTCTTCTCTAACACCCTTTCCGCATATAATAATTTATTTCATCTGCAATAATTTTTTTACTTTTCTGAGATTTGTATAAATTTTATTATTTTGTAAATAATAAAATGATACTCTTGGATTTGTTGAATTTCTCTACTTTTTTTTCTATTGCTGTTGTCGTGTTGTTGGTGATACGTCTGCGCTTTATTATTTACTGTTCAGCACTATACTCCCGGATGCATGTATTTATTAGTCCGTTTTTCTTTGGAGTTTTCACAGTAATATTGCGTAGAGATGACTTCATAGTAGGTATTTGTTATTGAAGATTGATCACAAATTGATTTCAATTAGAGAACCATTGAAAACTAGCAGAGAGTATTGGATAGCTGTTTCGCCATTGTTCGGGACTCCTCAGCAAGTGTGAAACCGTGTCCCTACACCACTATGGATCGAAGCCAGAACCTCCAGGTTACAAGGTGAACTTATTAACCATTGCGGAGCTGGCGCAGCATCCAGTGACTGGCCCATAGATTCTAACTACTGCCAATTCGAAATATATTTGGTGATGGCCAGCCAATATCGTCAGAGACTATTTATCCCCACACCCAACACATGGTGGACCCTGCTGGTCATGATTTCCCACTAGAGAACTTCAGGTGACATCATCCTGCAGTGAGGTACTACTAGTGAGTACTAGATTCATTTTCAAGTATTAGTGTGCACGGATTTGATAGATTTAAAGATCGATTATGATTCGTTTTTGATTGAATGAATGAGAAAAGGATTTAAGCAAATACGTATTTTCGGTTATTTCTTATCAGGCTTTGGAAATTATGCAATAAAATTACCTAAACCTTAGACATTTGATATAATGTTGTGGAAAATAGAATTCTCTGGGGGCATTGTATAGTATAGTTGGGAAAGCGAATCATCAGTTTCAGATTGGCACACGTTATGGTTCAGTGACGGCAAGATACACACCCGATTCGATTCCTATCTGACGGACTCTTAAATCTCACTTAGCCGTTAGTAAGCTCGGTAAAGAGGGAAGTTTGAACATGAAGCTGACAAAATCACCCTATAAAATACAATACCACTGGGACTGAAACAACAAAGCTGAAGCTTAAAGCCCTGTGTTCCACTCGGAAGGTAAATGAATAAAAAAAGTGGGTAAAGAGTACAAGATTAATATACAAGGTGCCTCCACAATTCTCTAGGTTTGTACATCTTTGATTACTAGGCATAACTGTGGTATTTGCTATCGAAAATTCTCAGTGCAAATTATGTATTCAGTGAAGGTTTGTTCAGTAACTTTCTCTCCCCTGGCTTCTTCATCTAACACATAAAAAATTACTGCTTCCGGATAACAGTGGATATTTCAATCTTGGTTTCATGAAAGCACTTATTCACACTGAATGACTGCCTAGATTATATAAACAATTGCATGAATTTATCCTTGTTTTGATTGCTATTGGGATCAATGGGATTATCACTGACTAATTCATATGCCTGAGCTTTAATTCTATTAATCACATTGGTATCAAATGTTTATGCTTAATAACTTTTATATGTGTATTTGTAAAGTCTGATAAGAAATTACCGTGAATACGTATTTATTCTTTAATTATCATAATATCGATATCGACATTATTCGTTGAATATCAATCAGTATAGATGTCGTTACGACCGAATATTAATTAAAGAATCAATGAACAGTTGTTTCGTCCCAATTCTGAACTCTTCAATAGTGCTCACCTACTTGATTGAAATTAATCCTAATCTTTACAGAAGAAAGCCATAATCTAGCGGAATGACTTGTTTTTAGTGCGAAAATCCTTATTGGCGCAAACGATATTATTACGAAGTGTTGATTGATTGTTCAACTGATTAAAGCAACTGTGAATCAGTTGTCAACAAAGCAATTATTGAGATTATCACAACTGAATATATACAGTACAATGAAACATAGACTATGAGTAGGTTGATAGCGGTAATAATGGATAGGAAGTTAAATTATCAGATGTACATGAATGGATGATAATTTTGTTTCTGGTGGGGAGAAGATTTGCAGATATGGACATTTACCTACCTGGAAAGCCTGTCAAGTAAAGTTTGTACTCATCAAGTTTTCGTGCTTTCGATGATAAGATATACCGATGTACATATTCTTCGTAGATTTATGTTATGTTTTGTGTGGAATTTCTAAAAGTCTAATCTCAAATTCGGCTCTTCAATTGCTCCAGGCTATGAGTTTCTTGTTTGGATTCCGAGTAGAGTATAGGGCTTCAAGCTTTCAGTTTTTAATTTTCAGTGGCTATGATGTTGTTTTTACGAAATGTGTGTTTGGGTCTCACACCTAGCCTTCCATTCTATTCTGGGTTTACTACTAACTGGCTAGTAAACGAGGTAAGGTTTAGGACTGTGTTGGCGTTAATTGAATCCTGGTCAAGTGCCTGGCTGGTAAGCACTCTACCACTGAACCTCTGACGCGCCGCCCTAACTTATACGAGCAACTTATCGAAGATAAGTGTTAGTGTGAAAGTCGTACATTATTGATTGTCAAAGAAGGCATCTATAATCATTCCCGATAGTCCACACTGATGGAATGAATAATGACAAGGTATTTAATTTGTTAAGTGAGGTTGTCAAGGCGCTAATCTTCTTCAGGCAGTTGACCTATGTAATATTCAAGGAGTCCACGGCACTTTTAAATATTCATTAATCTTCCATTTCAAGTCAACAATATACCGTTTTGATAATAGTGTCATTCTTAAGTAATATTCACGCATAAATACTTTTGAGTTGGAAATGTTTTTCACGCTGACAAATTTCTTATTCAGTGCCTTCATCATTGACAATATGGTGTGAACCTTTGTAAAACGGTAATAGGTTTTATGCCTGTTTCTATATAGGATGTTAGATTTTATGATACTATCAGGGTGCTTTTGTTCAAGTTGTTCGAAAGAGCTTGTTACATATTACACGCTTGAATACACCTAATGAACAGCTCACTAAAGGGATGGTTCATGGTGAAAATGTGGCTCATTGGCTTCATCACTGAGTTTCCAGCCGGTGAGTTGTGGGTTTGAGTTCCGTTCCATCTGCATCAGTATGAGCAACTGGACATTTTTATAGCCCTCACACGATAGGTGTGGCTCGTGTAGCCTGGTACATGAACAACTTGTCCCTAGTTATTGAGCTTAAACAAACAGTTGAGGTGTTTAGCTAAGTTGATATAGTAATGGTTTATACTCTACTTACTATACAGTATAATCTCACGGTATTATCACACAGATGCGTTCAAGCATGCGTGTATCACAATATAGGCAAATTTTTTTAATTGTCATTTTCAGTTTGGTGTGGTGATTGACTCGAAAAACAAAAGTGGAACAAGGTTTAAAAGGGATTAGTCTAAGTAGAATGTCTAACCATTTGAGAAAACCCTCTTATCTCTATGTGAACAAGGTATAGGGTTAATAGAAATTGTTGCTTTGTTTTACTTTGAGTTCTTTTGTGAATGCAGTTTGGCTTTCATAGTGGCTAACAAATCTTTAGAAATCAATAAAAAAAGTAGCTAAGTTTAAGATATCGGCTACAGCCTTTATAAATTCTATTCAGGGATATCACTATGTTCCGTGATATACATACATGCGTTCAAGATATAGCTCAAAGTTGATAACTAATTTACTTGATTTAGACAACCATTGAAAGCCAGGAAGTAATGGAGAGTGGTTTTATCCCTGCTTGGGACTTTTCAGCAGCTCGCAACCATCACTCCACCACCAGGGATCGAACCCAGGACCTTCAGTGTAAATGGTGAGATCATTGACCACTCAGCCGATAGGAAGGAGTCCAGTGGTCGGCTTATGATTTCTTACTCCTGTCAATTCGCAATATATATTCGGCCGCCAGCCTGTGTTATCATTATTGGTTTTCCTTACACGCAACTTGATGGATCCCGCTGGTCATGATTTGTCCCTAGATGTTCTGTGCAGATAAAGTTTAAACAACAGGTCTTTGCAATGGTTGTGGCTTTTTTACATCCCAATAATGATACCATATTATTTGTCTAGATTGATGCTGTGTAGTGGGTACCGAAGTTTTCTCCTATAAAGCTGTTTGTATATGTTGGTTTGACAAGTCTTTTCTTGCTACTTGAGGAAAATTTTCAAGTTTTAAAATATATTACTTTTATACTGTTTAAGTAGTATATCTTTTTTGATATTTCTGTCGTCTTTGTGTCTTTCCCGTTTCTCATTCAATACTGTAGAATGTGAAATTTCTAATAGTAGAAATATCCTCTCAGATAAAAGTGCAAAGTTTCAGCTCCTTATTGATTTGTTCTTCTATTATTATGAGCAATTGCACTGCATACTTTGATATGTACACATATCAGTAGTAAGTATCAAGTCAATTAGTTTATGAAAGCATTCCCATTTCGTCAATCAAGAGGATTTCTTATCTGATGCTGTTGTGTTGGCTGAATTGAATTTTAGTTCCGTCTGTTAGGCAAACGTTAGTATTTACTTTCACGTGTATGCTACAATCGATGTATGAATAACACGAACCCCTTTTTGGTAATGTATAAGCCTATGATTCGATGTTTTATTTATTTATTTAAAACGTGTCGAGCACAATTCATTGGTCATACCTTGATATAATTTAAATCAATAGATTGTGCTCAAAATGCCTTTAATAAATAATACTATATGAAATCAATTCATCGTATCCCTAAGTGTACTCTAAAGTGTCAAAGTTATCTTGTGTAAAACTTCTCAGTGGTTGCAGTGACATATTTAGGTGTGAAACAGGTTTACGATCCAATGTTCATTGTCATGGTTTGTTGATTGTTGATGCGAATGGTGTAAAGAAGGATAACAGGAATTTCGCTGAGTATATATTATTTAGATGATTGATTCAACTTTGTCCTTTGAATAGAATTTATCTTTTCACATGACTGGTTATCTCAATCTTGAAGTAAATAAAGAAATGTTAGCTGCGCACGTGTATGGACATAGGTGTACTGTTTTATTCTTGTAAGTATGGACAATACTATTAAGAATGACAACAGTGTAGGCGAATTGTTTAAATTAAACTTATTTGTCTTGTAGCCATTTTATATTACTGATAATTCTATCATTGAACTGTGGAGAAATCTACCTCATCGGCGTAAGAGTTTGGTTTGCAGTCAACAGGTCATGGGTTTGAGTCACACTTAACGTAATACAGCTTGGATAACTAGGTAGTATGATCAGTTATCACATGATAATAGTGGTTCTTAGCCTGGTGCAAGAAATTTGAAAATTTGTTCCACTTCTCGACACAATATTCAATTATCTGACGCAGAGATATTTATGCCATGTATTCAGGATTGAAGATAAACTGTAGTTCGATAGTGTTGTCATTATCACACCACATAACTTTTATAAGACAGTGCATAGGATTCATCATACATATATATGAGCTATCAAATCCGTAGGAAATTCAGCATATTCCGAACTACTTTACTGTATATATTTCACATTTCTTGATTTTGTACCTCATTAGGTGAATACCTCTCTCCTGGCGTCACTATAAGTCATCATGTTTTCTGCTAAACCACCACCTTCCTTGTCGTCCAATCTTATTTGACATAGAATTAGGTTGGAAAAGAGTTAGGTTGAGAGGGGGGGAGTCAAATCAAAACCTGGTATCAGTCTTTGAAGTCTTTGACTATTGGTTTCAGTCAGCCACCACCTATGAAGATGTAGACTGCCTGGCTGGGGTTCCCGAGACGCTGTGAACCAATATTTTGAGACTGTTTGTGATATGGCTCAAGATCATTCTCAATAACTCCGATACATTCAGTTGTCTTAATCTCTCAAGTGCACTAAGTTTTCATGTTTCTCCATGGGATTATTTTACCCTTAGATGTCTACCCATTGTGGTTTTTCTGAACTTCTCTTGGTAAATGTCGTATGGTAACTTGAACTTCTGAGCAAAGTTTTACAATGAAACAGTCAGTCAGTCAGTCAGTCAGTCAGTCAGTCAGTCAGTCAGTCAGTCAGTCAGTCAGTCAGTCAGTCAGTTAGTTGGTTGTCATGTTTTCAATCACTTGATACTTATCATTTCAGACTTGTTTTATCATTATAACAACTCTTTTTTAATGATGTAATAAGTATAAATGAGTTATCTTTCATTGTATTCTACGTTCCTAATTGGTTTTCTGATTTTTTTTTACAGATATTCTTATGGTTTCTGGTAATTATCTCCGGTCAAGTGTCAAGTGTTTTCAATTATGTAAACTACTCCTTCCTGTAAATCCGCTTGTTTTTACTCAGCATAAACTGTGTCATTCCTTGAAACAATGTACGACCACTACTACTGCTACTACTCCTACCACCGCTAATAATAATAATATTGAAGAGAGTAAAGAATATCTAGAGAAATTAGAAGCTGCTAAGAATAATCCACCTTGTGGATCAACATTATACCATGAAGATGATCGTTTTCCGCCTATTGTTTCTCCTGATCCTATATTCAATTGGGAGGCGTTAAGAATTAGTTTAAAAGCTCGTGGCCTACATGACAAAGTCAATATTGATGGATTAGTATGTTTTGTTGTTTTTCATTAAAAAAATTTAATTGATTGATTTGTTTATTCAGCTAGTGTTACTTTTTTTATGCAATTTGAAAAAAAATTATCAAGTATGTGTTTGTAGGGATTTGATAGGTTACAGGTTTGAGCACGATCTGATATTAGTCAGATAGCCATTGGAAAACTAGATAGTACTAGACAGCTGTTTCGTCCTAGTTAGAGACTCTTCATCAATACTCACCCACTGAGGCTTGAACCCAGGACCTCGTAGACCATTGGGACGGAATCCAAGGGCGCATGAATTCACAAGTCTGGAAAATATCCTGACATTCATAATTCAAAGAAATTTTTTTTAATTTGCATGTAAAATGTTGTTCATTGTTATGATTTAAAAGGTCGGCTGACTATAACATGTGTAAGAAGTAAAGCTTTTAACTCTCCTAATGTATTGTAGACTTTGAAATCTTTTATTCACAGTTTATTCTCAATATATGATTTTTATTGAGTAGTGAAGGTGAAGATATAAAAAAGAAGTGCATTTTGCGGTTGTGACTGTCATTTTAACAGGTTTCTAGTTAGAATCACATAACTATTGAAACCCTGTTGAATTGTGACTGTTAGAGTCTTAGGTAGGACGCCAGTTTCTTTTAAATGGTAGTTGAAACTTAGTATCGAATACCACTGAGAGTGATCATGTTTCTCTCATATAATAAGGAAGGTTTGCAACTCAGGTGGATGATTTTAATGTGGTTGTGTCCTCTGAGTTGGTTGGTTTATTCGCGAAACATTAATTGTCCTTCTGGATAACATCTTCAGCTCAGACTTCAGTATAGAGTAGACTTATTTGAAATCTTCGTGACCATGCAACTTAACGTTTTTTCTTTCTATGAATTCGTGTGAAGGTTGACATTCTATATGGACACGGAGACTAGAGCTGGTATTTATTCTAGGGAAATCGAGCTTTCAACTCTGAGTCTAAGACAGCTGAGTGATGTCAAGAGCTGAATTTGCATGGTTGATAGTTACTAGAACCATTTCACACACCGTTTGTTCTTTTTAGATTCTTTGACTTATCTGAATCTTTTGTGGGATTCATTGGTCTTCAATCCCCCTACATAGTACTTGAGTATTCATGGGTTTGAATATTTAAATCTACTTTTATTGTTATGTAAAGTCAGTTAGTCTGTTACCGTAATGATGTATACTGAGAGGATGGCTAAGTTCCACTCATTATTGATATCTATAGGAGGAAGCATAACTATTAAGTGTTCTGAGGTCCCTTTTTTTCTCAGTGTAAAATTGTCTTATAATGCCTGAGTTAGGATGCAAGTTTCTTTTCAGTAGTAGTTAGAAGTTATTAACGAGCATCACTGAGAATAAATACAAGATTTAGCGTCTCCTTCTGTGGATTTATGGGAAGGCTGACAGTATGCATGGACACAAAAACGGAAAGTGGTAGTTATCCTAGGGAAATCGAGCTTTCAGCTCTGAGTTTAACTAATACCCAAGGCAGTTAAACAATATCAGATGTCAGATTTTCATGGTTGACAGTTACTGGAAGCGTTTCTTACGCCATGTGTTCGGTTTAAGTCCTGAAATCCACCTGAATCTTTGAAATGATTCATTATTTTCCAGCTTTTATAGATAGTCCTTCAGTGTTGATGAGTTTGAACATTGACGTTTTCTGATTCACTTTTTGTTAGAACATTACTGTCACATGAAGTTAGTGAATAGAATTTTCTTACCATGCTTTTGAGGCAGTAGGCGTAGTAATATATACTGAGAAGAAGGCTAGATTCCTGGCTGCTGGCTGGCTGGTTTCAACATAGAACTTTGCACCGATGTGCAGCAGTTCGAGTTGCTACACTTCATGTAGCACACAAAGCAAGAGAAGAAAGTAAAAAGAAATGCAAAATAGAGACAGAAAACAGAGACATGAGGTGAAAGGAATAGTAATATCGAAGAACAATATAGTTTCATTGGGTGTTATAAGTCACAAGGAGTGGATGTATCTGGGCCGGCCATTAAGAGTGATTTTGAGCCACATCACCAATTGTCTTCAGCCGATGCTTTTACCGTTCCGAGGACCCCAGCCAGGAAGTCTACACCTCCCGACGTGGCTGGCTCAAAATATTATAATATTATTATTATTATTGTTTCCTTTAATTCCTAGAGGAACATGGGGCTTCAGCCGTTTGTCTTCATTGCGTTCGGTTCTCTGCTAGAATCTTCACCTGGCTCTAAATCTTCCCACACATTTTCATTTCCTCTTCACATGACCTCCTCCAAGTCACCTTTGCACGACCAACTCGCCACTTCCTTTTCGGGTTCCACTCAAGGGCTTGTCTAGTGATGCCGCTTGATGGTTTCTTCGCTCAGAGTATGGCCAATCCATCTCCATTTCTTCCTGCATATTTGTTTCACAATCGGTTCCTGGTTGGTTCGCTCCCAGAGATCTGTATTGCTGATCTTTTCTGGCCGGTCATCTGATCTTGAATATTGAGCGAAGACAACTGTTAATGAAGGTCTGTAGTTTGTTTGAGATGCTCTTTATGACGCACTGGCTAAGTCTCTGATCCGTATAGTAGCACTAACTTCACATTGGCGTTGAAAATCGGGATGTTATTTTTGATGCTGAGTGCTGTTGACCTCCACACAGACTTAAGAGTAGTGAAAGCTTGTCTTGCTTTTCCGATTCTTGCTTTGATATCCTCGTCAGTTCCGCTGGCCTGTAGTTTGAACGATGCTTCCAAGGTAGGTAAAGGAGGTTGTTTCTTTCAGGTTCCTCCCATTTATGCTGATCGTCGTCTGTTGTTGTTGTTGCTGTTGGTGGTGTTGTTCAGGAATCTTCATCACCTCTGTTTTCTATATGTTCACCTGAAGTCCCATCTTCTCTGGATGCTTCTTCTGCCAACTTATTGCTTTTCCCTTGCATATCTTCCAGTTTGTGGGAAATCAGACATATATCATCGGTGAAGTCCAGATCCTCCAAGTTTTTTGTGTGAGTCCATTTTATGCCTGTCTCCTCATTGCCCGCTGTTTGTCGCATTATCCAGTCTACTGTAATCAGGAAAATCATTGGCGATAGTAGGCAGCCAGCTTGTCTTACTCCTGTCCTCACTTCGAAGGGTTCCGTAAGTTTCCCGTTGTGGATTACTTGGCATGCAGCATTGTCGTACAGGTGTTGGATGAGATGTATTATTGTCGGTGGCACCCCGTAGTAGCGAAGTAGTTTCCAAATCACCTCTCGATCGACGCTGTCAAAGGCCTTTCCGAAGTCGATGAAGTTGAGGTAGAGAGGTGACTGCCATTCCAGGCTTTGTTTTATGATGATCCGTAATGTGGCGATATGATCAATACATGACTTGTTTCTCCTGAATCCAGCTTGTTCCGGTCGAAGTTTTTCATCCAGGGCTTGTTTGATCCTTTCCAGGATGATGCGGCTTAGTATTTTGCTTGGGATGGACAGGAGCATAATTCCGCGCCAGTTCTTGCATTGACTTAGGTCTCCTTTCTTTGGTAGTTTGAATAAGTATCCTTTCTTCCAATCCGCGGATACCTTACCCTCTTTCCACACCTTCTGCAGTAGTGGCGTCATCAAGTCCGCTGTTGTCTCTGGGTCCATTTTCAACGCTTCTGCTGGGATTCCATCTGGTCCTGCTGCTTTTCCAGCTTTTAGCATCTTGATTGCCTTCAGGACTTCTGATTTCGTCGGGGGGTTGGTGTTCACAGGTAGCTCTGTCTCCGTTGTTGGTATTGCTGGGCGCGTTGTAGGTGGTGGTCGATTTAGTAGTCTTTTGAAGTGTTCAGCCCGGTGTTTCCTTTGCTCCACTTCTTTGTTGAGTGACTTTCCATTGTCATCCTTCACCGGCTTGATTTGTGTCAAACGTTTGCCCGATAGGTACCTAGTAGTTTGGTAGAGTGTTGCGAGGTCTCCTTTGCCTGCGGCTTGTTATGCTTCACTTGCCATGGTTTCATAATACTTCCTTTTGTCTTCTCTGGCACTCTTCTTTACTCTTTTGTTCAGTGTCTTGTAGTTTGCATTCAAATCCTATTTTTGTTGCTCATCGGTGCACTTGATAATCTTCTGTTTCACCATCCTTCTCTCTTCTATGAGTCTCCAAGTGTCCGTAGTGAGTCACTGTTTGTCCTATCTCTTCTTTCTGCCTAGAACTTCCATGCAGGTTTGACTCCACACTGTTTTCAAGTTGTTCCAGTGCTTTTCGACGCTGACCTCTTCGCCAGTGTTGATTTGTGTCTCGCCTTTGTCTTCTATACTTGCAGTGAAGATGTCCTTTGTGTCCTGGTCCTTCAGTTTCTGAGTGTTGAACTTGGCTTGTGGTCTATTTGCAGCCCCTGATTCTCTGAAAGCTTTTAATTTGATTTGGATTGTCCCTTGTACGAGATAGTGGTCTGAGCCAACGTCTGCTCCTCTTCTTACTTTTGTGTCCAGCAGGCTGTGCCTCCACTTCCTTGAGATTGAGATGAAGTCGATTTGGTTTTTGGTTCGCCCATCTGGTGACACCCATGTAGCCTTGTGAATATCCTTGTGTTTGTATACGCTGCCACCAATCACTAGTTCATTGAAGGCGCAGAAGTCGGCGAAGAGTTCTCCGTTTTCATTCATTTCTCCGAGAGCTTCTTTACCCATGATGAGTTCCCTGCCTGTGTTGTCTGGTCCAAGTTTGGCGTTCATGTCTCCCATTAGTATTTTAATGTCACCAGCTGGAGTATTGTCCATTGTTACTTGTAGTTGTCTGTAGAATTCTTCTTTCTTTTCGAGGTCTGCGTTGTTGGTCGGTCCATAACATTGTATAATTGACACTTTCCTTCCTTTGGAGTTGAATCTGGAGGTTATTATCCTGGGCGAGATCGCCTCCCATTGCATCAGGGCGTTCGTTGCCGTTGGTGACATCATGATAGCCACGCCCTCGGTGTGCGAGTGGTTATCTTCTGGGTGACCGGAGTAGATCACTAACTCACCCGTTGACAATTTGGTGAGTCCATTCCCATTCCATCTGCTTTCACATATTCCCAGTACTTGAATTCTGTATCTTTTCATTTCGTTTGTGATCTGGGCAGCTTTGCCAATCTCGTACATAGTACGGCCATTCCATGTCCCCACACAGACTTTTTTTTTGGCGCAAGGAGATACATCGTGCTGAAGTTTCTGTAGCAGCTTTGTTTACAGGGTGGGGTTGCTAGCCTCACTCCCGAGAGGGGGGTTGTTACATGTGGACATATAGTTTACAGAGGAGCGACTTTTTGGGTTGCTCTTCTAAGAATCAGGAAAACAAGGAATAAAACAATCAGAACATCACCAGCACAAGAAAATAATTCACAACAAGAAGGTTAACAAGCGACAACAACAATGATTATATCACAGTCAAGTACAGTTAACCAAAATGATACCAAAATCATAGACTCACTGACTTGAGCCAAATTGAACATGTAAATCCATCAATATATACAATTATAGATATTAGTTAGTGTTAAACAAGCACATAGTGGTAAATAGATAGTTATAGGTATTATCTGTCAACTGTTTTACATCCAAAGATTCAGTTTTTGAAAGGCAAATAATTGTAATAGTTTTTTGCCTTTTTGGCAAGATGTTCCACAAAAATAAGACTTTTAGGTAACTATGCAAATGTAACGTATCAATCGAAAAGCGCGTCAAGGGTCAAACTAACTTTTGTGGATTTCATTGACTGATGAAGACATGTTTTGGTTTGACCACCAGTGGCTTTTTTCCAACCTGACTCTATGTCAGCTAACATCGTCCGTCGAGAAAGTCGATGGCTAGACAGGCCTGCGTAACACATATCCTAACCATCTGGGTTGATGTAGCTTCACAGCCTCGTCGATTGATTTCCCCTTCTTACCTTGCACTGGACCGATGCCTTACCTCAATATTGCTCACCTTATTATACCACCACTTAACACGGGAGATAGAACTTAGACACCTATGATCAAAGACAGCTTGCCAGGCTTTTTATGTCCTCCACTTTGAATCGCCATGTCTTACAACCAGCCATAAAAGAGGACATAGCGAACTGCTGAGCAGTACACACACCCTTTGGTCGACAGCCAGCCAGCCGGACATCACGTCTACTAAGCCAGAAATGGTGTAAGTTGGCTCATAAATGCTAAACGACCCTTCTGTATCCATACTGAGATTTCGTCAGAGATCAACCCGCTGGCGTTGGCTGATGCAACTTCCCAAATAAGTGAAGTGGTCAACAACCTCTACCACTTCACTCCCTATTTCTTAGTTAGGAGTCAATGTAGTCCAGTTCTGTAGGCTAGATTCCACTTATTATTGATATCTGTAAGAGGAGGCATTTTCTTTAACTATTTAGAATTAAGTGAATAAATTTGGTATGTATGTTGATTTTGTTCGCACGTAAATGTTAACTCATTTATTTTATTATTTCTCAATGGAGAAAATATTTTCTATAATTTTATAGATTGATTTACAAAAACGAATCAGTGATTTACGCGCAAAAATGAATGCTCTAATGAAGGAGAGGACTTTACTTCAAAAACAGTATGATGAAAAGAAAGAGGTATGCAAATTGTTTCGTATGTTTGTTTACTATTGTTGTTGACATAGTACATATAGTAAGCAGAATGCTTAACTGAGCTGTGGAGAAGAGATTATCCCATTACCCCGGGGCTGAATGAAGAAGGTGGGTCAGGAGTTTCGAACACAGCAACTCCTGTGCTTAGGCAGTACTGGTAGAACATTGTCTATACGCGCCCATGAACATCTGCTGGCATGGCTGTTAAAAGGAGAATATAGAACAGTCAAAAGTTTAATCCTGGAGAATATTATTACTTCTGATTATGCAGCATTAGCAGACTTCTTTCAGAGTCGTATATAGAGTACAATCAAATCGTTCGAAAGGATTTCGCTTACATTTTCTTTATGCAGCCGAAGCCTTTGCGATCCCATAAGGAAAAGGTTTTATCCAGCCTCTTTTACTACCATGGCGTTAGTACTTTTTTCCTTCTTAGTTTTTCTGAATTACTCTATAATAAGCTCCGTGCTGTCGTTATTGTTTTGTTCAAATCCATCGAGGGGGAGGGGGGTTCGTGTAACCTAACCCAATATGGTAGGAAGTATGGCATGATTAGTAAATAGATACTTTTACAGTTGTGTATAATACGAAAGAAACCATCATAAGATCTCGTAGTAACTGATATTTCTAGTGTTGGTGATAGAACATCTCAAAGGCTGATTCATAGGTCGAAATTATGATTTATTTGAATCGTGACAACCAGGTAATGTTAGTGTTCCGATTGGGAGTTGAACTCTGCACCCTTCGTTTCAAATGCCAAAGCTGATATTAGATGGTTGGAGGCAATCGGCCATAGAAAGCCGTGAACCTAGGTTTCATGCTAGTTGGTACTCACCAGTCAGCAAGGCATATCTGCTACCTGGAAGGAATTCACGTCCCTTCTAAGATTCGAACCCGCTTCACCCAGGGCTGCAGTGCTCAGTGGTAATGTCTTTGACTGCAGATAGCAGATACACCTTGTTGGCGAGTGCCAGCTAGCTTGAAACCAAGGTCCAAGGATTCCTGCTGATTGCCTCCAACCATCTGACATGAACAGTTCAAAGTGCACCGTGATGGCGAGCCATCTTGCATGGTGGCTACATTGCAGTCTGTGCCAAACAAATGACTAGACACATTACACTAGTTACTAGTGTCCAATCAAAGTAACAAATACCAAAGCGTTATCCAATATACCGCGTGGGTCAAAAGAACCACCTTTTGTGTAATGGGTATATGTTATTATGTGAGAAGTTGGGTGTGTTGGGTTCAAGTCTCAGGGGGAATAGTAACATTCACTGAGAATTGCAGTTAAATCCAGCTAACGAGTCTCAAATGGGACTATATACTCATTCTGGATTTCACTGAAGTAACACCATGGCAAATCCCAGATATCGACGAAGCGTATATACTAGGAGCCATGTCAGTAAAGATCGAACATTTCCACCGATTGCAATAAACCAACCAGAAATGCAAAATTAATTTAGTCGTATATATAGTTCGAGGTTGAATTTAAAGGAATTTTCGAATCATTATCTGTTTAATACAAAAGATGTGATCAGGAAAGCTAGCAAAAGGATACTGGTGGTATGTGCGCCAGACTGATATAAGTAGATGGAATGCATTCACGTCTATAAGTGCTCACCAACGAGGTGATCGAAACACTAGGTAACCGTTTAGATTACTAAAGAATGAGTTCATCAGCAGTGCATCTGGTTTCTTTTAACTTAAAGAACTGTATCAGTTTTAAACGTCTGAATTCTGGGTAGTTACTTGGGTTAACTGACAACATCGGGTATACAGGTCACAGGTATGTTTGTACTATAGGGGGAAATGGTTCCGCTCTTTTCTGAAGTCCTGATAAATTTTCGATTGATCTGAAACCCAGTGTCCGAATTAAATTGTATCTTACAAGAATTTAACAGTTGCCATTTATCAGTTGAATTCATAATGGAATTAGAAAATGAATCAAAGATTCTATTTCTGGACGTAGAATTAAAAAGAAGAGATGATGGGACTCTGAAAAGATATACCCACAGAAAACAACCATGGAATGGTTAACTAAGAAATTCACATTGTTGAATACCTGTGAGTTGGAAAAGAAGAACACTCATTTTTCAAAAATATGCTGGCTCAAAATGGATACCCGCCAGGTTTGGTGGAGGAGAACATGAAACCAAAGCCAAAAAGAGAAAAATGCAGTTCTTTGCGAAAGAAAATACTATATTTGAATATGGACTTCAGAGGAGACTTAGAGGCAGATATCCTAAAGAGAAGAATGTTTCTTTCCCTAAAAAAGACCTTTCCTGAAGCAAGGTGAAGAGTGATATTCCATAGCCACCCATAGCTCCTGAGCAGTGTGAATGACAATTTCCCACATACGACTACTCCAGTGTGCATATATCATTTCAGCTGCTCTTGTGGGGCTAGTTGCATAGGTCGTTCTATGCGTGTCCTACCAAAATGTGCTAGAGAACATTACCCAGCATGGCTACAAAGAGGAGGCACTGGCTCAATCGGAAGTGCCATAATTGAACACCTCGTCAACATATATCATAGCATCTCAACTGGCTTATCATTCAGAGTTATTTACAAAGTAAGTAAAAGTCTACCAAAGGCAATGCGTTTTCGACTTCTCTGTACTGCAGAAGCTCTCGCCGTATGCACTGAAAGACCGGAGCCATGTGCTAAAAAGAAACTAGTCCAACCTCTACATTTACCATAGTTCTAGTTCGGTTTGACTCCTTAGTTTTCGTTTTTTTTTTGCTTTTCATTCCTTTCGTTTTTCTCATCTTCATTTGTAAGAAAACTATTATTTCAATATGTTTCCATGCTCGTGTCGTTTACACCTATCTTTTTTAGAAACCACTTAACATATTACGCAACTGTTTTGTAGTTTTGTGTAATATTGTTTCTAAGCTCTTTGCAATCTGTATTCAAACCTTCAAACTTTCATATCAGATTGAAAATTACTATCACCTCTAATCTCCTTCGTTGTTATACAGAATTAAATAATAATTGTATTTATGTAAACTAATGCATGTAAATACGATTGTACAGCCTTTAAGGAAGAAATTTCAGAAAAGACGTCTTTGTTGGGCTTCTTATTCTCCTCTCGAATTACTCAGTCTATGGATATAAAGCGTTCTGTAAATTTGGTGTCTATAATGTCTGTTATGTAAACATCATTGTTGAATGTTTCGTTTAGTTAGTTGGCTGCAATTTAAGCTTTAGCATAATTGTGTAAAATTATTTTCGTAAGTGATTTCCCCTGAACTGTTTGATTCAATGATCATTTTGTCCGACACTTATTTGCTCGATGTGTGTCTCGAGAGTAAAAAAACGAATATTTTTGAGTCATGTAATGTATTTCCGCAACACATGCCTAACAATCTGATTACACACGTACTTGAAGATACATGTTGCTGATGAGTGCTAACAAGCACGAAACCTAGGTCCAAGGCTTCCTGCCGATTGCCTCCGACCACCTAATAACAACAGTCGTGAGTGTACCGTGATGGCGAGCTACCTGGCATGGTGGCCACATTGTAAACTTGACTGATAGAACTCAGTCTGCAGTAAACAAAGGACTAGACACATGAGACTAGTTGATGTCCAATCAAAAGTATCTAATACAGTTCTTCAGGAAGTCAATCGCAAGCCCAGGTAGCTCAGTGATAGTGTCTCTGACTGCAGCACTGGGTGACACGGGTTTAAATCTCAGAAGGGAAATGAGTCCTTTCAAGGTTGCAGATGCACCTTTCTGACGTGTCAACATGCATGAAGCCTAGGTTCAAGGCTTCTTGCCGATTACCTCCGCCTATCTAGTGACAACAAAAATAATAAGGCGTTATAGATGAGGGAATATACATAGGTCGAGTTAAACTGCTACACTGACGGTGGAAATAAACCAAGGAGAGAGAGAGGGGGTAATAGCGCATCCATCCTAGTATCAAAACAAAGTTTACCAAGAAAGGTAAAATGTGATGACATCTTGTTTTTGAACACACATAAAGGTCGTTTAAACTTCCTAATCGGTAGGCATTCCATAGACTCTAGAATACGCCTCAAAGACGTTTTCTGGATATGTTTAAAAGAGGTATAAACATCAATTGTATGCCTTGTTTCAATAGTATATTTCGCAGTAGAGGTGTTGGGTGGTTTGTTTTTACCATTAGCGGGTTCAGATTATTCGATTTACTTCTGAAACCATTTAGGGATATGTTCTGAATACCCTATTTGTAGTGGTTGATGAGTCCTCTTTATGTATATGTGATTACATATATATATATATATCTATACATATAGATATAGTAGGATGCGACATCATTTTCCCTACACTGTAAGGCCATATGGAAAAAACACTCAATTAAGTTAACGATGTGGCCATTAAGTTGGATAGTATCGCACCTATAGCATACTTTTTCTTTCGGCATTTAGACTACAGAACCACCTCATTCGACTGTCTAGTCAGCAATTCATTATGACATCCCAATTCTAAAGCCGATATGTTATGATTAGAATAGTTTAGTTATAAAGTCCATAACTTCATCTTATGCAATGTTCCCACTTCATCCAGTCTCACCCTGATCAACAATAAGTATGGCTCATGACCTTATACATGAAAAGTCTGCTCCGCGAAAGTTCTCATCATGGACAGAGAATGCAGATTTGGCTCTCAGAGAGGGATATGCATGTCCAAACGATCGATTTCAAAAGACTCAAAATCCAGATTAAGTAGTTCTTCTTGTTGACTGACTGACTAACTGATTTCTGACTTGTAATACTTAAGACTGTGATAAGTCTGATCATATTTTAAGCAGTCTTCCCTTTTGTAATATATATTTCTTTATTTATCAGTTTGAATGCTTTTGCTCATCTCACTTGTTGTTGTTGTTATATTTACAGATATTTGCATATTTTTCATTTTGAAATTTTGTTCTTTTTTTTTTCTGAAAAAAAACAGAACTCAGCTGAAATTGCAGCCGCTGCACGTGCTGCAAGAAATGAACACAAATCACTGGAGGTTTGTTACTAATAATTAATTGTTCATATATTATTATTATTATATAATAAGCCTACCTTTATGCATTCATGCAATCATTTCACTTGAACTGTGTCTTATTATCACTAGATCATCATAATGCGTCAGTGGCACAGCGGTAGAGTGCCCGCCAACCACGCAGGTGCTTCGAGGTTCGAGTCCCGACCGACGCACTCTTTTACCACACTAAGCCAGTAATAAGACTGGTAAAGAGGGAAGGTTAGGCATGAGGCTACCAACCCCATTCAGTAAAAATAAACACCACTGCTACCGAAACTTCAAAGCTTTAGCTTGAAGCCCTATGTTCCACTGGGAACGTAAAGGAATGAAAAAAAGATCATCATAAAAATCAGGCATTACACAAAAGGCACAGTTAAATAGCCCGACATAGGAAACAACATATATGATTGTTGAATGGAAATTTTTTTAGCTAGAAGAAATATTCTGATTTTGTGAGTAGTATAATGAGATAATCTAGGGTCAAGGAATAATATGAAGTATTCTATCACTGCCGTCTCTGGTGGCATTACCGTGTCAGTAATTCTGAGGTCTGACCACTTGTGTTAGAATATTAATGAAGAAATTATGTTCCGATAATTGACATTATTTTAGGACACTGGGGCTTTGGTGGTTTGCACATGTACTGTGGTTATCATTCTAGCTGTCTCCATATTATTTATTGTTTGCTAGCCCTGCAACTGTTTTGGAAAAACGGAGACGTGGTCAACTCATGTCGTGGCTTAATTGGGTTGTAAGATAGTTGGATTAGTGTCTATCGGTGTGTCATGGCTCCTCGAGTAGGGTCCGAGAGGATCATACACAACTCAGTGGCTCGAGATGTTATCAGATATGATTGAGAGATGGAATCAATAGCGAACTTGCTTATTGTAAAAACATCTAGTTCAGTAAGGTTTAATTTTGAAACCATCGGCTATGATATCCCAATGAACTCAAGGTGAAAAATATCATCAAATCATTAATGTTAACAATCTGATAGCTTCATAAATTGATGATGTGCCTTGAAATGGTTGTCTATTAAAGGATATTTTACTTACGCTATGAAGTAGTATAAATATTAGTTCCATGATTTCAAGTATCTGACATTATTCGTGTGAATTTCTTTTCTCCTGATATTGAAATCTACCTTACTGATAGGTTATTTTCGTCACGATGGTGATCCTTCAGTCTAAATATGAATCTTTCTGATTTTGTTCAAACTCTCTATCAGTTCTAACATGGCTACCTGAGTTCGAGTAGAGTGCCTTGATTAGGGTAATGTACTTTCTTGGCACTTCCCTAACGGCCAGATGTTGCTACAGCACCTCTCGGTCAACTGAGTCAAATTCCACCTTCAGGTCAAGAAGTATAACAAGTATTGAATGTCGGCAAGTATGCCCATGTTCTAGAATCTGTCGATGGGTGAAGATTTGGTCAATACACCCTCGTTCTGGTCTAAAGCTTGACTGTTTTTCCCGACCTTTTTTCTTCCGAGTACCGCTCAGTTCATGTATGATTATTGCATGTAGGACATTGGATACTGTGTAAGTCAAGGTAATCCCTCCAGTATCTAATTGCCAAGACCTCATTTAGCGATCAGGTTTTCAAAACCTACGAGCGACTTATTAAAAGTCAAGTTCTTGGAGTAAGTAGCTGAAGCGTGATGTGTATTTGTTCTTGAGTTGTCTGTTCATGCACTATTTTATTCTTGTTTCGCATTTTGTCTCAATGTTGTTACTTTATTTATTTCTCTCTTAGATGTCATATAAACAATTGAGTCGTGAATTTGAAAGGGACTCTCTACAATTACCTAATATTTTACATCATTTAACGGTAAGTTTTGACTTTTGTTGCTGTAAGATATTGGTTCAGTGGTAGAATGCTCTCCAACCATGCACATGGTCTAGGGTTCGATTCCCGGCCGATGCACTTCTAAGCCTCGCCTAGTTTACTAGTCGATAGTAAGCCTGGTAAAGAGAGAAGGTTGGGTGTGGGGTTGGCAAACCCCCCTCCCCACCTTCCTAGTGAAAGACTGCATCGCTACTGAAGCTGCAGAAAACTGAAGTGCTATATTCCACCCGGTATATATATATATGTATATAGTTATCTATGGATATCTCACGTATCTCTTTATTTTGTACTTATAGAACACGAACATCGAAATTTGATACTTCCCTGTAAAAACAAGTATCTAAAGACAAACATTTGAAATAATTAGTTACATTGAGATTATGTGTGTGTGTGTGTTGATGGTACCTGATTTTCTGTGATCGAATTTCAGCATTGATTATCTCATTTTACAATATAGCATACTTGAACTCCTGCGTTTCGTAATTATTCAGAATAAGTTGTGTAAAAATTGTGTATGCTGAATTAATTATGAATTTGCCGGCAGTGTTTGATATTTCCCGCGGATCCTGGGGAAAGAAAAGGTTTTATGTAAATCTATCAGTTTGATAGACTCTACATTTTCTATCTATTGATCCTGTTAAGTCTATTGTTTACGCAATTTACACTTAAGGGGTTGATTATCGATGTGTTTTTATTTTCTATTGCGTTTGTTCTCTATTCTTGACATATGTATCTGAAAGCTAGTCACTAATGACTAATAGGTTGATATTCCAATGTTCAGTTTGTATGGGTTTGATTGATTTCAAATTGAAAATCATAGATTACTGATTAGTCATCCAGCTATCTGGATGAGTATTTATTCACTCGCCTTGTACATCAATTCGATGTCTTGCAGATTTGTAGAGGTACATAGCTCTGAAGAGATCAAGACTTGATCAGTTATCCAAAACATCTTGAAGTAATATTGGTTTGTAGTGTAATCAAGAAAATTTGGTGGATCCAATGTATGCATACAGAATTCTTATAATTGATCAGAGTGCTTGAGATAAATCAAATTTCCCGTTTGCAAGTTTTACTCACGATTTGCAATTTACACAGTTCCAGGAGGGATTTCACCACAGTTTCCCTTTGGAAACTGAATTATTCAGATCACAGTGGATGTGGTCTGCTTGATACCATAAATGGCAGTCAAGAAAGCAAGCATGGACGCATGACCTCGGGAATGATTTTGTGAGTAGATGGGCACTACTCACATTATTTAATTCAATTTAGATTTTCCCGTTGATTGATTAGACCGAAGTGCTCGGTCTAGGGAAAATCTAAATTGAATTAAATTATTGATAAGACCCGTTGCACATGAGGTGGCTCTCGTGGCCCAAGTGGTCTAGTGGACAAGGCTTTGGCATTTGAGACTATGGGCTGATGAGTCCCAAATAGGACGAAATGCGCACCCTGTATTCCACTACTAGTCGCCATCAACCAGTTGACTACTCATATCAGTCAATGTTACCAGTTTGTTCAAGTGAGATAGCCAGAATTCGAGTGATTTGAAGTGATTCGGCTCTCTGAGTTGAGTCAAACCAGGGGACACTGTTGATGAGCTCGACCTCAAACGAGAGAAACGGTCGTCTGGTGTTTAGATCACTTCGGTCTAGCTGGGTAGCAAGCACTACTGGTTGATTCAAATGGTATCTCACTACTCATATGAATCAGTCAGTAGTATATGTTTATTTGAGATATCTTTTGGTTTTACTGGTTAGTTTTATTGTTAGCAAGTGATAATCAATACTGACTGGCAAATCTTTAGTAATTACAGAATTTAAAACAATTCCCAGTAACTTGTAGATCGGTAAATTAAAACAACCTGTTGTAACACAGTTGCTTTAAAAATTCTTGTTTTCTTTTTATTTATCACTATACTGCAGAAAAATCTTTGTTACCTGAAGTTATTTTTTGAGTGTTTTGTTCAAATCATTAATTTTTCTTTATTATTTTGCAATAATAATTATCATTTATAAACTGATATGCATGATAGATACATTTTCATATTGTTTCTATTTAATTTTATGCTGCCTACCCACTTATGGTGTACATATCGATGCAATCAATAACATGGGCGTATATCTTTTAAATACCTGTCTATGTGTGTGTATGCGCACCTCCATGGGGACCTTCGTGTATGCGCATATTCTAAATGGATGGACAATGTTTTACACTTTTGAATAAAAGCCTGTCAGTTCAAGGGATTCACAGACTTCAATTAAATCATATCACCATCATCATGGTACCGTGTGTAGGGATAAAAAATTGCTTTGGTCTAATTTAGCAAATGATTACTACAATGAGTAAGTCAGTCGACTACCCAATTGTTTTTCTTTATTTTTGCTATTTGATTGTTAGTTTTTCGGGTTGAGGTATTGATTGCATCAGTCGAAGATTGTAGAACTTGAAATTTAAGAATTCTGCATCAGAGACTGGGATTACGTCGCTTGTTTGACTGATAAGATTTTCGAATTGGACATACGTGTGAAGTCTGTTGCTGTTAAGATTTATGTCACAAAATTTCAACCCTAAAGACACGGCTTCTAATTGTAACGTCGACAAGTTGACTAAGGAGTAATTGAGAACAAATTCATTGGGATCGATGAGGAACTTCTTGTATACATTGACGGATTTCAGGCTCTTGTGCATGTTTGATTTAACATTCTCAGCTCGTTTACTCTGCAGTAAGGTAACATATTCATTAAACGATTCTCTTTCACTTGATGATTATTTGCAAAAAGTAGAAGACCTCTGTGATATGTTTCTCTGTAACTAGAATATACACGAACTAGTAAAATCAATAAGGTTTCTAGTATGACGTTGAAGAGTTTTGGAATTAGAATAAATATAATGTTTCCGGAGCGCCTTCCGGAACTATTTCTTAATGCATTTCGGCAAGTTTGACAGAGTAGCTCAGAAACCCATTGAGTTCCTTCACTGTAGAAGGGTTTTTGTAATTTTGCAATTGGTGGGAAATACCCATTGGGATATTAGAGAGAAAAGAACAAGGAGTTTTTTCTCTCTTTTTCTCTGTGCGTAGTATATGTGTAATACTGCTTTAAAGTTTTCAAAAGTTAGTAGAGATTTTCAAGTATTGGTTTTGTAGGGATTGTGTTTGATTGGCTGGAGGATTTCAACATGAGTTGACATCAGTTAGAGAACCATTGGAAAACCTAGGAGTACTGGACAACTGTTTCGTCCTAGTTTGGGACTCCTCATCAGTACGCACCTACACTGCGGGGGTCGAACCCAGGACCTTCTGGTTGCAAGGTGAGGCCACAATTCGAGATTTCAACGCAACCTCTAGTCAATGTTATCTGCGAGTATTTGTCCTCACTTCCGACCCCACTGGTCACGACTTCTTACTAGAACTTCGTTCTGTAGAGTCTCAAACTAGGACGAAACAGCTTCCCAGTACTCCCTGGTTTTCAGTGCTTTAAAGTTGTTTGCATATGTGTGTGTATGCGTGTCTGTGTTTCCCTTTGTTAACACTGCTTCACTGCATCATCACCATCATGCATATATTATACCAGCTGTGCGCTTATCCATGAGTGGTGATAGTTGAGATGGGGGGGGAGGTTGGACATGACGTAGATGATAATATTCTTTATATTGAATAACTATTACAGCTCTGTTATGCATTTTCTACCACATACTCTCCCTCCCTGATTATTCATGGTACCATTTTATTCTTTCGTATTCTTTATTTCTTTCTTTCTTTCTTCGCAGTGATGCAATTTTTAATTTTGATTTTTTTCTTCACTTCTGTGCAAATCAAATCTGGTAAAATATTTTCCCATGTCAATACGCCTTTTCTTTGTTTGTTATTTCGTTTAAATTAATTATTAATTTAACATATTTTCATAAATTCTGTTCGAATTGAACTTTTTTGTTCTGTTGTTATTATTATTAGTATTACTTATTCGTTCCTTACGTTGAGAGTGGAACAAAGGGCTTTAGCAGCACATCTCCATGGTTGTACCCGGTCTGTTCACTATCGTCACTAGCTCTACTATTACTGGCAAGCCTTATCTACCTCTTCACACGATCTTCACCATGATCCAGTGCACGAGGATCAAGAAGAGCATCGATGTTTGTAGGTGGATTTGTCTTACTCCTGTCTTCGCTTCAAAAAGCTTCACTGATGTGTCTGTTGTAAATTATTTGGTATATGGCATCATCCCATAACTGTTGAATTAGGTTTATAAACATTTATGGTACTTCAGGGTTTATCCTATCGAAGGCCTTTTCAAAGTCGATAAAATTGAAGAGCAGAGTTTACTGTCATTCTAGATTGTGTTCCGTGACGATGGATAATATTGCAATGTGATTTGACCATGCTTTGTTTTTTCCTGAGTTTAGTCTGTTCCAGTTGAACTCTTCCATTTGAGGCATCTGTCAGTCTTTCCAGGATGATGTGGCATAATATTTTGTTTGGGGTGGACAGAAGCATGTTTCCGTGCCACTGGTTTTATAGACATAAGTGGCCATTCTTTGGCTACAGGTCTTCTCTATTTTTTCATGATTGGTGATTGGTAATGACTTAGATCAGCCCCATTGTTTTGAAAAGTCAAGCTCAGTGTACCTGACTGTTTGAAGCATGAATATATATAGAAGTAATTATTGATGGAGTTATAGTTATCATTGTGAACTGTTAGTGTTTCCAAAATTATGTAAGGAAAATTTGAATGAAATTTTAAATTTTGTACAAATGGAAGAATAACAAATATAGCAAGGGGATATAAACTCATGAATTGGCAGAAGTTGGAATTCATGGACTTTCGGATTGGGTCCCAGTGGCTTACTGGCCTATGAGCTAGCTCGCCTTGTAACCAGAAGGTCCTGGGTTCGAAGCGTGTCGGTGTGTGCGTACTTTTGAAGAGTCCTTAACTATACTGACGAAACAACTGTCCAGTACTCTCAGGTTTTCCAGTGGTTCTCTAATCGATGATGAAATCCTGTAATCATCTTTAATATTTCGCAACTATGGCAACGAACCAAACAAGAACTTGTTACTCAACAATTATGCAGCGGGAAAGTGAAGTCGGATCGGACACACACTCAGAAGACCGTTGAATGAAATTATGCTCCAGACTGTCGAGTGGCGTCTGAATGAGGAACGACAACTTGGGCATGAGTTCGAGGGTGGCATGGGGGAGATCGTCGGAGGAGCAATCATGGCACCAGCTAAAGAGCACTGCAGACGACAAGATGAAATGGAGATAAATTTTGTTGGAGCTCTATGTTCCCCTCGGAATCTAATAGGAATAATAACAATAATACTGTGTTCATATGTTCGTATTAAACGAACTTTTTTTAAGACAGTGAAAAGTGGACAAATACTCATGTCATATTGCCTCCAAGTGTGTCTAAAAATTTACAATATCCGTGTTAAAACAAATGCATTGGAAGAACAGACAGAGGGTACTAATCAATGCAATTACGCTCGATTTATTAGACGCTGGTCATATTATGGACAATCTAAAGGCGTTTAGAATAATCAGCAAGCAAAAGAAGCTAAACCAGCTCAGATTTTGTTTTGCAGAAGTAACTGCCATCAAATGGTTAAAGTCAAATCTATGCAGGTGAAATGCTACGCAACAGAACCAAAAAAACACACACAAACAAAACAAGTACAATTACCAGGGTAGTAAGATATTTATCATTCTGTATACACAGATTGGATTGAAATCTTTTGATAGCAATGGCTTCTGCAAAACGAAGTAACAAAAATTTTCTTTGTGTATTGATTTCTCTGAAAGCTTGACTACTTTCCACTGTATGCCCAGTGTCAATCAGGTGTCTGGCGATTGCAATTTACAACATTCCACTGCCTTTCATATAAAGACCTTTTAGGGATATGCTCAGAAAATCTAATATAAACTCTCCTCTCAGTCCTTCGTATGTACATGCTACCGCACCTACAAGTTAATCGGTAAATGTAGTTGGAGCCGGACGTGATTTGTTGATTTTCACACACACATATATTTGTCATAATATTATTCAAGCTTTTTTTCTTCTATTATTTTATATCATAGAATTATAGGCACATATTATACTGGTCGTTTGGCTGACTTAGAATATACTCATATGAATAAAGTTTGCCATTATTGGCTTACTCAATCAAGTAATAATTATCCAGTTTGCCTATCAGATATTGTTCGTGGAACAGTTTTAGAAGGCACTAGTTGGCCAACTATGAAATCTGTAAGTATGATTATCTCTCTTTGAAAATACTTGTCACTTAATTATTGTATTATTATTATTGTTTCCTTTAATTCCTAGAGGAACATAGAGCTTCAGCCGCACGTCTCCATTGCGTTCGGTTCTCTGCCAACGTTTTCACCTGACTTCACGTCTGCCCACATGCTTTCATCTCCTCCTCACATGGCCTCCTCCACACCACCGTCTCACTGACTACCATAACTCGCCACTTCCCATTCGAGTTCCACTCGAGTGATGGCCTGGCGTGTGATGTCACTTGATGGTTCGTTTTCTCTGAGTATGGCCAGCCAATCCACCTCCATTTCTTCCTGCATATCCGTTGCACAATCGGTTCCTGATGAGATGGTTAGCTCCCAGAGATCCCTCAATGTTGCTGTTCTTTTCTGGCCGGCCATCCGATCTTGAGTGGTATTGAGCGAAGACAGGTGTTGATGAAAGTCTGTAGTTTTTTCGAAGTGCCCTTCGTGACTCGCCAAGTCTCTCATCCGTATAGTGGCACTGACTTCACATTGTAGTTGGAAATCCGTGTCTTATTTTTCATGTTGAGTGCTGTTAACCTCCACACAGACTTGAGAGAAATGAAAGCTTGCTTTGCTTTCCCGATCCTTGCTTTGATATACTCATTAGTTCCGTCCGCCTGTAGTTGAAACGATGCTTCCTAGGTAGGTAGGTAGGTAATGGAGGTTGCTTGTTTCAGATTCCTCCCATTTATGCTGGCTGATTGTTGTCTGTTGTTGTTGCTGTAGGTGTTGGCCAGGAATCTTCATCACCTCTATTTTCTCTATGCTCACTTGTCACTTAAAATACGTAATTACTTTGCTCTTCATGTTATCAATCATCGTCATCTTCAACATCAAGACATGACAAAGTATATTCAATCAAGTCATTTAGAAAGTGACGTGTGGGTGATTAAGTCTACCGATGGTAGTAGACTGTGTATAGATAAGTGTTAATGCATATTGTCTCTCATCGCCCCTAAGAGGAAAAAGGCTAACAATCAAAATGTTATTGATAGACATTAAATTAGGGACATCATATCTGTTTTCACATACTAATATTTCATTGATATATTGCTTCTAATTTTTGTTATGCTAGGGTGTAAGGATAACTCTGTATTTAGACTTTCTATGCTTAGAAGGGAAGATTAGTCATTGAATGGGATTCTTCAGTAATTTATATCATATAGTGTCAAAATCGAAGGTGATGAAGATTCTTAACGAACAAAAACAAAAAAGCATCAATTATCCATCATCAGTGGAAGAAATCTAAAGGAAGTTACCTCTTTTAATTGTCTGGGTAGCATCGTTTCAACTATAGGCGTTAGAACAGTGAAGATGTCAAAGCCAGACAGAATCGGATAAGCAAGACAGACCTCCATTAATCTGCTGTACTCAGCATAAAGCACAAGTTTCGAATTTTCAACAATAATATCAAGTTAGTCAGTCAGTAATTCTGTATGGTCTAAGGATTTAGAGCATCACCAAAAGCATCTTCAACAACCTGTTGAAGAGTGTCATCCACAGCTGCCCTCGTTCGTTAGTAAAGGTCAGATAGTTTATGGAAAAGGCTAGGCAACAAAGAACTCTGGGAATGAAGCAACCAAAGGCCTGTCGCCCCCAAAAGATAGGCCGAAAAGAATGGAGATGGATTAGACCTATGCTGAAGACACCGGGCTATCTAAAGGCACTTCTGAACCCAAGTTCCGTAGTTGTTGGCAATCGTTAGCGAGATACGTCTGGTACCTCGAAAGGACCAATTTCCCCTCTGGGATTCGAACCAACGCTAATTACTATTTTCTTTATGAATAAACAGTCGAATGAGTAATTTTCCACATCACTAGTTATGAAACGTATATTTATCATCGAGTGTTTCCCAGTTTCTAATGAATAAAATAGTACCATAGTCTTTCATAAATCCACTTCGATTACTGTTAATTGAGTATTGGAAGTGAAATATATGCAAAGTAAGTGTGTTATACTAACATCTGACATGATTGGAATGTGTTTCGCTCCATGCCACCAACAGCCTCAAGCCATTGGATCTTAGTAACTGAAGGTCCCCAATTAGACAGATTACAAACAGTTAAAGGCTTCTCGCACTTCTGGTAGGTTTCCGTTTGACCACCCGTGTCCCTTTGCTAACAAATTCCTGTGTCATCTAATATTGCTCGTCGGAGAAGACAGTGACTCGAGATGCGAAAGATGTGTACTAGTCATGTAAATCGGTATAGCTTCAAATCTCATCAGTTGACATTCCTTCTCTACCTAACACTCTACGTCTAATCTCGATATTAATGACCACATTGCATGACTTAGCGCCCCAGACAAAGAGATGACTCATGTTGGTAAATGCCACATGAGCCTTTTGTATCCGTTTTGAGATTCCCTCATTGGAAAAGTTGCAATTTCTCAGTTAAATAAAGTGGTCAGCCAACTCAGCTATATCACTTCATACCTTTAAACTAGGCGTCAGTGTAGTCCAGTCTTGTATCATCATCTTACGTTTAACAGGGCGAATTGCATACCATACTACGATTTCAGCTTAAGATATTTTTAAAAGACTCGGTATTCTGAGCAAAAATCTTAATGTTCTCTGGCATGCAATTCACATCCCTTGTCAAATGTAAGATGATGCTGCAAGAGTCGTCTGTTTGATCTTAAAACGAATGATCCTGATGAAGCTGCTAACACAACATTTCTCATCAAATGTATTCGAATTAAAAATTAATTTTTAACATATATATATATATATATATATATATTACGAGTTGATCACGGGTTGATATCAGTTAGAGAACCATTGAAAACCAGGGAGTACTGGACAGCTGTTTCATCCTAGTTTGGAAATCATCGACAGTACGCTAGTGACTTGCTATAGGATGGAGTTTCGTGGAGTTCTAGTGAGAAGTCTTGACTAGTGAGGTCCATCCATATATCACGTGTGAGGATGGATGTCCCACCGACGACATTGGTTAGAGTCGCTCTAAATCACGAATTGGTAGAAGTTAGAATTCATGAACTGGCCGTTGAATCGGGTCCCTGTGGCTGAATGGTATACGATGTTGCCTTGTAACTGGAAGATCCTGGGTTTGAACCTCAGTGGATGCGTACTACTGATGATTCCCAAGCTGGGGTGAAACAGCTGTCCAGTACTCCAGTGCTAGTTTTCAAGGATTCTCTAACTGATATCAATCCGTGATCAACTCGTAAAAACAAAACTAATCCTTACAAACCAACTATAGAAAAAGTTTTTTTCCTTTACGTTTCCATTGGAACATAGAACTTCAAGCTGAAGCTTTGAAATTTCGGTGGCAATGGTGTTTATTTTTACGGGATGGGGTTGCTAGACTCATGCCCAACCTTCCCTCTTTACCAGTATTATTACTCGCTTAGCTAGGGAGGTAAAGGAGTGCGTCGGCCGGGGTTTGAACCCCGAAGTGCTCATGTGGTCGGCGAGCATTCTACCACTGTGCCACCGACGCATTTTAAGTATATTAGGTTTCAGCATCTTTGTATACTATTAATTCTATTCGATTATCATGAAGAAAATTTCTTATTTTGAATCTGTTGAACGCTGAATTCATCACATTACTAACTGAAAAGACATTTTTGCTACGATTATTAAATAAATTAGCCATCCTTAGCTTAAAGAAAACTTACAAATTATTCTCTCTGGAAATCTTCTTTTTTTTATTCATTGAAATAAAGTTGGAGACAGTACTTGTCAAGTAGAATTTTAATTTTTACCGATTTTAAGGCAATAGGAAAAAGAATGAATGCACCGAATTTATGAATATAGCGCCCTGTAATAAAAACAAAGAGAAATCATTAAAGTGATTCATTGAAATTCAAAAATTGGCAGGTACAAAAAAACGTGGAGTAGTTTGTTTCGCTTCATCATTATTTTTTGTTTTTTGTTGAACAGGATTTCATTTCATGTAATGACTAAAGATTGGTTCACTGTATTTGTTTTTGTCTAAGGCGTAGTAGCATTGGATTATATACATATCAGACAATATGATATAGGAGTTGGGTTCTGTTTCAATAAGAAAAACGTGAATGTGATCGCATTGATTGTCATCGTCGCATTAATGAATACATACATATTCCGATTTCTTTTCATAGAATGAATATAATTAAATAGAAATATTTTAAGTAGGATAGAACTGAATAAAAATTCTATGCTCTTAGTTATCATTTCTGCATTGGCAGTCAGGTGGTAGAATACTTGCCAACTACGCCGCACCTGCTCCGGGTTTGATCCTCGGCAAAGTTCTACAATAGCGTCCCAAGGGATGCGACCGCACGCGTGACCTTGAGCCGATCAATCAGAAAAATGAGGGATTTTTGCACAAAAAATTACGTATATTTACATAAAAGGCATGAAAAAACACTAAACAGGGCATTTTTTCTATTATGAGATAAAAATATGCCGCAATTATGATGGGTGGCATAGCGGTTAGGACGCTCGCCGATCATGCACATGGTTCTGAGTTCGATCCCCGGCCGACGCACTCCTTTACCTTGCTAAGCCAGTAATAAAAAAAAGCTGGTAAAGAGGGAAGGTTGGGCATGAGGCTAGCAACCCTAACCTGTAAAAATAAACACTGCTACAGAAACTTCAAGCCTCTAGCTTGGAGCCCTATGTTCCACTAGGAACGTGAAGGAATAAAAATAAATTTCTATACATGCATTCATTCAGGTGACTAAGAATAACTTGGTTTTGAGAGCCATTTATTGCTGTTATTCTATTTTTAATCTTCCCCAGAAACCCTCTGTTGAATTAGTATGTTTGCCTGTTCTGGGATCGACGAAATCATCGGAATAGTATATATCCTAAATCCGATAATCGGTTATATCCTGCCCATTCATCCGTGAGTATAGTAGTGCCAGACAAAACGAGTCTCTGAATAATAGGCAGAAGAGTGTCGTCACTCCTGTCTGGAATAAGTTCAATGAATCTTTTTCGAATTTGGGTGTCATAAATTCCCAATATCGAAACGTTGTTAGCTCTAACACGTCCGCGATTGTATTTCTTCTTTATAAGCACTGTTTCGTCTATGTGAACGATAACGCCGACTCCTCCCAACACTTGTGTAATATTGTTCATTTCCCATGATGCTAAATCTCGACAAAATTGAAACCACTGCACAGTAGAGATCAACGTATTTTCTGTCAGAGCCGCAGTTGACCCCACACCGGACTTCAAAATCCAGTAATGACAAAGAAACAGTATATTCGTCGAAGAAAGTTCCTAGAAGATAATAAACTGAGAGTGTCACCTACCAATACGAACACTTGTTCGTTTCCTATACTCCGTACATCTAAATATGTATCCATCAATGACCTGTGAATACGGTTTCAGGTTCATTGAAGCACCACAGCTGCATATACGAAAACGTCCTATCAATCCATTATCCAGACAGTATTGAAATACGTGATCTGGGTGAAATTTGCACTTGAGCAGATGAACAGCGTTCATTTTTGCGCTGGAATAATCGTAAGTTTCTTCAACCAACAACGACTAGCATGCGTTCAAGGTCATTTGAGTGTTCGCACTCCTGGGACGCTATTGTTGAACTTCGCCTGATCCTCGACTCTGACGCACTCCGAAACCTTGCTTGGTCTGTTAGCAGTAAGTTTGTCAAAGAGGGAAGATTGCGTGTGAGGCTAGCAACCTAACTCCGTGAAAAGTAAACACCACTGCTACTGAAACTGCAAATCTGAAGCCTTAAAGCCCAATGTTCCACTAGGAACGCAAATGATTTAGAAAAGAAGTGATCATGTATATAAATTACAAGATGGCTGATGAAATTCATCAGGACAGAGCCTCTTGCCCCTTTCAAGTATTATTACGGTATTTATTATTATTCATTCTCTGGGTTCTGATTGACAACTGAAAAAGCTGGCGATCTTGGCATAAAGAAAAAGGTTTGGATTTTGAACACTGATGTTGAGTCAGTACGTTTTGCTGGTTCAGAGGTTTGGCGCGTCAAGAAAAGTATTTCCAACAGGCTACTAAGGGCTTTCGTTAGCAGTTGCCTTTTCTAGGTGAATACTGAAGATTAGATCGCAAGAAAGAAATAACACTATTGGGAACGAAACAACCAAGAACATATCGCCCAAGAAATATGCATAAAGAAATGGAGATTGATTAGACACATGCTGAGGAGACCATTGAGTGACATCACATGTCTGTTTGGTAAACGATGAGTTGGGCGTGTAACCGATGGTGACATGAGGAAGATCATGTGAGGAGTAGATGAAAGCTTACGAGGAATGATGGAGTCAGCTAAAAATGACTGCATTGAACAGGGTGAAATGACGATGTCCTGCTGAAGCCTTTTGTTTCACTCGAAGCCTAAGGGAATGATAACAGGTTTTAAGTGGATCATAGGGCTTCTGTGTCACATCTCCATTTCACTAGGTTCCCTGCTATTAATTTCATCTACCCGTAAGCTTTCATTTGCACTTCATAGGATATTCTTTGTGTCACTCGCACATGTCTAATCCGTCGCTTTCAGTTACATGTTCCACTGGAGATTCTGCCTGGCATGTGATGCCACTTGAATGTTTCCTCAGCGTATTTCCTATCCGTCTCTATTTCCTTTTGTGGGTTCGCTGTTAGAGTACCTTGTTGTTATCCCTCTCCAGCCGTCTGGTAATTTTGTATCGAATGCTTTTGGCGAGATGTGCACAAAATCTCTGAAATACATAAAAGCACTGACATGACAGTAGTGTTAAAAGCTTCTGATTTTATTCCTTTAGCTGAGTGCTGTAGACGTCCACACTAGTTTCAGAATAATGAGAACCTGATTGGATGGAGGATTTCATCATGAGCTGACAGCAGTTAGAGAACCACTGGAAAACCTGGGAGTGCTGGACAGCTGTCTCGTCCTAGTTTGGGACTCTTAAGAAGTACGCACCCACCGTGACTAGTAGTTTGAAGCAGGTTGAAGATGAGGCAGTAACTCATCGAAGAAGACATTGCGAAATGGTCGCGCTATGTCGTGAATTGGCAGAAGTTAGAATTCATGGGTTGGCTGTCGGGCCGAGTCCTAGTGGCTTAATGGCCTACGAGGTAACTCGCCTTGTAACCAGAAGGTCCTGGATTCGAACTCTGCAGTGTGGGTGCGTACTGCTGAAGCGCCCCAAACTGGGACGAGACAGTTGTTCAGTACTCCCTGCTGGTTTTCCAATGGTTCTTTAACTGATGTCAGCTCATGTTGAAATCCTCCAGCCAACCAAACACAATCTCTACAAAACCAATACTTGAAAATTAATGAGAACCTGTCTTACTTTGACACTGTCATCCATACCGTTCGGGTAAGTGAAAGCGACAACTTCTATTAGAGTGATTACATTGATGATAATTAGTGTTTTTTGTTGGTTGTTAGGTGTCCCTATAAATTCTGTCTTCACTCTGTTCGCCTGAATTCCTGGCTTGACTGACTCTTTTGCCAAGTTTATTGGTTTACACTCGTAAATTTTCGAGTTTGTAAGCCTTGAAACCTAAATCATTCATAAAGTGTGGATATTTTAGGATTTTTTTGTCACTCGAGTATGATCCAGTTTACAGCAATCAGAAAGACTATGATAGTAAACGCACTCGTTTCGACTCCTGTCTCCACTTCGTAGGTTTCAATAAGCTTTCTGTTTTGAGATACTTGCTATGTGACATTAGTAGTTATCAAAAGTAACACTACCGCATTCAAATATAATGTATAAATATGTATTAGAAGTTAACTGGTTGATGGTGACTACCAGTGGAATCCAAGATGCTCATGTCGTCCTATTTGGGACTCGTCAACTGGGTGCACCTGCATTCCTCAATGAGTGATGATGTTCTCATCGAGGCTCGAATCTAGTGCTCATAGTTTCGACCGTCAAAGCCTTACCCACTAGATCATTTGTGCCACGAGAGCCACCTCTTGTGCAACGGGTTTTAGTAATTATTTAGTTCAATTTTAGGTTTTTCCACCGACATGTCAACTTGGGACCAAACACTACAGTCCAATCAATCGACGGGTAAATCTAAAATTCAATTAAATAAAGAATATATATTTCTTACACTTCATTTTGAGAATTGGTACTAGAATCTGTGAGCATCAGCTTCTCTTGCCATGTAGTCGAGACCATTAGAACTTTTATTACTTCTGCAGTTCCATAAGTAGTAATACATCGAGACATGTAGTTTTGAAAATTTTCCTACTGTTATCTTATACAGATTTTACACGACAAGTATATTACGTCTATGATATTTAATTTACTTAATAAACAGTACTAGTAGCGCAGACACTATCTCCAATGATTTTCCTGATTGCAGTAGACTGGATAATACGACAGGCAGCGGGCAGCGAGGAAACATACATAAAATGAACCCACACAAAAAGCTTGGAGGATCTGGACTTCGCCGATGATATATGTCTGATTTCCCACCAACTGGAAGATATGCAAGTGAAAAGCAACAAGTTGGCAGAAGAAGTATCCAGATAAGATAGGCCTTCAGGTTAACATAGAGAAAACAGAGGTAGGTAGGGAAATCAACGCAAGCTTCCATTTCTCTCAAGTTTGTGTGAAGGTCAACAGTACTCAGCATGAAAATGAAAATCAGGTCCGGATTTTCAACTCCAATGTGAAGTTAGTGCTCCTATACGGATCAGAGACTTGGTGAGTCACGAAGGGCACTTCGAACAAAATACAGACTTTCATCAACAACTGTCTTCGCTCAATCCCACTCAAGATCAGACAGCCGGCCAGAAAATAACAGCAATAGTGACGGATCTCCGGGAGCGAACCGACCAAGCACGTACCGATTGTGCAACGAATATGCAGGAAGAAATGTAGGTGGATTGGCCATATTCTGAGAAAACAAACTATCAAGTGACATCACACTCCAGGCCATCACTCGAGTGGGACCCTAATGGAAGAGGCGAGTTGGTCGTCAGTGTGAGGGTGACAAGGAGGAGGTCATGTGAAGAGGAGATGAAGGCATGTGGGCAGATGTGTAGCCAGGTGAAAATGTTGGCAGAGAACCGAACGCAATGGGAACGTGAGGCTGAAGCCCTATGCTCCTCTAGGAACCAATGGAAGCAATAATAGTAGCACAGACATGCACAACAGTCTACTGTTATATCAGTTATGTCATTAAAAGTGTTGCTCACTTGTTTTCTCGTGTGTACATATTCAAGAACTTAGCTATATTCCGTTCAGTTATATTCCTACGTGATTTCATTTAATTTTAATTTAAATAGTTAGGTATACTTTAGCCATTCATGTGTTCTTTCGAAGTGTCTAAGTTGTCATTTCTTTTTTTTTTCTGTATGTTTATTTGATAATTTAGGCAATTCGATTGAGACCATCAAAAGGTGATATGTTATTCACAGAAGATCCTACCACAGGAACATATGATTGGATTGTTAATCCTCATCTAACGGATTATTTAGTCGGTTCAGCTAGTTTAGCCGCCTTTTCAGGTGATTTAAAGAAAAATAATAAAAGTTTTCTTGTTAATAGCTGATTTCTTTTTTTTTCTTTCAATAAATTGTTCTGTATATTCAAATCTACTGTTAATCATTTGCTGTGCATTGCTAAATTAACGAGAGAAGACCTAAGCTTACAGATAGGATGAGAGTATCCATTAACACCCAACAGTGTAAAAGTGCAGTTGCAACTAAACCATGTTAGGTGTCATAAAAGATTATATTAGTCAACGATTGATGACTGCTTCTTCTTCTACTTGAGGTGAAAAAGGAAAAATTATGAGTAAAGAGGGTGCTCAGGGTTAGATAAAATGAATTTTACTGATTTCTTGTATGAGCTCAAATGTCTGACGACAGTGACATCAACGAGTTTACCTAGAGGCACAGCACTCACCTTACTGAGAGCTTTCAGAGTTTTTCGCAATGTAACGAAGTCTTTCTAAGCAGCTGAGAAAGGAATAATTGGGATGAAATAAAGAAGAATAGGCAATATGGAAAAGTTAACAAGTTGTCAAGGTAGAGGCTGATCTACGTCAGGGTTCTTGACTTTCCTATGTAGAATGTCAGACGGAATATATATTTTTTTCGAAATCGCGAGGTTGTGGAACGATCAAGAAAGATATGAGGAAAGACTTAATCCAAGATATTCCTACTTCAGCGCCCTTAATGTTACAAGAATCCTAGGAACGACTCACTTCATGTCAATCTCGTTTGTGTCTGATAGTGAAATTGACAGTTTGACATTTTATGATAAAACTACTCTTTTTGCATAAAGTAAGTGTTTCAAGCATCATTTTGTGTATGATAGAGAAGATTTGTAGCTCAGGTGGATGATTTTGATGTGTTTGTTCTGCACACCAGACGTTCGTGGTGTGACGTCTACTGTGTTTGCTGTTGGTAAATTCATTAATGTTAATACTTTACCCCACATTTTCATCTTCACGTACAAATGAGATACCAATACTGGCTTCAACAATATAATTTCATTCCTTGTGTTCCTAATAGAACACAGCGCTCCGGGTTCCCCTCTTTTCTGAGCTTACTGTTGGCTAGTAAACAACGCGAGGTCGGAGAGTGGAATCAAACCCTCACCACATGTGTTGTTGGCGAGTATCCTACTATTGCATCACCGATGCACTCAAGCTTCAACAGTGTAACTGTTGAAAATAGATGGTTGGAGGCAGTCGACAGGATGCCTTGAACCTAGGCACTCGTCAGCAAGGAGTATCTGCAATCTTGAAGAAACTCATGTCTGTTCTGAGATTTGAACCCGCGTCACCAAGTGCCTCCTGCAGTCAGAAACGTTACCACAGAGCAGCTATTCGGGCTCGCAATTGACCTCCTGTACGACTGTATGGGATACTTTGATTGGACACTAGTTAGTAACTAGTGTGACGTCTCTAGTCCTTTGTTTGGTGCAGACTGAAGTCTGTCAGTCAATTCTATCAGCCTTGCTGATGTGTGCCAACTAGCATGAAACTTAGGTCCAAATCTCCCTGCCGATGGCCTCCAACCATCTAACATCATCAAATCAATGTGCACCGTGATGGCGAGCTACCTAGAATGGTGGCCACATTGCAAACTTGACAGGTAGAATTCAGCCTGCAGTAAACAAAGGACTAGACATATTACACTAGTTACTAACTAGTGTCCAATCAAAGTAAACAATGTATTTATTTGTCAAATGTAATGTCATTGACAGATGAATTAAATTATGTACTTCTTTTAATTATTATCCTAAAGTTACGTTGCTCAGTAATAGATTAAATGAACGTAACGGCTACTTTTATCCAAGTAAATAACACCTCTTGATACCTGCCATTTTTTCATTTATTACGCCTCATTTATGTATTATCACGTTTGGGAGTAGTTTTTCAATGAAAAAGAGAAAAGAATATTCCTTGAAGCAGAGTGCTTTTGTGTTTGTTTTTAGCTTACCTTATCCTGCATCGAACTAATTTGGTGGAAAATTCATCTATGCGTTTAATTTCAAAAGGATCTGTTTATGCCTATCGTAATGAAAATGGTAAGCCGTTTTCAATAGAATTGTTGGTTATCAATTTTTCGTTTTATTATGATTAACATGACTCTGTTGTTACTGTTATTTAGTTTATATTATACTCAATAAAGGTGCGTTGGTGGCATAGCGGTTAGGACGCTCGCCTACCATGCACATGGTCCGGGGTTCGACCCCCGGTCGACGCACTCCTTTACCTCGCTAAGCCAGAAATAATACTGGTAAAGAGGAAAGGTTGGGCATGAGGCTAGCAACCCCATCCTGTAAAAATAAACACCACAGCTACAGAAACTTCAAGCCACTGGTTTGAAGCCCTATGTTCCACTGGGGAACGTGAAGGAAAAAAAATACTCAATAAAAACAGATGTGTATTTCTTTTGTTGGTTTTGATGAACACTTGTCAATGTGACTTTAACTTCTCTTTTGATGCTGTTATTTATTTAGCGGAATAATAAATATGGTGTATTTTAGTGGATGGTGACTAGCAGTTGATGAGTGCTTCGTCTTATTTGATACTCATCACTGGATTTACCCGCAATATCTAGTTAGTGATAGTGTTCCTCCTGAGCGCCTATCGTTTGGAACATCAAAGTGTTATTCTCCAGGCCACAATAGCCATCTCTTTTTTGAGACGGCTGGTGCTGGATTCTAGTCTCAGTGGGAACACTATCACTCACTGGGAATTACCGGCCCATCCGACTGACGGGCCCCAAATAAGACGAAATGAGCATCTTAGATCACTATTCACCAAATAACATCATATCAATTCTCAGACATCGTTAAAATGTATGTATTTGGAACTGATACGTCGACGGAGACTGACCATATCTGTCTAATATAATGAATCAACGGGAAATACCAAATTAATATAAACAAAAAGTACAGTTTTAACAAACCACTTCTTTTGTTCCTTTTTCATGCTTTCTTTATTGTTTCACAAGGATATTTGTATTTCTGCTCGCGGTAACTTAACTCCTTGGTCCACATACTACTTACCAGGTCTTGTCAGTCGCACCCACCACATTTCTTTATTTAAGTATACTCAGATCTTTTCTGTGTGCTTATTTTTTGTGGTTTATGATTACCTTTGTATACTGTTTAAGTTTTGTGAAGCCTTCTACTATTTCTTTTTACTAAAAATAAAAGTCTCCTAGTTTTATCTGTATTATTTTTGGAAATCTTATATCTGTCGTTTTGAATTTTTAAATATTCTATTGTCTGAGAAATATGTGCAAATGTTCAATATGGTTAACTAGTTGCCTACACCATTTCCTGAATCCCTATTAATCGTCAATGTTAGAATTAGTGTTGACCCCCAGAGTGGAATGCCCCAGTTGTCTGGCAGTCTAGTGAATGTTTTTCAGTAAAACACATGCATCCTTGTCTGATTTCATGTACTACTAGTCAGTCCTGGTTAATAAGTGGTTTTGAAAGTATTCGAAATGGTTTTTCAAAGACACTGTAACAATCATTAGCGTTTATTTTGATACTCTTCACAATGGAATTCATATTATTTCAGTTGGTATAAAATATTTCAGGAACTTTTCTTGCATTTGATTATATTTTAATCAGAAGCTTTTTATTGGGACCAGGACAGGTAAGCAGTCATGAAAAAATTAGTCAGTGTCTAATCTTGAAGGAAACGAAATTATTGGTTTCAATTTTGATTAGGGATTGATATCATTTAGAAAAGCAATGAATGCCAGTGAGTACTGGACAGCCATTTCGCACTACTCCTTCTAGGTGACGACGCTGACATAATGCCGAGTTTTCTGAATACCTTGTGTGGTGAGCAGTCTTCGAATGTTTGGCATGTGATTCGCTCCTGCAAAGTGTAAGATGGTGCTACAGGACTGGACTACATTGACTCCTGGCTTAGAAATAAGGAGCGAAGTCGTAGAGCCCGTTGACCATTTCACTTATTTGGGAAGTTTGAAAGCCAGTGCCAGTGGGTTGATTGCTGACGAAATCTCAGCACGGATATAGAAGGCTCGTTCCTCATATGCCAGTTTACGCCGTCTCTAGCGTAGATGTGATATCCGGCCGACTGTTGACCAAAGGGCGTGTGTACTGCTCAGCAGTCCGTTCTGTCCTCCTTTATGGTTGTGAGTGAGACCTGGTTATTGAGAGTGAAAGACATGAAAAGGTTAACTAGCTGTCTTTGATCATAGGTGTCTGCCTTCTATCTCCCGTGTTAGGTGGTGGTATGACAAGGTGAGCAATATTGAGATAAGGCCTCGCGGTCGAGGGCTATGTAAGGAGGGGAAATCGATAGACAAGGCTGTGAAGTTACATCGATTGAGATGGAGATGCCTAGTTATCTCCTTTGTCGACTGATGGGAAATGTTAGCTGAATAGGATGCACTAGGTTGGAAAAGAGCCAGTGGTGGGGTGGTCAAGCCAAAACATAGCTTCATCACTCAATTAAATCCGCAACAGTTAGTTTAAGCCAGCCACATTGGGAGGTGTAGACTTCCTGGTTAAGATCCCCGGGACGGTAAAAACCGATGGGTGGTGATATAACTGAAAATCGTTCTCATTGATGGCTGGCGTAGATGCGTCCACTCCTTGTGACATAATATCCAATAAAACTATATTGTTCTTCGATATTATTATTCTTTTTGCCTCATATCTCTGTTTATTATCTCTCTTTTGAATCTCCCTTTACTCTCTTCTCTTGCTTTGTGTGCTACATAGGGTGTGACGACTTGAACTGCTGCACATCTGTGCAAAGTTCTACGTTGAAACCAGTCAGTCAGCCTGGGACTCTTCTTAGGTACGTACCCACGGGGTTCGAACCCTATGCCTTCTGGTTATAAGGCGATCTCGTAAGCCATTCAGCTTCTGGGACCTGACCTTATGGCCCATGAATTCCAACTTCTGGCAATTCACGATATATAGCGAAACCTCCAGCCAGTGTCGTTGGGGAAAGACTGTCCTCTTATCTGACTTGATGGACCCCACTGATTACAACTTCTCACTAGAATTCCCTACAGGCAACTTCTTGCATAGAACCGGTCACTAGTTAGCATCAGATTAATTTCCAAGTCTTCGTTTAAAGGGCTTTAATTGGTTACAGGTTTAACCGTTCGGGTTTTGAACGAAAATGTCAATTTGACTCCATCATATATCCAAACTAATGAATGTATATGTATATTTCTCATGGTGTAGATGAGGTGATTAATTTGTAAAACGTCATTTTATCTTAGGCAAATTTTTTCGTGGGTTTTAATTAACTATTTATCTTGTTTTTTTTTATTACCAGTGGATTCCACTTCATCCAATGATGACCAGCCTCAAGCCGATGTGAAATCGCCATTTCAACAATCTAAACAGGTTAGTAGTCCATTCATTCTTCAGAATAGTTCTAACAATGAATAATTTAATATTTTGTATTGCATGATACACATTTGTTTCAATTGAGTGTATATCTTTGTGCATTTAGTCACACATGTGTTGCATAAAGGCTAGACGTATACAATGTGCTGGCCAAAATTTAAATAGATAGTCTACTCAGTAGTCTAAATCCAGTGCTCCACCTTTTTGTTGCAAAAATATTCAGCCTGCTATTGATGAAGTTCAAGGATTGTGACGGGGGAGGGGTGGGTTATTACTAAGTATTATCTTCCTTGATCTCATCTACTAACATGACTGAAGCATCAAATTCGTTATTTGTAAATTGCACATTTAGAAATGAAAATTTACCGTGGTTTCCATTGGAAACCCACAATATCAGGGGGTGGTTGGAGGCGATGGACAGAAAGCCCTAGATCTAGGTTTCGTGTTCGTTGGTATTCAGCTGCAAAACAACCTTGAAGAAACTAATGTCCCCATCGGAGATTTGAGCCCCCGTCACCCAGTGCTACAGTCATAGACGGTGCGGCTGAACTACTCGGGCCCTTAATAAATCCTTAGTAAGATGGTAATGGATACATTAATTGGTCTCTAGGGAGTAACCGATTCCGTGCATCTAGTCCTGTGTTATTGGTGTAGACTGAATTATATCAGTCCATATGTGATTTATTTGATATCATAAATGGCTTAAGTTCGCCATTAAGGTGGTATGAAATGATTTGACTCTCTAACCTGAGTTAACTCATGTACATCGTTAATAACCTCAGACCCAAACGAACTCAACGACGTTTCGGTGTTAAGATTGCTTCGTTTTAGCTAATAAGCAATAATGTTTGAAGTGAGTGGTTTCCAAGTAGTCATAATAACCAACAGTGTATACCACATCATTAGCTGGGATGTATTTTATTAAGCACAGTATTATTTTTCTTAATGACTATTCCTAGAGAGTGAATTCGTATTTTTGTGACTGATGAGTCGTCTTAACTTTAGTGTTAGCTAGAAAATTCAACTCTGATTCACTCATACATTGAGGAGACCGTCGAATGACATCGTGCACCATGCTCTCGAGTGGAACCCCAGTGGGAAGCGACTAGTGGGTCGTCCTAGGGTGACATGGAGGAGATCGTGTGAGCAGGAGATGAGAGACTGTGGGCAATCGTGATCCAAGCTGAAGAAGACGGCAGAAGACAGGGCAAAATGGAGATGTATTGTTGAAGTCCTATGTTCCACTCGGGACTCAAGGGAATATAATATACATAGAATAGCTAAAATTCCTGAATTTTAAGCAGTTTTGCCGACAAGAAGTTTCAAGCTATGATTCCTGTAGGCCATTGGGAATCACACTGTCTTAAACTAGCTTAACTTCATGTTCTGAAACAAATCTATCTTCTGAGAAAGAGAAATGCTTTATTAGGTTAGGTTGATCTCTAGAAGTTCAGAAGTATCTATGAAAATAACCTGGAAATGGATGAGACTTCGTATCGGCAACATGAATAAGTTAGTCTGAAGGAGTTGCTTCTTTGGACAGTCCTTCGTGATGACTTTCAAAAACTTCATGTATTTTGTCAGATGTCTTGTTTGGGTCAATTATTTCTACTAAATTCTGTACATAATTCGTACAATGAAAGCAGTCATCAGCATTTCTTGTGTATATTGACATTTTCTAATTTCGTTTATTCATGAACAGTCCTCGTCGGGATATTAATGAAAAAAACTAACACGTAGTCCAGTGTGAAGAGACCCTTTTCGGCGGATTCACATTCTTTAGCTGTACAATCGCATTTTATTCACAAAAGAAGTGAATCGTTCTAAGCTAATTGGCTAATATTTATGAATACATAAGAGAAGTTGAATAGGAGTGTTAGAGTGTTACATAATGAGGTGAATAATTTAATGGACGAATTGTAATCAGGATGCACATAGAAATGAAGGGAAACGCGATATTACATAATATTTCGAAATAAACAGAAGACATAAAAGATGGTGAAAAACATCAGGGTCATTGCCATGATAAAATAAATGGCTGAATAATTTTCCTTTGTACTCATGGTTCCTGTTTCTTTATCTGAATGATTAAAGCTTCAGCAATGCAGAAGAAATGAAAGCCTAATGTCTTGGGTAGGTTGCTTGTTATTTTGTGAACCCAGCTATCTCAGGAAACGCCTCCTTCAAAGTAATCTAAAAAGTAAAAAGCAACCTAGCAAATATTGTACACTTTCTTCACCTTTGCGTTGGTAAAGCTCTGGTCTTTCGAAAGGAGAAACCAGGATTCTTTAACCAGTCTTACTGTCATGGTAATTACGCTGTTGTTTTCAACCTATTTGTTAATTTTTTAAAACTCTTTCTAACTCTTCTATTCTTTCATGCTCTTACGTAATTTGACGTTTCCTTTATTTGTGTGTATTCGGAATACAATTCGTTCAATAGGTTATATATATATATATATCATTGAGAAACTCTAAAACCCTTCTTATTTATTTATTGATCATAGCAAATAGGATTATGAAAACCTTTCTCTTTTGTTGTCATCCTCTTTTATGAAAAAAATTGTAACTTTCGCCAATTCACGATGTAGCGCGACCGCTAGCCAATGTCTTCGATGAGTTACTGCCTCACCTTCAACCTGCTGCACCCTACTGGTCATGGATTCCCACCAGATCCCCAGGTCACTGCCTGAATAAGGCCAGTAGCTAGTGAGCATCAGATCAATTATCAAGTATTGGTTTATAGGAATTTTGTTAATTGGTTGGAGGATTTCATCATGAGCTGACAGCGGTTAGAGAACCATTGGAAGACCTAGGAGTACTGGACAGCTGTTTCATCCTAGTTTGGTACTCTTCATCAGGCTTAATGATCTACAAGGTCGCCTTGTACCTAGAAGGTGGTGGGTTCGAACGCCTCAGTGTAGGTGCGTACTGATGAAGAGTCTGAAGCTATGCTGGCGAAACAGCTGTCGAGTACTCCCAGGTCTTCCAGTGATTTTCTAACCGATGTCAGCCCGTGAAGAAATCCTCTGACCAATTAAGAACATCCCTACAAACCAATTCTCGATAAATAAAATCGTGTATAAAAGCGATTGTATAGTTAAAGAAAATGAATTTGTCGAAAAAAGTCTCTTGACTAAACTACTTGTTTGTTTTTCACTCCCTTAATTTTGTTCCTTTTCAATCTGGAATTTAATGCTCTAAATGAGTTTATGGTAATTCGAAAGAGACCTACGTTTTGTAGTGTTTAGCTTTGATGTGTGTCTTCAGTAGTTGGATTTGTTTGTATACTGATTGATTTCAAGATTTGTTTCATCACAAAAAAGTATCACCTAGATAATCACTTTTATAATTCATTGGACCATAATGTTTAACTTTTTGAATTTAATTCCTCACTTTTTAACCTTAAACGTGTCATTATTTTCTTTTCTATGAAATTAACTGTCTCGTCATGTCTGCTCTATTGTGACACGTGTAATCGTCTACAATTTGAGTAGTTTCATCAAGTGATTTACATGTAGACAGACTAACTAGCTTATTATGCATATTTTTTTATCAGTATATATAATCAGTTGTTAAAGACTGCGCTATATCATTATAATTATTTGCGAAATTAATTTTCGCGTTATTAAGGTGTACTACTTAAATAATGTTTGAGTATTATATTACACCTCGTATAGAATGAACTGTTTTTTGTTGTTGTAAAAACGTTTTCTTCTCGAGTTTGAATCTCAGTTGGGGAATCAGTTCCCTCAACGCTGCCGTGAAGGTCACCTTGTCGACGAGTACCAGAGTGCACGAAACCTAGGTCAAACAGGGTATCCTACCGATTGTTTCCAACCATCTAACATCAGTATTCAGAGTGCACCTCAATGGTGAGTCAGCTAGCTTGGTGTGACCACAATGTAAACTTGACTGGTAGAATTCAGTCCTCATGAGTATCAAGGACTAGACCAATCAATGCAGTTTTATATTCGAATAATTTATCATACAAGAGATTGAGTTCTCTGTAACTGCACTGTGAATGACATCTAGATTGATATTAAACGTTCTTGTCACTAACTTTGAAGCTCAGTTAGTACAATATACATTTACAGAACTTGTTGTTCTTTTCCTTTCTTAACACAGATATCCATCTTGGAGTTGTCTAAGAATTGGAATCAATGTGAAGCCGGTTTTCATGTTTTAGTTGAAGATTTATTCAAATTTTGGCAAATTTATCAACCTGAATGGTCAATTAAGTAAGTAAAGTTTTAGTGCTTTGTGATTTTTATTATGTTACTCTGTATTCTTTAGCGTCATCGCTGATTAAGATTTCACTATGTAAGTCACTGGTTCAATGCCAACCTTGCAGAAGGTCTGGGTTCGATTTGTCGTCCGATGCATTCCTAAATCCTGCTCAACTGATTATAAGCCAGCTAAAACGGGATGTTGGGCATGAGGCTACTAGTAATCCTGCCCTGTAAAGAAACAACCCACTTACTGAAACTCAAGGGTGAAAGCTGAAAAACTTACGTTTCTATATATAAAAAGAAGGCAGTGATAAATGTTTGTTCAGTTAGTATTTTGTATCACTGTGCTTGGCATTGTAAATATGTAGTATGAAACTGATTTAGGGATTTCATCTGAAGTATTTCATTGGATGCATTACTGTAGATGTACGAGAAATATCGCTATCCATAAATAAGGATGACTTGTAGTACCCTTGATCTGTGTGAGTTTCCAACGTGTTTTCAGGCTTATCTGTCCTTATGAGTTTTTTTATTTTATTTGGTAAAGCACTTAGTGATGTGATAGTAGAAATTTTCCAAAAAGAACAGGGGAAAATGGCTTTATAGGATAAAAAGCTGGTTAGAGATTAGCTATCTAGGAGTGCAAACGAACCAACAACCTTGGGATGTATATATCACAGCAAGTTAGTGAAACCAGATAAAAGCCGCTATATGCGTAGATAAATGACAAAAGAAGTGTGAGAATATTAAATGAGAAATCTGTTTAGTTTAGGGGGAGATTGAGATTAGGGTTAAAGTAGGAATAAGCTGGGTTGAGGTTAAGTTACAGGAAGATTCTAACTGTTTACGGTGAAGTTAGGGAAAGATGAGGTTCGGAGTTAGATAAGGAATAGAAAAAGAAGGTTAGAGTTGAGTAAGGGACCCGTATTTGGCTTTTGAAATCGTTGATCGTTTTAAAGTAATTGGTGTGCTTCTCGATATTTATTCTTTAATTTTGCCGGAAAACTAACCTATAATTATACTCCATCAGAATATATCAGTTACACTCTTTTGTGAGACAGTACTTCATAGTTTATACTACTATTCAGTAGTATGATGTTACTTTATGCTGTTTTTAAGCATGTTCGTTTGGATTCTACTTCCCGATTTAATTAGTATACTATGGTGAGTAATATTGAGGTTAGGCGTAGAGTGTTACGTAAGAAAGGCAAGTCAATCGATGAGATTGTGAAGCTACATCGACTGTAGACGCCTAGGACACGTGTTACGCATGCTAAGCCACTGACTTCTTAGTCGAGTAATGTTAGCTAACATAGGACAGAGTTAGAAAGGAGTTAACGAACACCAAACCAAAACTTGGCATTAATCGATGAGGTTTTCGTCAGTTAGTTTGAGCCATCCATGTAAAATGGCGTAGGCAGCTTGATTAGAGTCTTCAGGATGTTAAGAACACATGGCTTGAGAATTTTAGTGGCATGGCTATTCACTTTGTAGTCTTACAGATCCATTGAATCCTCATATTCTTCCATGTTGTTATTTTTTCTGTTGTAAGTTTCAAGTTCATTATACTTTCTTCGAGTTTTCTTTTCTTTTGTCTACCTTTATTTGGTATATGGAGTGTTATGGTAACTGGAGCAGCTGTACTTCTATGTAAAGTTCTACGTTGAGCCTTGGTCAGTCAGTCCGACCTTGACTGACTGGTAGTGTGTTGGCGGTTGTTATTACTTCCCGGCTGCCCACACCATGGAAGTTGATTGATTCTTCGGGTACCTGAAACAGAAAGAGAGTTAGTGTTGCGTGATGGCAGAGGCCGGTCACACACGGCCTGTATGAACTGGTTTCTTGGTTTGGTTCCGTATTAGTAAACTTACCGCCCGTTACGGACCACCGTAGGGTAAGTCGGGATGTACAGTTGTTGGGGTCGAACTTTTCTAACCCCCTCTCTTCATAGTGGAGAGACAGCATAGCTGGCATGCTGGTCATCTGAGGGAAATACCTTACTGCTGTTACATCCCTGTTCCCCAGCAGTACGATTTCGCCCTCAGACCCCCAGCATAGTGTAAAAAAATTCTTATACTTTGCTGGTAACTGCTTTTAGTCTAATCGCTATCCTAACAACTTTCCTGGCATGGTAGGACCTGCAGGAACAATACTTCCAGCCAGTGTAGCTTGTTGGGTCATTACGACCACCACGTCAAGGTAGCAGCTATTGGTCGGGCAGTCCGACCTTACTTTATAAAAAGTTTTCATGAATTCCTTCTTAAAAGTTATACTATCTTAAATACTCTTCTTATTTATTATGTGAATATAAATATACTTTATAGGTTATCATATCTCTAGTTTCTCTCCTTCTCCCTTTCCCTACCTCATTTCTTCATTCCTACCGTTACTGTTAATGAAATTATCCATGGGGCTAAAAGAAATAGTTAATTAATTAATTTAACCTGTTATCCAAATTACTTTTATTTGCGTGTGTGTGTGTGTAGAATGTACAAAGCTACCGGGTGTCCATATGGCATAGATTACATAACTGGCTTCTCTCTTTTATCTTTCAATGATAAAAGTATTTTGAGGTGAAGAGTATTCATCTTCAATGTTAAGGTTACAATTTCACTGTTGACCGAAATGTCAGTCATATATACATGTATAACATAATTATTATATCATCGTTATCATACTGTGTTAGAGAAGGGTAAATACCCAAAGTGAATAAACATATTTTTTATTTATTAAAATATGAATGAGGTAAAGAAAAGAAGGTACTTTCTTTTGACAGGTTTGATAAATACCACGTGAAATGTATACTCTCTCTCTCTCACACACACACACTAATGATGAATGCACTGTTAACCTCTATGGTATGTAATGAATCATTAGAAAGTTTGTCAGAGAAAAGAAATTTTTTTTTGTTAAATTCCCACTATTATGAAATGCAGATTTAGTAAATTGCTTTAAGAGTTGGTGTATACTTATTAAAATGCAATTATTAGAAATATTTAAAATAATTTGAATAACCTGTCAGGAACTTAGTCATTCAACGTAGCCTCTAATAACAGGAGGGTTTGTTTTTTATTTGTGATAGGTTAGGATAAGTTCTATAGTATGTTATCGCTTGCGTCGGTGGCATAGCGGTTAGGACTCTCGCCGACCATGCACATGGTCCGGGGTTCGATCCCCGACCGACGCACTCCTTTACCTCGCTAAGCCAGAACTAAAAAAGCTGGTAAAGAGGAAAGGTTGGGCATGAGACTAGCAACCCCATCCTGTAAAAATAAACACCACTGCTACAGAAACTTCAAGCCACTAGCTTGAGGCTCTATGTTCCACTGGGAACGTGAAGGAAAAGAAATGTTCTCGCTTCACATGATGCGTAAGTGATTCATTAGTTTATTGCATTGAAATTGAAATGTGGCTACTTGTAGTGTAGGTGACTCAGTAGTGTAGAATGTGCAGAAGCTACGCCCGTAGACTGGGATTCAATTGCTGGACAACGCACTTCGAAATCTTGCCTGATTTACTGGCCAGCGGTGTGCCTGAAAAGGAGGGAAGAATTGGGTGTGAGTCTAACAACTCCAATTCCCACAAAAAGCACAACATGAGCGCTAGTGAAACTTCAATGCTTGAAGACCTATGTTCCAGTTGGAACTTTAAGGAATAAAAGAAGAGGGAGTGGCTACTTTTTGTATCCCTTAGTTTAAGAATCACATCGTTTCAGTATTCATAAAGCATTTAGTTTGAAACAACACCAAACAATTGCCATTACGATAAATTTGTTGATATTCTTCTATTTGGGATGGATGGAACCTTCCTTTTAACTTTTCAATACTGAATGGATTACTGGTTGAGTATTGTTGGAGAGTGTGAACTCATACAGATCTGCCGACTGTTTCTGTTTAAAGTGAATAATACGTTTAGAGAAGTAACATATTGAATTCAGTTTTTTTTGTTGTAAGAGTAGGATTTGGTCACTTTGGTAGAATATAATTCCATGTCAGTTAAGTTTATCTGATATAGCACACTCTGATACAGTATTAATAACTGGATAATGTTTTGAGTACAATTCATCGCTCATAATAATATTCACACGACTAGATTATTATTGTTCCCGTGAGTTCTGAGTGGAGAATAGGGCTTTAACAGCACATCTCCATTTTGTCCTGTTCTAAGTGTCTCTCTTCAGATGGTCCTACAATCGCCTATGGTCTCTCCTCCATGTCACCCTCGGAAGCCTAGCTTCTCATTTCCCATTAGAATTCCACTCGATCGATGGCCTGGAGCGCAAAATCACTCGACAGTCTACTCAGCGTATACCTGGTCCATTTGCATTTACTCTTATATATTTGTTGAGCAGCAGATTCTTGGTTGGTTCGTCCCTTTCCAGAGTTTCTTGTTGATAATTCTTTCTGGTTGAACATCTGAGTCAGCGAAGGAAGTAGTCAATAAAAGTTTTCAGTAGCCTGTTAGAAATCCTCTTCGTGATGCGGTCATCAAGTTTCTGACCCATACAGAAGAAATCACTGACTTAGCACTTGTGTTGAAAACCCGAATTTTGTTCTTTATTCTGAACACAGAAGATTTCCGAACTGATTTCAGACTGATGATAGTGTACCTTACTTTTCCGATTCTGTTTTTCACATCTTCATCTGTTCCAACTGTAGTTGAAACGATGCTTCTTTTGTAACGACAGAATACAAAGACCAGCCAACAGATCCTTTATTGAGAAAATCAAGAGATATTTATGGATTTTTATGTACATTATTGTCAGCGGAGAAGCAACGTCTTCTGATTGGTTGTTTTCTTGTTGAAGGTTATTCTGTGCTGCTTGTGGCCGTTTCTCACACGTTTAATCTGCTGTGATTGGTTGGTGAGTTCCTCAAGGTTAAGTTTTGTTATTGTTTTTCTCATGACCCCGATTCGGGACGTAAACATTGACGTAAATTGCTGTCTATAATTTTGGCCTGTTCTCAGTCAGCTCTCACCACTTATCACTTTGATAAATGAAGGAAGTTACCTCTTTGAAATTTCTTCCGTTATTAGTGATTGGTGCTGGTTGCTGTTGTTGTTAATCGGCTACTTTCATCACCTCTGTCTTCCCTGTGTTCACTTAAAGTCTTGTCTTTGCCGCTTCTTCAGCCAGTTTGTTGGTTTTCGCCTGTAAGTCTTCGAGTTTATGTGACATTAGACATATATCATCTGCGAAATCCAGATCTTCTAGAGTCTTCTCATCGGTGGTCCAGCGTACTCCTGTCTCCTCGCTCCCCTCAGTCTGACGCATAATCCAATCCACCATAATTAAGAATATCATTGGTGATAATAAGCAACCCTGTCTATTTCCTGTATTCACTTCAAATTCTTCTCTGAGTCTTTCATTGTGGATCACCTGACTCTTGGCATTGTCACATAGCCAACTGTTGAATGAGGTTGATAAAGATTTGAGCATTGCACGCCGTAGTGTTGAAGTAGTTTCCAAATTACTTCTCGGTCAACTCTGTCTGTCGAAGGCCTCTTCAGAGTTGATGACGTTCTAGTAGAGGTTTGACTGCCATTCTATGCTGTGTTCGACGATAATGATGATGATGATGATGATGCGTAGAGTTGCTATTTGATCTGCCCACAACTAGATAACTTATCTTCATATTGCCTTATTCCCTGTTGTTCTTTTATTGTAATTTTTCATACTTGTTCGGGATAGATATTGCATACAACTGTTGATATAAAATAATTGCCAACATTTGTATCAGTATTACTTAGGATTCAAATTATATTATTTTTCATTTGAGTAAGTGATGCAAATTATCTAAAGACGTTTTTCTAGAAGTGGGGGAAGTTCAAAGTAAAACTTTGCATGATGTGAACGACGAAAAGTACTAGGGTGTTATCATGCTTATGTTTTTGCTTGCCTCAATTATAGTTGTATACGATAACATAATATGTGCTCTATGAAACTCAGGTAGACTGACTGACTGGTTTCAACATAGAACTTTGTACCGATGTGCAGCAGTTCGAGTCGCCACACTTCACTCAGCAAACAAAGCCAGAGAAGAAGAAAAAAGTAAAAAGAAACGCAAAATAGAGATAGTAAACAGAGATATGAGGCAAAAAGAATAGTAATATCAAAGAACAATATAGTTTTATTGGATATTATAAGTCACAAGGAGTGGATGCATCTGCGCCATTGAGAACGATTTTGAGCCATATCATCGATTGTCTCCACCTATTGGTTTTTACCGTCTCTAGGACTCCAACCAGGAGATCTGCACCTTCCTACATGGCTTAAAATAACAGTTGTGGATTTCGTTGACTGATGAAGCCATGTTTTGGTTTGACCACCACTGGCTCTTTTCCAGCCTAACCCTATGTCAGCTAACATTCCCGTCAGTCGAGGAAGTCGATGGCTAGACAGGCATGCGTAACACATATCCTGACCATATCAGTCGTTGTAACTCAGGTAGACAGAAACTAAGACTGTATATGATGTGTTCTACAACTATTCCAAAGATATATGTGTATCTCATTTCGAGCAATTTCTTTTTGTTATCCATTTTTGTTTTAGATTAACATATTCTCAAGCTTCTAATTTATATCCATGTGAAATGTTACGAGCTGTACTACACAGTGATATGAAATCATCCTCTGGTGGTGGTATGACAATTTCAGTTCCTGTAAGTCTATGCTTAACATTTTACTGGATACTGTTTAAGATAATACCGCTCCTTCATTCTTACAATTATTGATAAAAAAACAACATTTCTACTAGTTTTGTGGGCATTATTGCATGTATTTAGATTAGTTCATATAAAGTGGTGTTACTCTGACCGTAGTTACGTATAATAATCATAGGCTGACTATTAACTATCAATATGATATTGAAGTTCTTTTCTGTGGCTGGTTGACTGACTGATTGAATTTTTGAAGTAGGATGCTGCACAAAAAACGCAACAGTTGAAGCCACCACATATCATTAAAGCAGCGGAAAGAAACTGCCAAAAAATAATAACAATAATAGACGGAAACGCATGGGAGAAGAAATAATCACATAGAGAATAATAAGGAATTAGTGGTTCTGGGTGATGCCACCATTGTGCTTCATACCAATAATCTAAGAGTTCAAGAATTAATGTTATGATTATGTTATGCCTGATCACTCCTTACTTCTTCAGCCTAGTTTTATATCAACAAATATTGGCCATTATAGATTGCGATAGCTCTCTAGTAATTATCCATCTTGGTATGCATGATTCAATAAGTTCTAATTTTAGGGGATATTACGACGTTTTCACAATTATCGAATTAACAATTTGCATCTAATGTCGGCTAGTGACTGGCTTCAAGATGAAATTGCCTGGAGTTCTAGTGAGAATTAATAACCAGTGGAGTTCACCTGGTTGGAAGTGAGAACAGATACTTGCTGATGACATTGTCTGATGGTTTCGCTAAAATCACAAATTGGTAGAATTTGAAATTAATGGGTCATTCGATCGGATCCCAGGATTTGAATAGTCTACGACCTTGACTTGTGAACAGGAGGTCCTGGGTTTGAAATCTGGTGGGTGCATCCTATCGATGAGTCTCAAACTAGGAGTAGAAAACGTCTGTCCAGTACTTCCTAGTTTTTAATGGTCCTCTGACTGATGTCAATCCATCGTTAAACTTGCAACAAATCAAACCCCTAAAAACCAACTCTTAAAAAATTGTGTAACACTTATTAATACGTTCGCATTAGAATAAAAGTTTCTGTAAATAGAATCCAGTGAATTCGTAAAGCTTCGTTTCGAAGTCATGAGCCATTTGAGTAGCTTACATATTTTATTGTATACACTACAGTGTAGGGAGACGCATACATGTTACAAATTTCATTAGTATATAACACCATAGTTTTTGTGATAAAGGATGTACATTATTCGAGTTTTTTTTGAGTTAATTATACAGTCCCTTTATTTGTATGCTTATCGGGTTTTATCTAGCAAGTGCTAGTGCCATTCTTAACTGCCACTTGCAATTCCATGAAGTTGTCTACGAGCCACACCACTCAAATATCAGCGAGTGGAGAGGGTTTCGAACTCGTGACCTCCCCTTTTCAGAAGTCGAGCCCTTTGGACCTACAAGCCAAATTGAATAATATCCAATTACTGTAGTGGAATGTTTTTACTGTCTTGTCCTATCTATCTAAGTGAATTGAAAATGCATCATCAATGTGTTTCTTTTGAGAGTTTATGTATTTTCACCCAGAACTTCTACTGAAATAACCTACAGAATTCTCCAACCCATCATTACGGAGTGTTTATTTTATTCGGACAATTAATGTCCTTTTCCACTTGAGTACAAAACTTAGGCTTCAATAGTAATCTACACTTACTTCTATGTGAAATAAATTAAAGCATACATTTAGTGCGTGGGTTACCTGCCTCCACTCCCTACTGAATATCAGATGTCCAGGAAGGATAAGCCACAAAGAACTCCAACAACAGACTAAGCAAGAAACTTTCATGAAGTAAAAATGCAGAAAGAAATGAAGTTGGATTGGACATACGCTGAGGAGACTACCGTTGAGTAACATCCCGCTTCAGGTCCTAGAGGGGAACCCGAATGGGTAACAACGAGTTGGGCGTTTGACAGTGACGTGTAGGAGATCACATGAGGAGGGAATGAGAGTTCACGGACAGTCGTTTGGGCAGCTAAGGGGGACTGCAGCGAACATAGTTTAATCAAAATAGGCTGGTGCTAGGAATCCATGGGAACAATAATAGTAATGAATCTGGTTGACTAACTTAAATTATTTCTATGAGTCTCTTTCAACTGCATGTATAAATCACAAGTATAAATCGTTTATTCTAAACTAACTATCCGATCATGCGTGATCACAGTTCATATAAAATTACTTTGTTTTAAGGATTATTCATAGATTGTACATAGTTATACATGGGATTTTAAAGACAAGACGCGTCCTCTCATTTATATACACATACCTTTGTTATTTTAATTTCAATTATTTCTCTTAATAAGTTCGAACCAGTTTGCTGAACGTAAGGTTTAAAATTATTTATTTCAACCTCGCTAAGAGTTATACAAGTTGTTTTTTTCTATACATCTGCTGTCTAACTTTTTACTCAGTGCATCTCAATGGTGCAGATGCATCCACTCCTTGTGACTTATTTAGTAAAACTCTATCGTTCTTCGATATTACTGTTCTTTTTGCCTCATATCTCTGTTTACTGTCTCTGTTTTGCATTTCTTTTTACTTTCTTCTTCTTCTTCTTCTCTGGCTTTGGGTGCTGAGTGAAGTGTGGCGACTCGAACTGCTGCACATCTGTGAATTCAGTCAGTAAGCCAGTCAACGCCCAATGTTCGTGGAACTGTTTAGTCGAATCTTGATCAGATTTCATGTGAATTCCTTATGCTTGTTGTGATAAAAAAAAACATTAGTTAAACTCATAGTAGTTTACAGGATTTCATCGTGAGCTGACAATGGTTAGAGAACCATTGGAAAACCTGCAGGGAGTACTGGACAGCCAGCTGTTTCACCCTAATTTGGGACTCTTCAGTGGTACGCAGCCACCAATACTTAAATATCATAGTAGTTTAGTTTATTTGAATGAATTGTCAGCATATTGAGGTGATCTTTTTAACTCTTATCCATCTTGGTAAGTTCTTGTTGATCACCATACTCATATTTGCAAGTTGAACATGTAAATGCGCATGTTATATCACTAAACCATACTAAATTGTATGTATCTTGCATACATTTCCACAACTTCATCCAAGAATATCACGTAATCTGGTTATAATTTCAACAGTTCAAGTTGTTGTATTTTTCATAACTTCATCTACACCTCTTGCTTACGTCTGGATCTTAGTATCAGTGAAGTGATTCCATAGACTTTCTTTCTTTTTTTACATATTCTTCACTAGCGGTATCTTCACACAGAATGCGCTCAGTTCTTTAATAATATTTGAAAACTGTTGATGAAAGCCAAAGTTTAATCATCTCATTTATTGAACTAAAGAAGAAATTAGTTTTGCATCGAATCATTCAACCATCTCATTATCTATTAGTGAAGACAGTATAAATGTAAAATACTCGTGTAATTGAAGAAACATTTCCCATTCCTGAGTTATTAAGGCATATTTCAAAAAAATTGCTTTCTAACATTTTCAGTACTAACTAACGTCAGTGCTACATCGTTTACATACTCTGCTAAAAAAAATCCTCGATGGGGAATAAGTATTTCCAAAACTAGCATCTTTATGTTCTCGATACAGTACAGTACAGTACAGTGCGGTACACATCAACCCATGTGTTCATATTTAAAAAAATACCCGCCTTCTGTTTGGTGTGCCAATGTAATATCAGAAAAAACATGTGACGAATAAATTAATTAACATCTGTGCTAATAATGATAATTATGTACGCATATATACATATTCTTCTCCAGTTATGTAATAACATCAAGTACACTTTCTGTTGGTAATGGATGACTTCGTAAGTGAAGAAAAACGATTTCGCATAACACTCGCGTACATGTTTATACATTTGATCACATTCATAGAGTTTCTACTGTTTAATACAAAAATAATTTGGTTGAAAGATTGATTACCAGGGAGTAACTTGATTGTTGTTTCATCGTAATTTGGGACTCTTCAACACTACGTACCCATGAACCCAAATGGAATTGATTGTGCGGTCGACCAAGTTGGGTCTAAAGACAAATATTAGCCGATAACACTGGCTAACAGTCGCGAATTAGCAGAAGTTATAATTGATGAGATATTCGATTCCGTCCCAGTGAATTATTAGTTAAGTGGGCTGGCATTGTAGCCTAACGGCCCTGGTTCCAATCCCTAGTGAGGTCATCATTGTGTCCTGCTGAAAAGTTCCAAACAATGGAGAAACAGCTTTCTAGTATCCTTTGGTTTTCAATGATTCCCTAATTAATGTTGTCGGTTAAATCCCTGAAAACAAACACTGAGTCGCTAGATGCTTGTCTTCTTCTTTTTCGGGCGAAAAATAACACACTGTTTCTGATGAGAAGCGCTCTACTTTTCCGCTCAATAAAGCTGATGTGCCTCAAGGCACTATACTTTCTCATTCTCTTGGCATGCATTCTCTTAAAGCCAATTTCAATAAATATGCTGACTCTTACTCACTTTGGTTTGTCATTGATTTCAATATTTTCTCATCGAAGAGTTAAGTTTGTGCTGACTGCGTTTTTATCTGGAGCTTCCGATTTCGAAATTAAGCCCTAAAATAAATAATAAATAATTAGTTAAAACAGTTGAACAGTGATCTGAAGGCTGAAAAAGTCACCTCATTAAGGTTAGACATAAGTGACTTGCTTGAGAAAGGTGACATTTCAAATTATTATTATAGTCAACTGACTGAGATAGTTCTATGACATGCATAAATTCATTTGGATTGTGCGTAGTATCGTCAGTTGTTTTCTAAATGTTTGCTTTCCAGATCTTAATAAAAAGGAGGATGTTTATATGTCTCAAATTCTGTACCGAAATCGTTATCTTCTGGATCAGGTGTAAAGTTTAGGCCAATCACCATCATGTCTCTCAAATTTTGAAAAGTAAGGGAACACCAAAGTATTGCTTCCAATCTAGATAAAGTTGCTAAATTTGTTCGATCTGTATTTTTAGACTCAACAACTGCATTTGATTCTAACCCTAGGGCACTTTTACTAAGCAGGCTGAGTCCATCATGCTATGAGACTCCGGTTACATTGTAGTTGTCTTTCTGTTTTTCGGACAGGAAACGGGAAGCGCTTTACTTCTTTGCTTACGCAAGCAGGTGTGCCTTAAAGTGTTGTACTTACTTCACTTCTGTTTCCTTTCTGTTTACATGACATACTCTATTCTCTTAAAGGCTATTTCATTAAATATGCCGACTATTTGTAAATTTCTGCCTCAGTTGTTTCTGCATTCGATTGTTTTGATATATGAGATTAGCCAATGGTTTGAAACTGAAAGCCTTTGAATGTCAGACTATTAATTTTAGTTTCTCGTGGGAACAAACTAAACTTCCGTTGACTGATTTAGTCCCATGATTCTTGTAATACTAATGGCATTGTGTTAGGTGATAAGTCGAATATTTGTTTCTCGTCCGTGTTTGCCGGTAACTTCATATCTTGTTGACTTCTAGAAAAAAACTTCTGTTTAACTTACTACTATATAAGGAAGTTCCATGTCCCCACACAGACTTTTTCTTTTGTCGCAAAGAGACTCATCGTACTGAAGTTTCTGTAGCAGCTTTGTTTACAGGGTGGGGTTGCTAGCCTCACGCCTGAGAAGGGGGTTGTTACATGTATGTGTAATTTACAGAGGAGCGACTTTATGGGTTGCTCCCCTTAAAATCAGGAAAACAAGGAATAAAGCAATCAGAACAACACCAGCAAAGGGAAATAAAAAAATTTACAACAGGAAGGGAAGCGACGACAACAAGAAAAACCCGTAGCACTAATATCACTGTCAAATACAGTTAACAAAATTGATATCAAAACCATAGACTCACTGACTTGGGTCAACTTGGGTATGTAAATCGAACAGTACATATAATTATAGATATTAGTTAGCGTTAAACAGTCACAAAATGCCATACAGTTAGTTATAGGTATTATCAGTCGACAGGATTATATCCACAGATTCAGTGTTCGAAGGTAAACTGGTTACAGTATATTTGTTATAACTGTAGGGGAATTAAATGAGGACGTTGTCGCCTTGCTCTGTCTGCGCCTGACTAATATGCCTATCTGCTTCTGGTACCTTCCGATTCAGCGAACCACGCAAATATCAAAAGACAAAGTCTGGTCTGTGACTGTATATTGTAGTACAACAACTACGACAAACTACGACAAAGAAACTTATTTAGGAAATGGTATTTATACATTTTTACAACCAATACAGACAGCTAACAGTATTTGAAATAATTGGTCGTAATAGTCAATAACAAAATGCGTGGGAAATGATGATATACCACTTATGCGAGACTAACAGTCGTTAAGATAATTGAACAATAACAAAGTGTGTGGGATCCTATCAATATTTCACAACTTCCTGCCCAGAAAAACCAGAGAAATTAGAGTTTTATGTAACTAAGCAAACGTAGCGTACTAATCGAAAAGTGCGTCCAGGTCTTTTGCCTACCTGGGAAGCATCGTTTCAATTACAGGCGGACGGAACTGAGGAGAATGTCAATGCAGCGGGGATTGGAAAAGCAAGACAAGCTTTCATTTTCCTCAAGTCTGTGTGGAGGTCAACAGCACTCAGTATGAAAATGAAAATCAGATCCGGATTTTCAACTCCAATGTGAAGTCAGTGCTACTATATGGATTAGAGACTTGGTGAGTCACACAGGGCACTTCGAACAAACTACAGACCTCCATCAACGGCTGTCTTCGCTCAATACTCAAGATTACACGGTCAGAAAATAACAGCAACAGTGAAGGATCTCCGGAAGCGAACCAACCAACCAGGAATCGATTGTGCAATGAATATACAAGAAGAAATGGAGGTGGATTGGTCATATCTGAGAAGAAAACCATCAAGTGACATCACACGCCAGGCCATCTGTCGAGTCGAACCCGAACAGGAAGCGGCGAGTTTGTAGTCAGTGCGAGGGTGACATGGAGGAGATCATGCGAAGAGGAGATGAAAGCATGTGGGCAGACGTGAAACAAGGTGAAATCGTTGGCAGAGAACCGAACGCAATGGAGACGTATGACTGAAGCCCTATGTTCCTCTCGGAACTAAAGGAAACAATAATAGCAATATTAGGAAGTTGAGACTTTCTAGTATAACACAGCTTCTCTTACAATTTATTGATTTATATATTCTGCTCATTATTCTTTATTGTTCACCCTCTTATTCTCCCTTAGACTTCTCAAAAAAAGACTACGTTTTGTTTACGTAGGACTTTGAAGGTTTTAAGTCAGTGTTAGTAGTATGCTTTAGACCTAACCAACTGACATTGTTTTGGATAGGTTAAAGACATGATGTCTGATATTGAATATCCTCTATATTCGCGACTTTGTGCTTGTATTCCTTTCAGTGGAACCAGAAGGAATTTCATAAAAATCTGTGGTTGCATGGCTACTAAATATTAAAATTCAGTCATACCCAATATTTAGCGCCGGTATTATGTGAGAAATGAGCGCATAAACCTACTTTCTTAATCTGTAAATAAACAGTGAATTATAACTAGAATTATTATTACATATTGTAACGAGTGCTACTCATAAGATTAATCAGTAGTATGTATATAAAGGAATGTTCATTGGCATTAAAACATCAAATAACGCGAAGATAGATTTGATGTCAGGGAAAGCAAATGATACACCGATGCAGAGATACATGGCGGACCTAAAAGGAACATAAAGTTACGATATATGAAGGTCAGAAGTAGCACAACATGGAAGATCTGTGTAAATGGTGTGTTGAAGATATGGTGTGCATAATTTCGCGATGCGGAGATACTGAATCGTAAGTTCCTTGGAGCTTTAGCTAAAAGTCATAACCAGTGAGATTCACTAGGTCAGGTGTATGGACAAATACTCTCTGCTGACATTGACTAATGATTGCGCTAAGAATCGCGAAATAACAGGAGTTTAAATCCACGGGCTATTCAATTTCATCCTCAATAGATTTATGGACACTTACTGATGAAGAGACACAATTTGGGACGAAAAAGCTGTCCAGTACTCAAGTACTAGTTTTCATTGGCTCCCTTACTGATGTGAATTCGTAATCTTGGTTGAAATTAATTATCTATCTTTTGAGCTGTGTGCTTATAGGGATTATTATTGTGTTATTGAGATTGATTGTTTCTTTTAAGGTATTTTTTTAAAACAGCTTTCAAGTTCCAGTGACATTTTACTATAAAATACCGATTAAATGAAACTATGCATAATCTCTATTCGATAGGCAATATGATGTATTGGTTTGTTGTTCCTGTTCCTGTTGTTGTTGTTATTGTATTCTTTTGATCTATATTAAACCGATTTAATCCCTCTGAGTGATTTACAATTCCCTTTATTTTTGTATTATGCATAGCTTGTTCATATTGACTAACCAGTAAAGCCTCTGCCTTTGCAATTATTATGATGTATGTTGTTTAACTTTTTTTTCTAAATGCTTATACCGACTAAATTAATTTTAGTTTATAACTTTGTTTTAAATGAAACTCTAAAATATTCTGTTTCTGAGAATTTGTTAATTTACCGGTGTAGGATTATAATGTCCATATTCGACTTAGTTTACGAAGTTTGAAGTAGATGCGGTACCTTATTATTTTCATTGTAATCTATCAGTTACTTGAAAGTCGAACTCTGTAACCAGTGGACCATATTTACTTCTCTCAGCATAAGGTATAGTGTGACACTACTTGTCGAAACAAATTGAGCACATTTTTGTTCATGGATAATCCCCATCCAGGCATTAATGAAAACAAAACACGTAGTCCAGCAAAGATTATCTTTTCGGCCAATTTTTTTTTTCTTAGCTGTACAATCGCAAATATTTATGTGTTATTTTGTATGTATGTGTACATTAAGTTTGTCAAACAAACTACAAACTACAATTGGTCATGGTTATTTTAACTGAACAGGTGAAAATTAGTAAGTTTTGGGTAGAGTTACGCAATACAAAAAACGGTCAAAAAATTGGGTGGTAATGAAATTAGGGTAGTACCAAACGTGATGAGTTGTCACAAACAGTTGTTAAAAGAAGTTATGTAATAATATGAATAGTTTGATGAGTGAGTTTAACTCAGAATACACATAGGAACAAAGTAGATAATACGAAATTACGTAAGAGTTCTAAATGAATACAAGAATTATAAGCAATTATAGAACAGGCAAAGAAACAAAATTAGGTCATCAAAACCAAAAAAGTTGTTACCATGACAGTAGAAGTGGTTGAGTAATCCGGTTTTTCTATGTGAATGGCCAGAGCTTCAGCGATACAAAGAAGACGAAACCGTATTGCCTTTGATAGGTTATTCTTGACTCTGTAGATTACTTTGAAGGAGGCGTTTGTTGAGATGGGATGATCAGTGTTAACCAGATGTTCAATTATCACACTCCTTATTGCACCACTCTTGCCTTTTCGCAACCATGCTGGATAGTGTTCTTGAATCTTCTTGGACAGGGTGCGCGTCGAACAACCGATGTATCTGGCCGACTCCACAGCAGCAGGTGAACTGATATATGCACAAAGAAGTAAGTGGTCAGATGCGGGATCTTGTCCTTAAGGCTTCTGCAGATCGATCAGTGGGCGACTGGAGAACACTATTCTTAGCGTTGCTGCAAAGAATGTTCCTCTCAGAGATGATGTGATCCTTCTCTTGAGAATATCGCTTGCTAAATCTCCCTTGAAACCCAAGTTCATGTAGAGTTTATTTTTAGTTTAGTTTATGTAAATATGACAAAGAGGTATGTATATGTATCCACTTTAATAGGCTTATTTATTCACGTTTATTCTGAATAACCGTAGAGGTTATATCGAGTAATTACATATTCTATAGTCGGCAAAATTCAACAATAGCGTCCCAAAGGGATGCGAACGCACGAGTGACCTTGAGCCGACCAATCATAAAAAATAGAGTTTTTGCACAAAAAGTGACGTATATTTACAAGAAAATGCATGAAAACACATTAAACAGGGTATCTTTCTCTGACATGACTTAAAAATACGTCCCAGTTATAATGAGGAGTATCAGTTGCTAAGTCAGACTAGTTTCTGTACATATATTCACCGAGGTGACTGAAGATGAGCTGTTTTTGTGAATCCTTCATCTCTCTCATCCTGTTGTGCAGTCTTCCCAAAAGCCCTCAGTTGAATTACTATGGTTTCCAGTAAGAGGATCGACGATTACTTACCAGGAAAATACTGATAATATAACAAATTAAAATAAATGACATCAACTCTAAATCTATCCCTAATCGTAACCCTAACCTTAATCGTGACCCTAATTACAACCCTAATCCTAACCGTAAGCCTAACCGCAATCCTAATTATGATCGTGATCCTAGCCCTAACCCCAATACTTACCTTAACCCTAATCCTAACCCTAATGAGCTATGAACACATTGTTCAAACAGTACTCAAAAACGTGATCTGGTTGAAATTTGCTCCTTAGTTGGTGAATAGCATTGATATTTCAGCTATGATAATGACAGGTGCCTTTAGCCAACGACTAGCACGCCTTCAAGGTCTTATGAAGCGTTTGCACTCCTGGGACGCTATTGTTGAACTTCGCCCTATAGTCAATGATTGTTGGACACTCGTTTTTTGTGTACAGTCTTCCAGAAAAAAATATTCACAAAGTATTCATTTGAAATATGTTTTTTTTTTCAAATCAGCCTAAACATTGAGTTGGAACTTGAAGCTCTGAGTGTTGCATTTCATGTGTTTCCACATATTTACTGGGTTTACTCAGTAGTATATTTTTGAAAATTCAAATTTACATCCAATCGATTCTTTTACCATAACATTCATTCATTCATTCCTTCCTTAGTATTTCATTTAATAAATACACCACACACTAACATGATATTCTTGTCTGTAATATTCCAATACAATCTATTGTTCGTCATCATATCAAGACAATGGTACTACAACTCTCACCTTTTAATTTCCAGTGTTCCAAAGTCACGGAATGCACACATTAGATCTTAGGAATTACTAAAATGATGCTTGTAGTGAAGAAAATTTTCTTTTTGACGACGAAGTCATCAACTAGGCTGAATGTTCGTGTATTTTTATGGTAAACGGGTAAGAAAGTTCCAGAGCTATTTCCGATCAAGGGTCCAAAATAGTGAAATTACAAAGTGTAATAAACAGGAAGATTGAATAAAAGCATAGTAGGATCATAATTACTAAAAAAACTTGACTTTTTTGTGCATTGAGGGATTAAAAGTGTAGTGATAACAAAATAAGTAAGTAGTCCAAGTAAAAAAACACACAGTGATGCAGATAAGAATTTGAAAAAAACTGTAAAAATAACAGCAATAAACAGGAAGTTTGGATAAGCAAGGTAATAGGATAATCATTATTGATAGGACTGGCTATGGTAGGGAAAACGGTTAGACGTATTTCTTTTAAATACATAGTGTGGGATTGAATGTTTGAATCTCTAGTGCCTGAGCTATTCACAGATGCCTTGATTTCACTCACTTTGAGGTTTGGTCAGATCTTGTATATAACTTTGAAGGACTTTTCAAATGAAGCTGAATGTCCTCAGTTCACCAGATGTTCTTTTACCGAAGTATATACACCCTTGCTTTCACACTTTGCTAACTGTGCTGAACAGTGTTCCCGAGAGCGTTTTACTAGTGGACGCATGGTACGGCCAATGTACTCGGCTCCACACGAGCAAGTGAACTGGTATATGCATGTTGAAGTGGCTCGATGCGACAGCTTGTATTTCACGTGCTGGGTAAATAGTTTCTTGCAGGAAAATGTCACTCGTAGACTGGTGGCGAAGTAATTTTTACTGAGAGATATCAAAAGCCATCTACGGAAAAGTTCTGCTCCAGTTAAATTTGAGGTTAAGCATCAACATCCTTTTTGGGGGTGGATTGGACCTTTTCAGACGTCTTCTTTGGTTTCAGATTCTTGTCTATAAATCTGGGTGGGAAACCACTTTCTATCAAGGTCCGTCAGAGATTTCACAACTTGTCGTCAGTGCATATTTTCCGGATCCTCAAGGAAAGATAGTATATGAAGTCTCTCTTTCTTCTTACAGGAACACTACCTAGAAAGTTGATATACTGTCTGTCCCTTGTGATTAAACAACTTTCCGAGTTGTGATCTATTTACGTACCTGATTACAAAAAAGTCATTCGATATCATGTTGTAGATTAGATTATCTGACATTTTTTTAGTGTCTTTTTTATCTTTCATCCAATGGCGCTACGTCATAGACTGATTATCTCTCCTCTTTTTCCAGTCAAACCCAATGCTACCAAACAAAAAACAGTGTTGGAGCCGCTGGGGTTACATTCGTAGCATATTTTTATGTCGCCGAAGCCTCTGTTCTAAGAAGAACACTTAATAAAGACTATGACCATCGAGTTCAAACACACATAGTCAGAGCTCAGAATTGCTTGTGTGAGAATGCCATCGGGTGCAAGTAGTTCTACACAAGCAGCGATGATTGAATGCTCAGAGTCGGTGTACATGTTCATCTTGGAGAGGTCTGGTTTTAGAGGTATAGAGTGAGACTGTGCATTTTAAAGCCTATCTATGACAGTCAGACTAATGTGGTGACGGTGTTAAAGGTGGTAGTGTATGTTGGCATGTATTGCCCTGGCTTTCACTATACGATTAGAGATCTCCTGTAACACTTACACAACTAACTAGATAAACGAACTTATTGACAATTTCAAGTGGTTCACCTGAGAGGTTGAATATAGGCACAGGTTCCTATTAATCTTGCATCAAAACGTTATACTTGGATGGAGCAAATCCTTATGCATTAAGTGTAGGTTACATACTGGTATATATGGAAATCTTTCTGGGTTAGAAAACTTCATTTTTATTCCCTACAATGACACTGATTACAAATACAACCTGTTTATTGATATCAATATATGTGTAGAAGTTGGGCACTGTTGTAGTAAGTAAATCCGTATTAGTTTGTTTATTAGATGTACCACACAGTGAAACAGTATTACTATTGACTGGATGACAAGGTTTCGAACAAAATTTATTGTTCATAATCATCTCATCAATTATAATCACACAACTTCGAAACTTAGGTTTCGTAGTTTTCTTTGTTCTCTCCTATTTGTCGCCGTTGGGGTAGTAGAATTTTCCAGATATCTGGGACAGGTGTTGAATCATTCCTATTACATGTATTCTCTTCAGTTGATTCGATAAACAAAGCTTCTGTTATCAATCTCTCCATCTACCCTGTGACATTAGATTTTAAAACTTTCATCCTATCCCATCCTATTGTATGGTTGTGTGCAATTACATGTAGTGAGTGGCATACCTCAACTATTCTCTAGACTTCTTATCTTTTTCGGGTCAACTAATCTATATTTTGCTTGGTTTTTATGTTTGGCTAGTCTGACTGCCCCTGTTCTACTAGTTTGACCAATGTATTTGACCTGACAATCATTGCAGGTAGGGTTTAAGATAAACTAAATTGTTTTGTTTTAAATGCTCCACAGGATCCAACATTTAATCGACAAAGCTTGTTTCTAATTGAGTTTGTGGGTGGTTTGAATGACAACCACTTTTATTCCTGCCTTGTTAAGAATTCTGTGTAAGGTTTCCGAGGTTTCTTCCTTGTATGAAATTACTACTGACGTAGAGTGTTGGGCGAAGAGGGAAAGTCAATCGAAGAGGCTATAAATTTACATAGATTGAGATGGCTAGGTCAAGTGCTGCGCATGCCTAACCATCGCCTCCCCCGATGGGCATTACTAGCTGATATAGGTGCAGGTTGGAAAAGAGTAAGTGGTGGCCAAACAAAAGCATGGCATCAATCCATGACATCCTTGACAGTTAAACTGAGTCAGGTAGGGAGATGCATACTTCCGGGTTGGGGCCCTCGGGACTCTAAGAATCAATGACTGGAGACAATAGGTGACATAGCTCAAAATCGTTGTCAATGGCTTACGCAGATGTATTCAGTCTCTGTAATCTTTCATATTCCTTTCAACCATTACTCATTCTGTTTCACTCTTATACTTATCTAAATTCTATTGATTCTCTTCACTCATTTTCTTGTCTACCTGTGTGTGCTATTTGGAACGTGGCAACTCGAACTGCTACACTTCGGTGCCAAGTTCTATGTTGAATCCAGACAGACTGATGATTTAGATTCCTTATTGTTGGTGTCGTCATGAATATTATATTTATTATTCTCATTATTATTGTTATCATCACTATTATTATCACTATCGCTACTATCATTATTTACTTTATTTTTACATTTCCCTACATATTTCCTGACTAATTTATCCGGGTAATTATTAAATTTCAAGGCTTTTATGTGTATCACTTCCTGTTTTAGATTTTCTTTGGTGCTACTTAGTTTTCGTGCTCTGTCACTTAGACATTTCACCAATCCTATTTTTACTGACGTAGGATGGGATGTGGGTTTCCTGTAAACACTAGTGTTTAACTTCCCACCTTCTTTCCTTTTTACGTTGCAATCTAACATTTTATTTTATTTTGATTACAGCTTGATGCCACACCGTATTTTCAGCACAAGTATGGAATTTTCAGCATGGATATCGGTAGCCCAATTTTTGCAGGCCGGCCATAGATATCGGGTGTGCGTCGGCAGGGGATCGAACCCCGGACCATGTGCATGGTCGGCGAGAGTCCTAACCACTGTGCCACCGACGCACATTGGAAGCTCCCCTTCCTGACTTCCCAATTCATAAGGGAATTGAATTGCCTCTACCTTCTAGTTGATGTGTTCGAAAAAATCGATCTATATCTTGTGTTCTAAGTACAGTGAATGTGTCATCTGCATACCTCCACCATACTTTTGGAGTGGGGATGAACGTTTCAATCGCTATTTTTTCCTTCCTATCCATGAATATATCTGCTACAACCGGGGATATTGGTGATCCCATGGCAACTCCCTCAGTTTGTTTGTATATTTTCCCTTGGAATTTAAATACTGTGGAAGTCAGGCATAGCTGCACTCCCAGCATTATGTCTTCAAGTGGCGCTTTTGTCCTAAGTTCGAGTTCTTCGTCAGAAATGAGTTCGTTTCTGACTGCCTCTATAGCCATATTTGTTGGTATACGTGTATATAAACTGATAATGTCAAAACTAACCATTTTTTCTTCATTATCTAATTTTAAATTATCTAATCTATTTTTTAATTTATTAGAATTTGTTAGTCTAGATTTTCAGTGGCTTCTAAGAGGAACTAGTACCATAGCTAAATATTTAGATAATTCATAAGTAGGTGAATTTCGAAAATCGACTATAGGCCTAATAGAGTATCCTGACTTATGAACTTTAACAACACCATACATCCTACTGGGGTTATTAGTTTTGGGCATAAAATTAAACCACTTAGACTCACCTAGAAACGGCTTCATTTGGCGTATAAGGTCCGCTGTGGATTTCTTAACTTTATTCATAACTGTGTCTATTGATTTATTAATTTCTTCATATGGTCCTGTTTGTATGTGAGTATTTACCTTGTCCAAATAGTCTGATTTGTCTAATACTACTGTTGCATTTCCTTTGTCTGACTTTGTGATTACTATATCTTTGTTATTCTTAAGGTGTTTCAGGGCTTCTATTTCTGGTTTTGTCAGGTTAGGCTTTCCACATTTTTGTCGTTTTAATGTAAGTACACATTGTGCCCGTACTTCGTCAACCGTTGTTTTGTCTATCCCACTTAGTGCTGTCTCTCTTTTAGGGATGACATCCTCAGGTTTCAGCTTGTCTACTGATACATTGAAATTTAGCCCCTTTTGTAATACACGTATTTCTGTAGGACTTAATATGTATGTTGAGAGATTGATAATCCACTTTGTTTTATCGATCGCCGTTGACTTTGGATTGTTGACTTCATCGTTCTGAGATGACGATTTCTCCTCTAATAATTTGTTGAACTTTTTGATTTGATTATTTTTTGACTTTTTGAAAGTTACTGATTTTGATTGGTAACATTGGTAACTAACCAATGTAGATTATGATCTTATAACACAGTCCTCCAGGTTGAAACGTCATCCAGTAAATAATACTGTGTTACTGTGTGTTACATCTAATAAACAAACTAATATGGAATTTTCTATAGTTTGGTTTTAAGGGTTAGTTATGTTTTTACGAGTTGATCACTGATTGATATCAGTTGGAGAACCATTGAAAACCAGGGAGTACTGGACAACTCGTGAAAACAAAACTAACCCTTACAAACAGCTGCTGTTTCATCCTAGTTTGGGAATCATCGGCAGTACGCACCCACTGGGATTCCAACCCAGAACCTTCCGGTTACAAGGCAAGCTCGTATACCATTAAGCCACTGGGACCCGAGTTTTCAAGGGTTTTCAATGGTTCTCTAATTGATATCAATCCGTGATCAACTCGTAAAAACATAACTAACCCTTACAAACCAAACTATAAAAAAATAATCGGATGCTCGCTAGTGACTTGCTACAGGGTGAAGTTTCCTGGAGTTCTAGTGAGAAGTAGTGACCAGTGAGGTCCATCCAGATGTCACGTGTGATGATGGATGTCCCACCGACGACATCGGTTGGGGTCACGCTAAATCACGAATTGGTAGAAGTTAGAATTCATGGACTAGCCACTGAATCGGGTCCCAGTGGCTGAATGGTATACAAGTTAGCTTGCCTTGTAGCCGGAAGGTCCTGGGTTGGAACCTGAGTGGGTGCGTACTGTCGATGATTCCCAAACTAGGATGAGACAGCTGTCGAGTACTCCAGTGCTGGTTTTCAATGGTTCTCTAACTGATATCAATCCGTGATCAACTCGTAATATGGAATTGTTTATTGATACTTATATATCATGAATGACATGTTTAAACTCAGTTTCCGTAAACTGGTTTTTCATGTTTTAAGCTATGAGTCACACTCATTGTATGATGGCTGATGATACTTCAGGGACTGAAGTAGATTGAGCTAGATATTAATCTGGAGTTGAATCATTGAAAGTCGAGTATTTAAGCCGATGACCTACATCTCCATATGAATGAAATCTACTTATTGTTACTTCTGCAAGACGAATAATCGTCTGTGGACAATCTTTAATACATAACTGTGTAAATAACTCCATAATGGATAAGATTTTATTTTGATAAATCACACAGTGTTGTACAGTTATATTAACTGATGACGTTTCGAGCACAAACTATTGCTCATAATCATATCAACTTGATATGATATGATTGATATGATTATGAGTGGCAATAAATTGTGCTCGAAACGTCATCAGTTAATATAACTGTACAACACTGTGTGATTTATCAAAATAAAATCTTATCCATTATGGAGTTATACTCTACCACAGTGCCCAAGTTTTATAATTATATGTGTAAATAACTATTCCAGTAAATGACCTTAGACATTCTGAATATCACGAGCCAAAACGTTGAGTGGAATGTGAGCTGCAAACGATGAGTTGGACATCCGAGGGCAACACAGAGTAGATCATATGAGGAGAAGATGAGAGCTTGTCGTATAGCGAGCTAAAGAGGACTTCAGAGGGCAGGATAAAATGTAGACGTGTTGAAACCGTATGTTCCAATTGTAACCTCAGGGAATAATAATAATGAAATGATAATAATCCTGGTGATCAGTTTCACCTTACTTCTAATAACGTTTTTCCCGTAATATAAAGGAAGAGACCTTCAGCAAACAGTTACTGTTTTCTGAGCAATATTATTTTCAACCTGTACAGTCTCATATATATATATATATATATATATATATATATATATGTAATACATTATGGTGATTTGTGTGTGTGTGCTGGCTGTTTCATCCTAATTTAAACTCTATTACATAACATATAAGTAAATGTTAGGGAGAAGTGTACTATTCTAACTAGGCTTAATTGATTTGTCTTTTCTCATTTATTTGACTAATCTTCAAATTTATCAGTTGACTTAGAGTGTGTTTTTTTCACTTCAAAACGTTATCCTGTTTCTTTTTAAGCATTATTGTTAATTGTGATTATATTATAATTATTATGTGAATGTCAATGATTTCCTTTATAAACGGATGATATTCATGACAAACCTTTAAACTAAATTTCTTGTAACTCTGTCGCCTTTCAGTTATGTAGATATGTATGTGTTTGAATCTATATACACACACTGACACTGACACATTGTTCTATGCACAATACACCTTCAATGTACCATGGTAGATTATTCCCCTTTGTTCTCTTTCTTTTAATGAGGAAGAAAACTTTCTTTCTTTCTTTTTTTTCAAATTTATGTCAAGTTACTAACAAAACTATCTATTTTCATCATCTTCACCTTATTTCTCTCTCTGAGTAGTCGACTCTGGTGATTGCTCTAATTATTTCTATGTCTTCTCTCACTTTAAGCATGCATAATATATATATCTATAATTGAGTATGATTTATTATAAACCCTCCTTTCTTTATTGTTAAGAAAAAGTAATAATAATAATAATGATTAATACTTAGGGAAATGAATTAGAATTAAACTCCTCTACTTTATACTTTAGTGTTGCTCTTTTGTTTTACTTTCATTCACTTTGAAATGTTGATCATTGAACAAGTAGAATATGAATGTCAAATCCGATTGAGTTCAATAAAAGTCATTTATTTCCAATCCTATTATTATTATTGCTATTACTATTTTAATTAGTGACTTATGTGTATCAGACGAAGTAGAATTTGAAAATTTTAGAATAAATATGGTAATTACTTCCTTTCAATAGAGCGTTTGTGTGTATAAGTAAATTATGTACAGAATTGTTGAGGCTGGTTATTTGTGACGGGAAAAAATAACCTGAATAAAATGGTTTCACGCACATATGTGAGTATGTATGTATGTAAGCATGTACACATAAATGAGTATTATTGTCAAGTGTTAGTTTGTAGATAATTGATTAGTTTCAAGTTCGATTACCCCTCCGCACACCTCTTGAAATGCTCCCATATGACCGGGCGTCTTACATAGCCTCTCCTGAGGAAGTCCTACTCACTGCCTTACGTGGCGGAGGTGTTTTTCACCAAAGTGAGAGGGCGAAAGCGGATGCCCGGCGCTCTTCACCGGGTTGACTGTCCATTGGATGACAGTCTAGGGGAGATGGCTAAACCCTGATTCCAAACCTCCAACGACTGGCGTATGAAGCTCACTGGAGCTCACCGGCAGACGTATGGACGAAGGGCTTGTTGGATGTCCTGGATGTCTGGCCTCATTCAAAAAGGCGTATGAACCGAACTCCGGTCACGGCTGCCAATGGATAGTGGAGTCCCTACTCCACTCCTACTGCCTTGTAGGTCACACTTGGTTGTGTAAAGCTAGAGCTGCACTCTCAAACAAAAGGCCGAGCGATTCTGGGGACATCACTCGTACCAAATTCCCATGAAACTTCATGAACTCCAACATCAACCAAATTCCAGTACTGGTCCAACAACGTCGCCTTCGGTGGTTTGGCCATGTTCTGCGCCGACCAGATGACGATCTGGTCAAATCATTAAATCCCTCGCCATTACCATCTTGGCGATGTCGCAGGGGTGGACAGCTGAAAACATGGCTTGGTACAGTCAAGGCTGATATGGAGTGCCTGGGGCTACAAACCGTCTACGGACTCCTTCTGTGGAACAAGAATTGGATAACCCTGTCGCAAAACCTTGCATCAGATCGCCGCGCCTGGGCGGTGATGATTTGAGATGTTCATGAAGCCGGCTCATCCTCCCGTAGGAGATAGCCGAAGTAAAGTAAAGTAAGTAAGTTCGATTATGGATTGATATCAGTTCGACAGCGTCGATGGTTCAGTAGTAGAACACTGGCCAACCAAGCAAGTGTTCTGGGGTTCGATCCCCTGCAGGCGTACTTTGACTCTTCACTTAGCCGCTAGTAGTAATCTCTGACTCACTGACTGACTGACTGATTGGTTTCAACGTAGAACTTTGCACAGATGTGCAGCAGTTCGAGTTGTCACTCTCCCTCCATGTAGTACACAAAGCAAGGGAAGAGAGTAAAGAGAGATTCAAAATAGAGAGAGATAATAAACAGAAATGTGAGGCAAAAAGAATAGTAATATTGAAGAACAATAGAATTTTATTGGATATGAGAAATCACAAAGAGTGAATGCATCTGTACCAGCTATCAGTGAGAACGATTTTCATCCATGTCACTAATTGTCTGCAGCCTTTATTGGTCTTTACCGTCCCGAGGACTCCAAACAGGAAGCCTACACCTTCCAACGTGACTGGCTGGCTTCAACTAACTGTTGTGGATTTCATTGACTGATGAAACCATTTTTTGGTTTAACCAACCCACCACTGGCTCTTTTCCAACCTGATCCATCTTATGTCAGTCAGCTAAGATTGCCCGTCGGTCGAGGAAGGCGATGGCTAGACTAGACATGCGTAACACATTCCCTAACCATCCATCTCAATCGGTGTAACTTCACAATCTCATCGATTGATTTCCTCTCCTTACCTAACACTCGACTGATGCCTTACCTCAATATTACTAACCTTATTATACCACCAACTAACATGGGAGATGGAACGCAGGCACCTATGATCAAATTCAGCTTGCCCGACTTTCATGTCTTCCACTTTCAATGGTCATGCCTCCCTCACAGCCATAAAAGAGGACGAGGTGGACTTCTGAGCAGTACGCACTTCCTTTGGTAGACAGCCGGCTGGATATCACGTCTACATCAGAAATGGAGTAAGTTGGCGGTAGTCCCTGTAAAGAGGGAAGGTTGAGTGTGAGGCTAACGACCCGATCCTGTAAAAAGCCGCCACTGTTGCTAACACTTCTATGCTCAAACTTGAAACCCTATGTTTCAATTAGAGCAAAAAGGAACATGAAAAATAATAAGAGAGAACCATTGAAAACTAGTGCTGGACTACTGGACAATACTGTTCCGTATTTTTCCAGTTTAGCACTCTTCAACAGCTGTCCAGTATACCCTAGTTGTTTTCAGTGGTTCTAGAAACTGTGATATCAATCCGTGATTAAATTAGAAATTATTTTTACAGTAACGATCACAGTATTTTAAGAAATCGGTTTCAAATCTCTAATGCGCTTACATAGTCTCCTTCTCTGCAACTTGATTGCTAATCCTTGTTTAAGTAGAAAGCAGAAGATACATGGAAATAAAATAGACGAACGAAAAATAGAGAAAGAAAACAATAGATTTACAAGTGTTGGTTTTTGAGGATTTGATTGGTTTACAGCATTTCATCATGAGCTGACATTGGTTAGAGAACCATTGAAATTCCTTGGAGTGCTGAACAGTTGTTTCGTCCTAGTTAGGGACTCTTCAGTAGTACGCACCCACCGGGGTTTGAAGCCAGGATCTTCTGGTTACACCACCGAGCTCGTAGACCATTGGGCTACTGGGAACCTTCCCAAAAAGATTAATGACAATCGCTTCAGTGATAAATAGCAACCTGGAGGTGTTTCGATCTTTGAGCACCTTAAAGGATTCCAATATATCTATTTCGTAATTGCTGTCTGACAACTGGTGATCAATGGCATTACTAAGGGCTTTTGCCTTTTTCATTCTCAGATGTCTTGGAATTCACCCAAATCCTTTCTGTAAGTTGCCTGTATGTACTTTGTTAGGTATGTTTAAATTGGTGTATGCTTTTGGACGTAAAATGTCCACTGGAGGCAATCTAAGGTTGATATGTCCCTCTTTCATTTTACCTCCAATCACATATACCAGTTAACATGTACCTGACAAAGTACATACATCAGGCGAACATAAAGAAGGATCTGTAACAGCATATCTAAACGGATTCCTAGAAACCTTTGACTCCGAAGTGCAAAAGTTCTTAGTAGTGCGACTGATAGTCAGTTGTTAGACGTTAGGTGGTATAATAAGGTAAGTAATGTTGACGTCAGGCGTAGAGTGTTGGGCAAAGAGGGAAAATCACTCGAAGAGGCTCTAAAGTTACATAGATTGAGATGACTAGGTCACGTGCTGCGTATGCCTAACCATCGTCTCCCCCGACGGGCATTACTAGCTGATATAGGTGCAGGTTGGAAAAGAGTAAGTGGTGGCCAAACAAAAACATGGCCTCATCAATCCATGAAATCCTTGACAGTTAAACTGAGTCAGGTAGGGAGATGTAGACTTCCGGGTTGGGGCCCTCCGGACTCTAAGAATCAATGGCTGGAGACACTAGGTGACATGGCTCAAAATCGTTGTCAATGGCTTACGCAGATGTATTCAGTCTCTGTAATCTTTCATATTCCTTTCTACCATTACTCATTCTGTTTCACTCTAATACTTGTCAAAACCCTATTGATTTTCTTCACTCATTTTCTTGTCTACCTTTGTGTGCTATTTGGAACATGGTAACTCGAACTGCTGCACTTCGGTGCCAAGTTCTATGTTGAATCCAGACAAAACCTTTATGTAAATTCAGCATCTCTGTCAAGTGCTTTGACTTTTATTTGAGTCAGTAAAAGTTCTTTCCTCTAATGGTCCGTCTTATTTTCTTATTCTTTTTGTGATTTACCTTGTGACTGGTGATTTTAGGAGTTTCCGCCAGCTCTTTAGGTTCATATTGCTGGCAGTTGGCTAGGTCTTATTACAGATTGCATCAAAATTAGATTTAATTACTGCTAATCAAACCATTATTAGTGTTTATAAACTTGAATTAGGTATAACTTCATTTCAAGTTTACCTCAGTATAATTTCTGTTTTGTTTTTCTAATTTAAATTTTCTATATCTATCTATCTATAGCTTGCTACAGTGTCTGTACTAAGTGATTGGATATCAAGAAGAATTATAACGAAGAATATAAGATCAAAACAATCAGCTTCAGATTGCGATCTATATCCACATATGGTCAGTATTCATTGTTTTGTTCAACTTTCATTCTCATCATTATAATTATTATTCTCATTTTTTTAAAAACACTGAAGTTAGCGAACAAACAATATTCTTTTCGATAAATTCTTCTTGATCAGGTTCTACAGTTATGATTATGATTATCATAATGAAAGAATTATTTTTACTAACCACTAATTTTCAAGTATTGGTTTTTGTAGGGATTCAGTTTGATTGGTTAGAGGATTTCATCATGAGCTGACATCAGTTAGAGAACCATTGGAAAACCAGCTGGGAGTACTGGACAGTTGTTTCATCCCAGTTTGGGACTCTTCATCAGTATGCACACACCGGGGTTCGAACCCGGGACCTTCTGGTTACAAGGTGAGCTAGCTCGTAGACCATTAAGCCACTCGGCCCCGATCATATGACCCATGAGTTCTAACTTCTGTCAATTCATGACATAGCGCGACCTTTTCTCAATGTCTTCTTCTATGAGTTACTGCCCCACCTTCAACCTTCTGCACCCTACTGGTCACGGCTTCCCACTAGAACCCCAAGTAACTTCCTGAATCGGGCCAGTCGCTAGTGAGCATCAGATTAATTTTCAAGTATTGGTTTTTTGTAGGGATTTAGTTTGATTGGTTGGAAGATTTCATCATCACCAGGATCGGGTCCCAGTGGCTTAATGGTCTACGAACTCGCCTTGTAACCAGGAGGTCCTGGGTTCGAACCCCGGTGGGAACACACTGATGAAGAGTTCCAAACTAGTAGGACGAAGCAGCTGTCCAGTACTCCCGGCTGGTTTTCCAATGGTTCTCCAACTGATGTCAGCTCATGATGAAATCCTCCAACCAATCAAACAACACTAATATTTTAAATTACATCGAGTGAATAATATCAACAGATTACAGTTCAAAAGCGTAAGTGATAATATGTATCACTATAAAACTAAATTGGGTGTTAGGTAAATTCACAGGAGGCTAGCGTAGTACTGGTGGCTAGAGCTGTTTCTTTTGCACACAGAGCTCCGGTTGTTATATGCCAATTGCGATAGCTTCTACTATTTGCGATATTCAGTATCTAGAGGTATTCAGCGATTTATTCAGCACACGGTAAATGATAGAAAAAGATTCTTCAATAGTAGCTTTATGGCCCATTTGAACCAGGTGGACTTATATGTCCTAATTGTTGATAGTTTTTATTTTACCTTTATTGAACCATACTGGTAGGTGTCCCCGAGCATGGAAAACTACGTTCCTAGAGCAACAACAGTCAATATATTAATGAGCCAATCTTATTTATAACATTAATGTTGTTAATAACAATAATTTTATAATTATTATGGTGATATAACTGTAGGACCTTAGGAAGAAGAAGTTATCGAAAATAATGTTCTTTGTTCACTAGTCTCAGTCTTTTAAAATTTTTAATGGCTATCTCTAATCACGTATTGTTACTACTATTATTATTGGTATCGTAGGGAGAGTAATGTATTATTTTGCTGACTGATTTACACGTTTCTGATATATATATATATATTTGTGGTATGTATCCATAGCATAGCTGTTAGGACGCTCGCCAACCATGCATATGGTCCGGGGTTCGATCCCCGGCCGGCGCACTCCTTTACCTCACTAAGCCAGAAATAAAGCTGGTGAAGAGGAAAGGTTGGGCATGAGGCTAGCAACCTCATCCTGTAAAAATAAACACTGCTACAGAAACTTCAAGCCTCTAGCTTGAAGCCCTATGTTCCACTGGGAACGTGAAGGAATAAAAAAAATGTATCCATCAACTGTCATAGAACCTCTACCAAAGACCTAATTGGGAGTCTATTCCACCTTTGTCATTGGTTCCTTGAATCTTGGATCCGATTGGATGACATCTGTGAGGAAACACTCTGAGTACTTCATGGTCTGGTATCTTGTATGCATTTATAGCACTCGTTTTAATACCCGAAACTTAGTCATACATACATATTACTTACTGTAATGACCAACACTGACTCGTTGTGATCTGAACTCAGGAAATCGATCTTAGTGGCCTACTACATAGCTGACTGGAGCTTCCTTGAGAGACACACAGCAACAAGACTCTTCAGTGACAGAAAAATGATGGTTGATAAGTCTATGTGTGGTTCTATTCTACAATTATAACACCAAAAACTCAAAATTACTTCAACAGTGCCGTTAGGCAGCTATACAGTCAATAGAACGTTTTGAGGACAAAACAAGCACTGTATAGCAAAATTAGTCAACCTCGGAGTAAGAAGTACCTTAGAATAAAGTAGAATATTCCCAACAAGTTGGGATCCAAAATCTGTTCACAAGAATCACATACCAACGCTTCCCGTAGGACAGTTCAATATCAGAATGACCTTCATTCATTAAAAATAAATCACATTGCAAAACGACACACTGTCAATGTATCGCACAACCACAAAGAGAAGCATTCAAATGAAAGATTAAACAGGACGGGTGCGTACTGATGAAGAGTCCCAAACTAGGACGAAACAGCTGTCCAGTACTCCCAGGTTTTCCAATGGTTCTCTAACTAATGTCAGCTCATGATGAAAATCCTGAAACCAATCAAATACCTACAAACCAACACTTGAAAACCAATATATGATTTGCAAACGTCAGTAGAATGATACATAGTCTAGGAGTACGACGGATAATCAATACAAAGTCAGCTGAAACATCCAAATAAGTATAAATATTGTGATTAGATCGTTCAGGAGCGTGGGGGAGGGGTGGATTTTCCAATTAATTGTTCCTTTACAATTACCTAGTAAATATAATTTTCAAGTAAACATTGGTATTGTCAGGTTTCTTGTCTAACTTCTATTTTTCGCATTGTCAAATGGTCTAAGAGCTATAAAGTGGATTAATGAATAATTCGTGCAGTAATTGGAAACGTTTGATTTGTGAAGCGGTTCGTATACGCAACTATGGAATCTCACTAGTAGATTTAACGAAGTCGACCCAATTTAATTCAGTAAAGATTTGTACCTCAGATGGATGCTTTTGAAGATTTTTTGTTCTCTGAGCTACAGCTTATAGCTGTGAAATAAATATTCTGAAAGGATTATGAAAGCCTTTCAATTAAACTAGCTAACTCACTTAACACAATGGGACAGCATTTATGACTTTATGAATTTGACCACTCTGCGGTGGAGTTTTTCAACAAGAAACAAGTGTTCAGTGCTGCCAGATTTCTGTCATTTCGATGTTTTCCATTTGCTATCATTTAGTTCATTATTGCTAATGCCTGTTATACAATCTCTTAAATAAATATTCTGACTTAACTCCTGAGTCGTGTAGAATAAAATGACTGTACATTGATCGGTTAACTGATCTGTTCTACCTAAACAGTAACTTCTCTAACTGATGCAGGTTCGAATTTTTGGGATGATATCAATTTTTCCAAGGTGGTAGGTCACGCCTTCTCAGCGCATACCAATAAGCACGAAAGGTGAATGCAGCCATTGCTCCTGATTGCCTTCAACCTTCTAAGAAAAAGCGATTGGAATTTGTTGACTCAGTACAAGTACATTGTGTTGTTTGTTACTGTTGTTATTAGATAACAAAATAGCATGAATTAATTATTTTTATTTTTGCGCATTCCTTTGACTTTCCAGTAGAACACACAACCTCAAGCTTTGAAGTTTCAGTAGCGGTGGTGGGGTTCCTAGCCCGACATCCAGCTTTCCCTCTTTTACGACTTTAATACCAGCTAGGAAAGGTTTTGGAGTGCGTCAACCAGGAATCGAACTCCAGACCACATGAGTCTCTGGTGAGCATCCTACCATTGAACCACCAACACAGCATGAATTAAACTGTATAGTAGTTTCCGAGAATTGATAATACAATTCGGTTAATTTGTATCTGTTCTTCTTGTAATTGAGGACTATCAGTTGCATTTAGTTTATAACATCTGGTTGGTTATGCAAACCAAAGTAGCTGTGGTGTGTTCTGATACAGAGTCTATGAGCTGGAGGTCGATTGCGTTAGCAAATGAGTCACACTTCCTTTCTACTATCTAATGTCAAGTATATACTTTAACAAATTGTCATGGTGATTTTCTCTTCCTCTTGTTTCTCTTTACTTATTGTGATTTTTCCTTATTTTTAGGTATTTGCCAATGTATGGAACTTTCAGAATGTATTGAGCGCATTTCAACAAATCGGTTATATTGATGAACATTCATTACCAAATGTATATGGTTGAATGTATATCTTTTAAAATTGTAATTTATCTGACTTTTTTTTATCATATAACTAATTTGTGTATGTATTTTAGCAAAAAAAGTAAAGATATTTGTTGAAATTGAGTGTTTTTATGCTTATAATGATTCATAAAATGTGTCCTCTTTGTTATCTTCGTCGAAGCAAGAAGATTTGAAGTATAAAACTATATTATTATTTCCTTTAGTTCCGAGAGGAACATAAGGCTTCAGTCGCACGTCTCCATTGCGTTCGGTTCTCTGCCAACGTTTTCATCTGGCTTCACGTCTGCCCACATGCTTTCATCTCCTCTTCGCATGACCTCCTCCATGTCACCCTCGCACTGATGACCAACTCACCGCTTCCCATTCGGGTTCCACTCGAGTGATGGCCTGTCGTGTGAGGTCACTTGATGGTTTTCTCAGAGTATGGCCAGCCAATCCACCTCCATTTCTTCCTGCATATTTGGTATTAAACATGCACCTTTTATTTCAAGGCTTTTTTTCAACTGCAGACAGCCTGAAATATACATCATATTGACAAAATAAGAACATACATTTTTTCTCCTCTGTTCAGTCGAAGTTTGACAATAAAGACCTTAGGAAACAACAATGGGTGAAAGTAATGGCGTGATTAGTTACAAATAATATGAACACAAACACCCCCAATCAGGCACTTAGATAGCAAAAGGATTGAGCGAAGAAATATTTACTTTTCAGTTCTATCCTCACCTCTCGCTTTACTCTGACATGTGTAGCATTTTTGATACAATTCACAACTCTGGAAAATAATCTGGTGCTCGCTAGTGACGTCTTACAGGACGAAGTTTCCCGGAGTTCTAGTGAAAAGTCGTAACCAGTGAGGTTCATCTAGTTGGGAGTGATGATGACTGTCCCACCGATGACATTGGTTGGTGGTAGTGCTAAATCATGAATTGGTAGAAGATTGAATTCATGGGCTGGCCATTCAGTCGGGTCCCAGTGGCTGAGTGGTATACGAGCTTGCTTGCTTGTAACCGGAAGGTCCTGGGCTCGAACGGTGACAGTGGGTGCGTACTGCCGACAATTCCCAAACTAGGATGAAACAGCTGTCTGGCAGTACTCCTTGTTGGTTCTCAGTGTTTCTCTAACTGATATCAACCCGTGGTCAAACTCGTAAAAGCAATACAGAACATTTCACCAATCAAGTGGCGATATATTTGTTAACAAAAATTAGTCAGTACCAACGTGTTAAAGGGCTGGTAATAATTATTATTATTTCATTCCTTTGCTTTCCGAGTTGAACATATAGCGCTTGAAGCCAGAGCTTCCATGTCTCAAAAGCAGTGGGTTTTTTTACCGGGTGGGGTTACTAGCCTCCCGCCAAACATTCCCTCTCTGTCGGCCTTACAGCCAACTAAGGGAGGTAAAGTGTGTGCTGGCCGTGGTTCAAACTGTGAACTATGTACATGGTTGACAAGCATCCTTCCTATCAACCACCGACGGATAATTAATGAAGAAAATTTTAATACACACAATTAAACGGTAGAAATATTTATAACAAGTGGATTGCATAAAGCATAATTTTGGAAAGATGAAGAGTAATAAAAGAATAAGCGAGTATTCAATTTGATGGCGCTTTGTTCATATGCTTTATTCATATTGACTTTGTGCTCACTATTTACAAGGTGTGCTAAAACACGGCTATGAATAGATCTTGTTTGTCCATTGCTTAGCCAGGCAGGATGATGTTTGGAAATCCGATGGTGAACATGCCTAGTTGTACGCCCAATTTAAATAGTTGCTTAGGTGCAGTCAAACTGGTAGATACCCATTAAGGAGGAGAAATTAGTTAGTTTGTCTTTATTTATCGAACATAAATTAGGAGTGTTTGTGAAGACAAAATGTATCTCTACTGCATTGAGTGCTCTTTTAACTGCATTCTTTAGGCGCTGTGTTACTATTTCGCTGATGTTATCATCAAGAAACTGCATTTTTATAAACAATGGCTTTCTTTGGGGGGCTGTTGCCATACTGACTTGCCTTGGTGCTTATTTCATATTTTTACTAATGAACTTATCTGGATAACCGTTTTTACTAAGTAGTTCTCTGGAAATGTTTTTAGCTCCTCACTGAGAGAGTCGTTTGAGCAGATTATCCTAGCTCGATGAAACAAACAGTTTTCTAAATTGCGTTTATATTTCAAAGATGGAAAACTCAAAAAATGGTTGTACTGATTTGTCGTTATAGGTTTCCTGTATACACTTCTTCTTAGTGTATCATCCCCTTTCCTGGTCAGAAAGACGTCTAGGAAAGGAGATACCGTCATTACTTTCTTTCTCTATGGTGAAGTTTATTGCTGAATGAGCATTACTGCACATACTAATTAACCAGAAACATATAGGAAAAGAAGGCTACGTCATAACATACAAGAAAGTATTTAGAAGTGATTTGAAATTACCTAAGTGAGTGAAAACCATTCAGTCGAAAAATGATCCTAATAATGATAATGAAGATAGTAAGAAATTGGAAAACACAAAATACCTCATACATTTATTCCCCTTTGTGAATATGAATAAACCAAGAACAACAGATTTTGCGAAATAATAAGGTACTGTCATTTATTTCGTAGGCTTCTCATCAGCTGCTTACAGCCTTAATAAATTAAGTTTATGTACAGAAAAGTTTTAACATACTTGCAAATTTTACATGATATCAGTTGACAAGAGGTTCCGGAGTTAGTGAACAGTGCTCAGAAAATTACGCTTATGTAGTTTTTGCACAGGCAGTTGAGGTTTAAACAAAATAAATGTATGCATACAATGGTAAAGGAGTCACGTAATAAAGACGAGAGATGCGTAAGATGCTGAGTGACTGATGAATTAGGTAACAATGTACTGAGTTCAACTCAAATCATAGAACTAAGAGACAAGCAAAATTGCACTGTGTCAAAGGGGTGAGGTTAAAGCCAAAGATTACGTAATCAAATGAAAGAAAGAGTAAACACATCCAGTTACCAGCACAAGGAAAGACTGATAACTGCTTCTTTCTGAACACAAATCTAGTTTCAAGCGTTTGATAGAAATTGCTTCGGCAAACTTGAGGAGAATCTAGCTCCTTAGTCTATTGATAATTTTAAAGGATTTTGTGACCCGTATGAAGGAGACGCCTAGCAATGGCACTATTGTAATCATTTGTTCCCTTGAGACGTAGACATTTCAGTACATGTTCAGAAAATCGGAGGTGTGCCCTTCTTTCTCTTCTGCCAATGTAACTGCTCCCACAGATACCCGTAAATTTATATATACAGTTGGAGTTAACATGAGAAGGGTATCTGTCGACTTTTGACTGCACCAAAGAGCATGTTGTCCGATAAACGGGAACCAACCTATCTTCAGGAGAGGCTGTGTCTAGTGACGTACCCAATCTTTTATTGACAATTGCTGCAATATTTTCACCTTTAAAATTGAGTAATTACGTAAGTCGAAATAATGTGGTAAACTAAAATTAACGAAAGTTTATTTCTGTATACACAGGTTGAGTTTCAGTCAACTGACCGACGTAAATTTGGATTTTTTCTTAGTTGTAAATGCAGTTTGATTATTCACTTCGTGTCCCGATTTGATTCAATGTTGGCCAATGGTGCTGGTAAGGAACTGGAGATCTCTGGGTCCTAGGCATTTTTATAATGTGTTCTATCAGAATTCTTAGGCTAACTAATTCGAATATAACGAAACAGAACCCAGGGGGAATGTCAAACAGATAAAAATGGAAAAACGATCAGTTTGGGTGTAAACAGTATGTAAATTAATCTTATGGTCAATTCTGCTTTGGAGGCAGTTAGGAATGAGATGGACACTAGTCACTAACTCACAAATAGAATTAAGCTCTCGGTTGAAGAAATAATTTAAAACAATTAGTCCGTTTTATAAATTTGGATGGCGTTGTTATTAGAAGACGGAGATTATCTGAAAAATATGACGTATTTACGCTATACATTTAGAACAATCTGATCATACATTTACTTGTCAAGTCGATATATATATGAAAAAATTAAGGGCAATTAAATTAAACAAAGTGAGAAAAAGAAAGATATAAGAATGATTAACACAACGTTTGGTAATCCAATCAAATAAGGACTACCAAGGTAGGTTAGGAGTAATAACAAACTGTTTTTGAATACACAGGGGGAGGGCTTTAGTTTATGAATAGCTTATAACCTCAGCGTATTTCAATAGGCGCCCTTGACCATTTTTATAGATGACCTTAAAGGCTACAATCTATACCGCCCCCAATAAAAATGTTTTCATCAAATTACCATATTATGGGGAAATAAACAGTAGGATTTTGAGACAAAGGTTGAATTCGGTCATCCGTAGAACCTATTATGCAACCGAGCTTGTTATTTGTCAAAAAAGCTAAAAATATGCTCCACTGCAAACTTCAAAAGTGCACAAGTGATTATGTCACATCCTACACTATTTACCAATTTTCGTGTGTGTGTGTCCAAACACACACATAGGGAGGAGTAATCGCACTTTGCATGTGAGGGTGGGAGAGCACATCCCGAAATGGCTAGAAAAACAAATGAATTGTGGGAAACCAATAGATGCAGGTGTCAGACTACCAACTTCGTCTATAGCCAAACACCTAATCGAGATGAACCATAAGATTGATGTTAACTGGGCCTTTAAGGTCATCTATAAAAATGGTCAAGGGCGCTTATTGAAATACGCTGAGGCTATTAGCTATTCATAAACTTAAGCCCCCCCCCCCTTGTTTATTATTACTCTTAACCTACCTTGGTAGTCCTTATTTGATTGAATTACTAAGCTTTGTGTTAATCATTCTTAAATCTTCTTTTTGTCACTTTGTTTAATTTAATTGCCCTTAATTTTTTCATATATATAGACTTAACAAGTAAATGTGTGATCAAATTGTTGAAGAAATAATATCATGCGTTCAATTGCGTATTCAAATTTCAAACTAATGGGGGTTGGAGATGGGATTATCTATCTCTCAAATAGTGGCAGATGTATTTATGAACAGCTGGAAAATGTGAACCTCTTAGAACGGTTGGTCCTGCAACTAGAATCCAGTTCACTTTGGAGGTATAAAATGGACTGAATGAGCTAGCTATGGTAGACTGTGCAGTAAAACTAAAACAGAATCGTGGGTTGGATATTAGAATCTATAGGAAATGGACACATTCTGATAAATACTTAAAATGTAAATCATCCCATCTAGAATCAGTAAAAGTAGGTTTAGTTAAATGTTTATATAATCGTGTCAGAAGACTTAAATGATGAAATTGAACAAATGAGAAAAACATTACTAGTGAATAACCACTACTCAGCAGAATTTATTCAAAAATGTATGAAGACCCACAAGAAAAATGCGAGTAGTAATGAAAATAATAAGGAATTCAAAGCCTCAATAGTGTCTGCATGTACAGAAAGAATATCAGAGGGTCTGCATACGATTTTTAATATGACTGGAATTATTGTGGCGTTGGATGGATTGGACACTCGCTGAGGAGGCCGTTGGGTGACATCACGCGTCAGGCCAACTCTCGAGTGGAACCTGAAAGGGAAGCGGCGAGTGGGACGTCAGTGCAAGGGTGACATGGAGGAGATCGTGTGAACAGGAACTGAAACAGTATGGACTGACATGGATGCAGGTGAAAAGTACAGAAGACAGAAGCAAGTGGAGACGTGCAGTTGAAGCCCTATGTTCCACTAGGAACCCAAGGGAACAATAATAATAATAAGCAATCCACTCAAAGACAAACTTGATTAGCCTAAGGACCCGATAGATCCAAATAAGAAAATGGTATAATATACTAAATACAGTATAATGACTGTGAGATCCATTACATCGATGAGACTAACAGATCGGGGTCAACCAGATTCGGAACATAGATTACATAATAAGTAGATAAAAAAAACCCAGCAGAAGCTGATAAACTTTCTTCCAAAGTCTTGCTCAAGTGGTTGTGTCTCCAGTTTCAAACAGATGCTTAAATATTGACCCCTTGCATCATGCTCCTGTGTTACACAAGTTCACTGTGAACATTTTCCAGCGCTTAGAGTAGTCTCTGTCATAAATAATGCTCTGAAAACAAATCTGAATGGTACTGCGTAAATTTGTGATCTGAAGGATGCACTACACCTAGTTGAGTAAATGTTGAACTCTTACTCTGTGTACATTCAAGCCATTTTGATTAGTGTGTTTTAGTTTTCTAAACGCAAGGTTTTAAAAGAAAGGAAATTTCATGCTACTTCACTTTCTGTCCCAATGTATATTATTATTGTTATCGTCATTATATTCAACATTCATTTTTGCATATCTTCATGAAATATTCATATTCTTTTATTTGGTGTATTAGTTGTATTATGATTTAGAATATTAAATAACGTGTCCATTATAAGAACACAAAAGGTTGTTCTACTTATTAGGCTGTCATAAGACTCCTTTGCTATATATATATATATCCTTTAAAAATAGAATACTTTTACCACCAGAGTAGATTTAATTATTACTAATCAATCTGCCTCATTTGTTTTCGTTATCAAAACATTGGCTTGTAAGTCATCTGATCTCGTGTTTTCTGTTAAACGTGTTACGCTATGTATTACTTAATTGTATTTGTATCAGAACTTACTACTAGAGAAGTATGAGCGACAATATATAGCACACCCTAACAACGACGCTAATTGTAACGGTATAGTTTGTTGCTATGTACACACAATGATATAAGTAATATATATGTATACTGTCTAGGTCATATTGTTATTATTTTCTTGAACTGCGAGCGGAATATAAGGCTTCAGTGACAGGTCTCCATTTCCCTATGTTCTCCACCCAGGTTACTAACGAATCTTAAGTCCGGAAAAGGAGGTAAGGCTGGATATGGGGCTGGCTACCTTACCCTTGAAAATTAATCTAATCATTACATGAATTTCAAAGCACAGGGGAAATACAAGGTTTTTTATTTAGAGATATTTGACGTTTAGAATTTTATATTAGGTATTTGTTTGGACTGATTTAGTATCTTTGCTTATCTATGGGATTAAATGTTTCAAAGCTAAAAACTGACTTTTCGAGATTTCCTCCCCGTATATATGGCCTATCATATCAGAATTTCTACGTTTTTTAAAATATCCTAGTAGCGGTAACTCGTAAACTGGTGCATTTTGTGGGTATGCTGTATCATCGTTGGAGAGCTATTAGTTTATATAATAGGCAGATGTGTTGACCGTAAAATGATATATTTCTAATCTTCGAATGGACACTAGTAACTAGTGTGATGTGTCTAGTTCTTTCTTTGGTGCAGACTGAATTCTATTAGTCAGGTTGTAATGTGGCCACCACCATTCTAGGTAGCTCGCCATCACAGTGAACATGGATTTATTATTATATTATTATTGTTTCCTTTAATTCCTAGAGGAACATAGGGCTTCAGCCGTGCGTCTCCATTGCGTTCGGTTCTCTGCTATAGTCTTCACCTGGCTCCAAGTCTGCCCACACGTTTTCATCTCCTGTTCACATGAACTCCTCAAAATCACCCTTGAACGACCAACTCGCCACTTCCCTTTCGGGTTCCACTCGAGCAATGGCTTGTCTAGTGATGTCACTTGATGGTTTCCTCAGAGTATGGCCAATCCATCTCCATTTCTTCCTGCCTATTTTTTTTCACAATTGGTTCCTGGTTGGTTGGTTCGCTCCCAGAGATCTCTGTTTCCGATCTTCTCTGGCCGTCTAATTTGATGATATTAAATGGTTGGAGGCAATCGGCCACAGGAAGACTTCGACCTGGTTTTCGTGCTAGTTGGCACTCAGCAGTCAGCAAGGTATATCTGCAACCTTGAAAGAACACATGTCCCTTCTGAGATTTGAACCTGCATCCCTCAGTGCTGCAGTTAAAGACGTTACCACAGAGCAGTTATTCGGGCCTCCTGTGGATTGACCTCCTGTAGGACTGTAGTGGATACTTTGCATACTTTGATACTTCGAATCTCAGAAGTGAAGTGAGTTCCTTCACTTTTACAGATGCGCCTTGCTGACGAGTGCCAACTAGTACGAAACTTATTTCCAAGGCTTCCTGCAGACTGCCTCCAACCATCTGATATTTCTAATCTTCACTAATAATACGGATCATGTGTTATTTGAAAATTAATTGGTAATATATATTTATTGAATGTTCGCCTTTCAGTAGATCCTTACTAACTAATTTTCACACTCTGTATAAAAAGAACAATATTTGGATTTTCAACACCCATGTGAAGTCAATCAGTGCTCCAGTCTACAAGTAACTCTGACAGACAACGAACCAACCAAGAGCTTGTTGCTCAAGAAATAAGCAGAAGGGAATGCAGATTAGTCGGAAAATTGCTCAAAAGACAGTTGAGTAACATCACGTGCCAAGTTCGAGAGTGGAACCCGAATTGAAAACGACGATTTAGTCTTGAGTTTGAGGATGACATAGAGGAGATCGTGTGAGGAGGAAATCAGATCATATTGGCAATCTTGGCACCAGCTAAAGAGGGCTAGAGGTCACAGGAAGAAATGGAAGCTTTATGTTCCACATGGAAACCAAGGGAATAATAATACTAATCTGATATAACATTGACGCTGTTTTAACTACCAGCATTAATGGGAATGAGAAACACATAAACTTCTACCCTATTATCTCTTCGTGTTTTTGATATTACCATCCATTCATATGAAGTTTGTAACCAGTGTTTTTTTTAAATTTAGCAGGAACACTAGTCATGCACATTCACTACTATTGTGGTTAGAGCTGTCTGCAGGCCAAAATTGTAGACAACAATATACGTCAGTGTTTACGTCTCGAATCAGGGTCATCAGAAAAAACAAGAGAAAAGCTTAACCTTTAGGGACTCACCAATCAATCACAACAGATTTAAAGTGTGCAAATACGATTCTAAGATATATGGCTTAACTTTCTAAGAAACTGTCACAGGCAGTACAGAATAACCTTCAGCAAGAAAACAACCAATCACAAGACGTTGCTTCTCCGTTGACAATAATGTACATGAAAATCTATAAATATCTGTTGATTTACTCAATAAACGATCTGTTGCCTGGTCTTTGTCTTCTGTCGTTACACTATGTGTATTCCTTATTATTCAACATCATTTTTAATTTTGAAATTTAGTGTTACATTTATGTATATTATCACATACACGCATAATTTTGAACTAAAATCTACTGACATATACCTCTGGAAGTTTCGCTGTCCGTGTTTCTATGTTATTCAAAAGAACAATAATACTGTGGAAAAATAGTCATTATTTAACCATTATGGATGTATAACTGTAGACTATGATGGAGAAGCTATCGAAAAGAATACCCTTATTTCAGTAATCAGACTTTTAAAACAAGCACTGGTTTAACATTAGCGTTGAAAATTCGAATATTGTTGCTCATGGTGAACGCAGCAGATTTCCTCATTGATGTCAGAGTAATGAAAGTACGCTTTACCTTTCCTTCTCTGTCTTAAGCATCCTTATTCGTACTGTCTACCTGTAGTTGAAACGATCCTGCTTAGATAAGTGAAAGAAGTGACTCCTCTGAAACTTATTCCTTTGACAGTGACTGCTGCCTGTGGTTGTTAGGTGGTTATTTTCATTGCCTCTATCTTACATAGGTTCATTGGAAGTCCTGTTTCTGCTGTTTCTCCTGCTAGCTTATTGATTTTCTTTTGTATATCCTCTGGTTGGTGTGACTTTAGATATAAATCACTCGCTAACTCCAGATCTTCGAGAATCTAGGTCGAACATATTCCTGTCTTATCGCTCCCCACGGTTCACCACAGTGAGATATATCTACAATTAAAAGCGTTCTCTGAGCTGGTTGGTTTAATCGCGAAGCTTTTGTCGTCCTTCCGGACAACATCTTCAGCGCCATATTTATCACGAAGTGAAATGATTTAAATTTTTCTCATGCGTGATGTAATTGCGTCTCCTGGTTACTATCTTCACATATGTATTGACCACTTTCTATTGACTAGGATTTTAAACTTTTTGGTCACCTGATTTACTTTTTATTAATTGGTATACTTCATCTATATTAACGTGTTTGTTAATCGCATTTTCGCTTGAGTACCAGGCCTCTAGGAATTCTCTGGCACTTTTCGTGTTTCCTCTGTTTAATATTTTGACATGATCCCAATCAAACTGATGACCATAGTTGTCTGCATGCATTGATACTAAAGAATTCATATCATGTCTTTTCACGGCTGATTTATGTTCTTGGATTCTGATTCGAAGGGGACGCCCACTTTGGCCGATATAATGCTTGTTACAGTTCATACAATTTATTTTGTAGATGGTATTTATTTTATCCCCTTTTTCTGTTGGATCTTTCGGTTTGCATAATATCGAATTAAGCGATTTGACTGGCTTGTGCGCTATATCTATATCAAACGGTTTCAGTACTCTAGCTGTTATTTCAGAGATGTTCCTCATGTATGGTAGAATGAATTTCCTTGTGGTCTTAGATGATGGTTTCTTGTTGGTGTTCTGACTCGACTTTAAACACTTTTTGATGAAATTTTGTGGATAACCATTCTTTTTGAAAACCGTTTGTAGGTACTTTTCTTCCATTCTTTTCAGCTCTGGAGTGCTGCAATGTGTCTGAACTCTTTTAAACAATGTCTGCACACAGTTTCGTTTGTGAGTAACTGGATTATTGCTAGAATAGTTGAGTATTTGATCTGTGTGCGTTGATTTTCTATAAACTTGTGTCTCTAAATCTCCTGTGTTGGTTCTCCTGATTAAGACATCTAAGAACAGGATTTTGTTATCTAATTCTTGTTCTCTTGTGAATGCGATGTCTTCAAATATGTTGTTTATTAATTTGTGAGTATATTCTAAATCATTTCTCTTAATTATTACAAATGTATCATCAACGTAACGTATCCAGATTTTCGGTTTAATTATAGGTAGAGCTATTAATTCTAATCTTTGCATAACGGCTTCAGCTATTAATCCTGATATGGGCGATCCCATTGGTGTTCCTTTTATTTGTTCATATATTTGAGTATTGAACTGGAAGTATGTTGTAAGGCATAATTTTATGAGTTCTATCCAAGTTGATAATTGCGTTTTTGTGTTTTCATCACTATAGAGTAATTGTTGCATGGTTTCTATTGCTAGTTTTGGACTAATTGAAGTATATAATGCTGTGACATCAAAGGACACCATTATTTCATTGTCTTCTACTTGAATGTTTTTGATTTTCTCTAAAAATTGGATTGACGAATTGATAGAATGGTCGCATGATTCTGTTAGGTAATTTAATTTCCTGAAAAGTTCTTTAGATAGATTATATGTTGGTGTTCCTGGAAGCGAAACGATTGGTCGTAAGGGAATATTTGGTTTGTGTAGTTTCGGTCTACCATAGAATCGAGGTAAAATATATATCATCAGAAATAAAAGAGAATATTTTTAGCTCAGCTGGATAATTTGTAATCAATTGAGGAGCTTTCGTCGTCTTTCTGGACAAAATTCCCTTTAACGGAAGTTTTAGCATATAATCAACTGATTTAAGTTCTCCATGAATGATAGAATTGTGTCTTCTGACATCCATCTTCGTGACTTGTAGTCGATTCATGTCTGTATTGATCATTTTTCATTGACTTGAATTTTAAACTTTCTCGTAACATGATTTACTGTTTATTAGTTGGTAGATTTGGTTTGTATTAACTTGTTTGTTAATCACATATTCGCTTGAGTACCAGGCTCCTAGGGATTCTCTGGAACTTTTGATGTTTCCTCTGTTTAAAATTCCGACATTATCCCCGTCAAATTGATGTCCATAATTATCTACATGCATTGATATGAAAGAATATATATCATATCATTTTGCAGCTAATTTATGTTCTTGGATTCTGATTCGAAGGGGACGCCCACTTTGGCCGATGTAATGTCTGTTACAGTTCAAACAATTTGTTTTGTAAATGGTATTAATTTTACCTTGTTTTTCTGTTGGATGGGTCTTTCAGTTTGCACAATATCAAGTGAAGTGATTGTGGTGGCTGGCTGGCTGGTGTGCTATATCTATTTCAAACAGTTTCAATATTCTAGCTGATATTTCAGAGATATTTTTATATATGGCAGGATCGATTTTCTTGTAATCTTTGATGATGGTTCCTTGTTGGCGCTGTGATTCGATTTTAAACACTTTTTGATGTAATTGTGAGGATATCCATTCTTTTTGAAGACAGTTAGTAGGTATTTTTCTTCCATTCTTTTCACTGCTTGAGTGCTACAATGTGTTTGAACTTTTTTAAACAATGTCTACTCACAGACATCGGTGAAAGTAGGCAACACATGAGCTGTTTTCATCCTATAAATATGTTCGTTCTCTCTTTTGTTCAAAATAGTGTTTCTTACCATCGTTTTTTAAATGTGTGAATGTTTCAGTATTGAAAACGTCGTAATCGTATGCTGTTTTATTGTTTATTATTTTAACAATCTGACAATAACAGAGATATAATAATTTCTGACTGTCTTTTTATTGATAAACTGAAGTTCTAGTTTATAAAAAACATGTCATATTTCATTTCTAGGGAATTCCTTCCATTTTATTTCACAAGGTACAGGGAATAGAGTTAGTATTAAGTGTTTGTCATTTCCGTTGATGAAATTGTGCGGTCTAGTGCGGTCTGTAGAATCACTTACCTAAACCTGACTGCAGTAGTAGTAGTGTGGAGCATGCTACTGATAAGATTCTTCAGTAGTATATAAAGAGAGGTTCATCGGCACAAAAATATCAAATAGCGGAGAGATTGATTTGACTGCAAAGAAAGGAAATGAGCTAGTATCAAGCTATAACACATAGGATATAGTAAAAGAAGACAAAAAAAATATGAAGAGAAGAAGAGGCACAATATTGAAGATCTTGGCAAATAACGACTTTAATATTCTGTTATTACTATTTATTGTTCCCTTGGGTTCCTAGTGGAACATAGGGCTTCAACTACACGTCTCCACTTGCTTCTGTCTTCTGCTGTACTTTCCACCTGCATCCATGTGAATCCATACTGTTTCAACTCCTCTTCACACGATCTACTCCATGTCCCACTCGCCGCCTCTCTTTCGGGTTCCACTCGAGCGATGGCCTGACGCGCAATGTCACCCAGTGGCCTCCTCAGCGAGTGTCCAATCCATCTCCACTTTCTCCTGTATATTTGTTGAGTGATTGGTTCTTGTTTCGTTTGTTCCCATAGTTTCTTGTTGGTGATTCTTTATGGCCATCTGATCTTCAGGAAAGAGCGAAGACAGTTGTTGGTGAAGGTCTGCAACAGGCTGTTGGAAATATTCTTTGTGACCCACCAAGTTTCTGATCCATCCGTATAGAAGAACTGACTGACTTGACGTTTGTATTGAAAATCCAAATTTTGTTATTGATGATGAGTGACGAAGATTTCCAGATTGGTTTCAGGTTGATGAATGTGTTTCTCGCCTTTCCGATTCTTGATTTGACATCCTCGTCCGTTCCTCCTGTAGTTGAGACAATGCTCCCTAGATAAGTGAAAGAAGTGACCTCTTTCAAATCCCTCCCGTTGATGGTGATTGGCGTTGGATGTTGCTGCTGTTGTCGTTGTTTGGTTGGTTATTTTCATAAGCTCCGTCTTGTCTATGTTTACCTGGAGTTCTGTGTTTGTTGCTTCTTAGACCATTTTTTCGGTTTTCGCTTGTAAGTCTTCGATTTTGTGTGACATCAGACATAAGTCATCCGCGAAATCCAGGTCTTCTAGGTTCTTCACGTTGGTCCAGGATATCCGTGTCTTCTCGTTTCCCACTGTCTGATGCATAATCCTGTCCACCACAATTAGGAATATCATTGGTGATGTGGTATACATAATTCTCATATATGTGTGTTACCAACCACTCTCGTATCATATCGTTGACAATAGTAGCAGTCTACTTAATAAGATAAGAAGAGTTGTCGTAAAAGTGCAGTAACTAGTTGGCGACTTCATGAAATTTACTCACGTGTAGTAAGTAGCTGGAAGTGCATCAGTTTACAAGTCAAAATTTTATGTAAAGTAAATTACATCTCAAAATGATTTGACAGTTTTATCGTATCCGGTAATCATGTTTTCATTTCAAGGTTGAATATTTTCTATTAGGCGTTATTTAATGGCTATTAAATCAAGGTTGATAACGTTTCCATTAATTGAGTTATTGGAGAAAATAACTAATACAATATAAATATTTCTTTGAGTAAATTAGAGAGGAATTGCGATTGAGGTGGATATTTGGGGTAGTGTTTGTCTTCTCTGTCTGATTTAAGTCTTTCAATGGTGAAGCTTTGATTATCACTCTGGACGACATCTTCAGCGGTAAGTGCTGTTTGTATCTGATATGACCGTGAATACAATCTGGTAGTTCATGAATCGCTTGCTCTAAAGGACTTCCTAACTCGTAGATTTGTGAGCCTACTATACAAATCACTAGTCCAAACGACAATCACCACCGCCCGATACCACAGACACGTGACCGAGAGAAGAAAGGATCAACAGAGATAAGAATTTGACAGCAGTCCCATGCATGTAGCCTTAAATGAACTTGATTTAAATGGCCTTCATTTGTTAAGCGGGGGGGGGGAACACAAAAATAGTTTTAAATTTTGGAAAAAATTAGGTGCATATAACAGTTTCCTTGATACTTTTTTATGATTCATTGATATAAGTTGTATAATACTGGCCGAGAAGAATGGTATTTACGCAAACGACAAAGTACTCTGATCACCAGTCTTTATCTTTTCCCAGTGCAGATTTTGTCCTGAATCAACATCACTTACAGAATCACTTATACTTAAGAAGCACTGAATAGCTGTTTCCTTTTAGTTTATGACCCATCAGCATCACGAACCTAACAACCCATCAGGGGTAGAACTCGGTATACATTGTTTACGATGGCATGCTTATTGATTATTCAGCTACTTGGCCACAAGTCACTGATTCGTGAAACACAACTTCTGTTATTTTGTGCTCCATTGCTACCCTCAACTGGTGAGTCTGATAAACATCCACTTCACTTTGAAAGTGAATTTAATCCGAATCCCTACAAAAACAAATAATCTAAGTATGAATCTCGAGCACGTTGGTGGCTATTGTATGGCTCTTCGGAAGCTGTACTGAAATGTGATCAAAACTGCGTCTTCATGAGTCGAACAAAAAGAACACATTTCCCGCATGCAGTCTTAGGTTGCAGCCTTGACTGCACACAAAGGAAATCGTTGTCGTAAAACAGCACACTGTTATCATTACCATCACACAACAACAAAGTGAAGTATTAGAAATAGAGGTCGGTCGGAAACCAAGACAAATAAAAAAGATTTGGTTTTTGTTCATCATTAGCTTGAGCTTCAGTGATTCACAAATGGAGAAAAGGTAGGCTTTTAGAGTCACTGGATTTGGAAATTTTGGTAAATTTAAAGGGTAAATCCCTTGAGGATGAATGATCTGATTCCCGGTGTTCATAAAATGAAAACTTCGTCATTCTATGCTCGATAAACCAGGTAGTATCCAGTTACGCGTTTTTAGAGAACACGCTTACAATGTCCTGTGTAATCACACCCACAGAAGCACATGGAAGAGTAGATACACACACAGGTAGACATAGCGGTACTATATTCTTTACACATTCTCGAATTATGTTATGGCTGAAGAATACTAAGTGTACGTCAGTGGCATAAAAGGAGCATTTAATACACTTTAGTAGACGACTTTTAATCACTTTGATAGTAGTGTCACCTTTGAAAAATAAGCACATAAAGAAAGTCTTCTTTGACACTATGACTTGGCTGGGAGCGGTTTATTTCCTTATATTCCCTTCAATAAACCTATGGTATTCATTCTCTAACGATTGTATCTACAGAACAAATCTCCTGAGTTCTGCAACGTAGATAAGATTTCTTTTTCTGTCTAGAACTACTTTACTATTGAAGTTAGTTGTACTGTCCTGTAAATGTTAGCTTTCGATATATCGACTTTTTCATCGTGTCATTCTCTCTCCTACCTAGAGTAACGTCCAGGGGGTGAAATGTGGAATTTCACTCTTCTTCGACTATGGAAAGCATAGTTAGGTGAGGACATTTAAATTTTCTAAAGAATTCAACAGTTGATCAGTTATCATAATAAATGAGAAAAGTGTAACTCAAAAATTGTTTGAAAACTTCCTCCTGAAAGATCTATTTATGATAATCCCACTTATTTGGATGCTTCAGCTAACTTTATAATTCTTTTCCTCTTTTCTGCTGGTCTATATATCATTGTTCTAATGTTTGCATATCACCTACTGATTTAAACCTTGTTGATTTGTTTTGTTCTTGTTTAGATGCGGTTATGGTGATGTTGATATGTTGTTTGTGTGAATGCTGTCCAGGTTGGCTGTGGGGATTTTAACCTTTAGTTGTAAGCGGGAAGTGTCTGGAGTGTGATTCTTTTTGGCAGAATTTCTATCCCACCTTGTTGGGAACATTCCACTTGATTCTTAGTACTTGTTTTGTACTGGAAAATTCTCTGGTTTTTATAATTACCGAAAGGCGCTGTTAAGTTAATTTTGAGTTTTGATGTGTTATTATTGTGAAATATTACCACAGGATTTATTGCAAGCAAATGTTCTTTTACTGTCTTCTATGCATCTTGGGACTGTATGTCACTCAAAGAAGTTTTGGTTAGCTAAACAGCAGGACACAAAGATTATTTTCTAGCGTTTAAACCACGACACGTTAGTTTTGGTCGCTACAAAAGGTGTCTTCCATATATCTGTTTTACGTATGTGGACTTGATATAGTTTCTTTTTTGGCATATTCTATAAGCCCGCTAAGAAGACGTCCACTAGAAGAGGTCCTGAAGGACTCCGTCCCTTTGATTATAAATTTCTTCTTCTTTTATTCCTTTACGTTCCCAGTGGAACATAGGACTTCAAACTAGAGGCTTGAAGTTTCGGTAGCAGTGGTGTTTATTTTTATGGGATGGGGTTGCTAGCTTCATGCCCAACCAACCTTCCCTCATTATCAGTCTTATTACTGGCTTAGCGAGGGAGGTATAGGAGTTCGTCGGCCGGGGATCGAACCTCGAACCACATGAGTGTTAGGCGAGCATCCTACCGCTGTGCCACCGACACACTTGATTATAAATGATACCATGAAAATCAAATCAGGCATTAAACGTGCATAGCAATGATAGCTCCTCTATAGGATTTTTCGGCAGTCCGATATCTACTGTTTTTCTATTCAGTGTAATCCGTAAACGCGTAGCTGATCTCTACCCTGTTTAGTTGATGAATGGCGAGGATGGGATGATAAAGTCTTTAATTTTGAACACTTTCTGGAATCAGATCGTTCACCCCAAAGGGGTTTATCCTTTAAAATAAGGATTAGTTCAAAAGAAGGCATGCATTTGTTAGAACAGTGATTTACAGCTTAGGGAAAAAAGATAATAATTATGAAGTTATTCAAGTATTGGTTTGTTAGTAGGTAGTTACCTGGCTTTCTAGTGGGAAGTCGGGACCAATGGGGTACAGCAGGTCGGGCGTGAGGACAAATATTCGCCACGGATGACACTGGCCAGTGGTAGCGCTATGTCGTGAATTAGCGGAAATTGGAATTCATGGGCTGGCAAGTGGATTGGGTCCCAGTGGCTTAATGGTCTTCGAGCTCGCCTTGTAACCAGAAGGTCCTTGGTACAAACCCCGCTGTGTGGGTACGTACTGGCGACGAGTCCCTAACTAGGACGTAGCATATTTCCAGTATTCCCTGCAGGTTTTCCAATGGTTTTCTAACCAATATCAGCACATGATGAAATTCTGTACCCAAATTATGAAGTTAGTTGAAATATTCAAGTAAAAATCAATTTTTGAAAACTGATTATCCCTGAAGCGTTTATTCAGGTCACTTATTCCGCCAGAGACGCCTTTGCTACAAACTAGTGAAATGTCTCAGACTAGGAGGAAACAAATACCCAGTACTCCCTGATTTCCAAAGTTTCTATGTATTATAATTTACTGCAATATTATTGTGCTTATATTTTATTAGGAATTTTCAAAATTATTCCACCCTATTATGATATAATGTATACAACATATATTGCAACCAAAAAAAAAAATTAAAAAGTTGAAAATTAATTCATCCAAAGTTCAGTGAAATTTCCTCGGAAGTTTTCCACCATTTTAATTACATTATCACCTGTTTGTTGAATAGGCGTATTACGTAATTGTCTAGTTTTCCTTTTTTCCCTCTCTCTCTCTCCCTCTGTCTACTTACCTCTGTCCTTCCTCTTGTCTGTATCTATCACTCACCCTTCCATTCTTTCTCAGTCTGTCCATTGAATGATTAAGTAATAAAGAGATGAAAATGTTATTGGAATTTTTCGCCGTTTTTTTTTCTTAAAAAAGACCCAGTGGATCAGTAATACCTTTATATTTCTTTGAAAAAGACAATGTGTAGTGAATTTTAACTTTCATATTTGTGAAGCATAACTGAATGTTAGAAAAGAAATTATTTATCAGAGTACACCTTATTTAATAGTAGCTTGGATAAAAACTGGTAATTGAGACAGAATAAAGTATGCTCTGAGAGCAAGAACACCGCACTGTGAATAAACGTCCTGTAGTTATTTGAATGCTTACTCATTATTGTAAATATTTTGATGTTTCCGAATGAATGGAAAACAAAACGATGTAGTTTTTACTGATGTTTCGCTATTTAATCCTGCTAATAGCATTATCAAAGTATTGTCAAACCAGAATTTACAAAATCTCAGCTTATATATAACAACTTAATCATCTTTCATCAGAAGGGAATAAGTTTTACTTTGTCAAGTTGGCCAATTGGTAAAGATAACAAAACCAGGTGTAGATTGTTGGATTTGATAAGTGTATGAAGTTATAAAAGCAGACAGGCACACTGTTTGATAACTGATGAGAAGGTAAACGAAGAAGAAGAAATATCAAACATTACTGATAATCTCAAGAAAATAACTATCCAAAGAGCTTCATCAACAAAATGAACACTGACATTAAGTATGGTTGGAAATGTATTCCGAAGACATGGGCCTCAACAGTTTTCATCCTTCCTAGATCAGAAACTTCAGATGATATTGAAAGAGTACTCAATAATCCCAGTATCAGAGTTTTCTTCAAAATATCTAGCACTCCACAAAGCAACCTTGTCCATGTAAAAATCTAAATCCATAAGGATTGTCACTCTAATTGCATCTACAAAATAAAATGCTTGGAGTGTGATGAGATATACGTCGGACAAACATCTCGAGAAATCAAAATCAGAAGAAATGAACACTATAGAGCATCTGTCCGACCCCCGAGAAATCCATTTGAACCAGAAAAGCTTGAAAAGTCATCAGCCATATGTCAACCACGCTGTAGGATCAGGTCACAAAACTGATTTTGACAATATTGAAATAATCCAGAAAAGTTTCAGAAATCACAAAGAACTTCTGATATCAGAAGCACTTCAAATCAAATGGAATCAAAATTTTCTTAATAAGAATGATGGACTAAAACAAAATTTGATCTGGTTAAGACAACCCTCTCCTCACCCATGAAATGATAAAATCAGCATAAATGTGACGAGCGACTCTATTATGTGAACTCTATTATGTAACTATAAACACTTATCAAATCCAACAATCTACACCTGGTTTTGTTATCTTTACCAATTGGCCAACTTGACAAAGTAAAACTTATTCCCTTCTGATGAAAGATGATTAAGTTGTTATATATAAGCTGAGATTTTGTAAATTCTGGTTTGACAATACTTCGATAAAGCTATTAGCAGGATTGAATAGCGAAACTTCAATAAAACCAATATCGTTTTGTTTTTCATTCATTGGGAAACACAAAAACATATAAAATAATGAATATTACATACCTAATGCCCACATTTTTTCAAACTGTTAAAGTGAACTTGTTTGGACATATATACTTTGAATGCTTGCTATAAAAGGAATTAATAACATCAATTTTTGAATCTCCAGTCATCAATTATATATTTTTCTGGAAAAATATGAAACAATTGAAATACTAAATATGCCAGAGAATTAATTCCTGGAAGCCTGATACTCAACAGACAGACTGATACAATTTCAGTTTTGATTACGGATTGATATTAGTTAGAGAACCATTGAAAACCAAGGGGTATTAAGCAGCTGTTTCATCTTGGATTAGGATTCTTCAGCAACATGTACCGATCTCTAATCAAATCTGAAACGAATCTGACAATCTAACTCTAATTGGGTGCTCACTGGTGACTTACTACAGAACGAAGCTATCTGAAGTTCTGGTGATCAGTTATGACCAGGGAGGATCACTAGATTGGCTATGAGGACAAATACTCACCGATGACACTAACTGGCATCCGCGCCAGTTATCACGAAATGGTAGGAGTTAGAAATGATGGTCTGTTGGGTGTTAATCATTCAATGAGCTCGTCCTGTAGCCTAAAGATCCAATCCCTTGTGAAGTTATATGTGTGAACTACCGAAGAGTCGCAAACAAGAACGAAAGGGTTGTCCAGTTCTCTCTGGTTTTCAATGATCTTCATGCGTTATCAAACACAGCACCAGTCAAATCCCTACAAACTAATACTTGAACACTATACAGATCAAATCTTCCAGCCAATAAAATACAAGTCCGATGGTGAAAATCTGAATTCTTTATAGTTGTGACAATCGATTGAAAATATAAATCAGCACAAGCAGAATAATATCTCTGAAGGTAAGCAGTTACAGAAAAGATCATCATGATAAACATCTACATCATTCATGGAGATCTCAAACTGAAGCTTCGCAATAAAATCGTGTAGCTTAGAGAACACAACATTGTCAAAATGTTATTTGTCCATTGAGATTCATCAGTGTTATATTCCATCATTGCGATTATGACAACATTATACTGAAAAATGGACTAATTGCTGGTAGCATGGGACATTATACTCCAAGCAAGTATTTGAATGATGATTTGCTCGCCCTGTTATTTTAGGGAGTTTTTGGGTACTTTACGGTTCTGACAGATACTATAGATTCGTGAAAATAACAGTAACTTAGAGTAGTGCATATTCTTACAGATACGACGGCTGAAAGTAACAGGATTTCCAAGACACTGATGACTAATAATAGCAAATTTATGGTGGGTAGTTAGTACAAAAGAACTTTATAAACCTCACTCAACAGTTACATGAAAAATGCTACCTGGAAGGCGATTCACAACGGAAAACTCAGCGATGCCTTAATAGTGAAGACTGATAATACCCTCGGTTTCGGTGGTCTGAGTCATATATCAGACCGTGAGGAGCAAGAAGGCGGGCATACGTTGAACCGACAAGAAGACTATAGATCTAGACTTCGTGTATGATTTATGTATAATGTCACAAAAACTTGAAGATACACTGGCAAAAATCAGCAAGTTGAGTGAAGAGGCAACGAAGACGGGAAACCAGGTGAACACATAGAAGAGAGAGGTGTTGAAGATTTTCAAACCGATCAACAACCACAAGCATCAGTCAGCATCAATGAGAGAAATTATCTTTTTTTATTTATCTAATGAGAATCGCTTTAACTATAGGCAGTACGTGTCAGGATGTCAAAGGCAGGATCAAAAAAGTGAGGCAGGAGTTCATTACTGTGAATTCAGTGTGAAAATATGCTGCACTTAGCATGAAGGACAAAATCCGGATCTTCAACACTGATGTTGAACCAGTGTTTTTGTATATTCGAGAGACGTGACGCTGGCGTCACTGAAAGCATTTCAAGCAAGCTCCAGACTTTGATCTGCAGCTTCTCTAACTGACTCGCCACCCTGAAAATGACATAACTGACCAGAAAGGATAGACAGCAAGTAACTCTAGCAACAAAACAGCCAACAATCTACCATTCAACAAACAGGCAGAAGTAAATGCAGATAGAATGAACATTCATTGAGGAGACTGTTTAATGGCATCATGTTCGAGTCCCAAGCCTCGAGTCGGACCTGAATGGAAAACAATGCGATTTGTGTGTTGAGGATGACACATAGAGGAGATTTGTGAGGAGAAAATTAGAGTTTATGAGCAATTACCCAGACAGTTAACAAGGACTGTAGAGAACCGAGCGAAAATTGATGTACTGTTGAAACCCTATGTCCTTCTCTAGACGTAATGGAATAATAATAATCATTTAGTATAAGAACGACGGTGCATCGGTGGCATAGTGGTAGAATGCTCGCCGACCACGCAGTTGGTCGGGGGTTCGATCCACGGCCACCAGCGCACTCCTTTACCTCGATAAGCCAGTAATAAGACTGGTAAAGAGGGAAGGTTGGTTGAGCATGAAGCTAGCAACCCCATCCCGTAAAAATAATCACCACTGCTACCGAAACTTCAAGCCTCTAGGCTGAAGTCCTGTGTTCCACTGGGAACGTAAAGGAATAAAAAATATAACAACGATAAGCCTACGTAAATATAGCTGGTCTAGCTCAGTGACCTACGCAAAGCGATATTCTTTTCTTTTAAAAAAAATCTTATTCATTCCTAACTGTTATACCCAGGCTCTTTCTACTTAAAAACAAATCTGATTAATATTCATAATCATTTTACCAAGAACTGACCAAAAGACTACTAATAATTTGTTTGTTATTATTTTACTCTGTCTAGTAAGGTGATATACCTAGATTGTATATTCTTGTGTTGTCTACGTCTCTGTATACGTTTGTGGGCGTTGGGTTGGGACGCTTAAAATATTAAGTCATATGAATGAATGGTAATTAGCTTATCTTAGTCAAAACAGATATTGTTTTTATTTACCGATTTATAATCCTCCTTAAAATTCAATCTATCTCCTGCAATACTGGGAATTAATAGTAATTACTGTTTATAGGTTGTTGAATTTTGACCGAATGCTTTAATGCTTTAAGCATGCGCTTTGCTTGTAATCTGAAAAAAGATTAGTTCTGTTTTTATGCGTGTGTATTAGTATCATATCATATGATTATGAGCAATAAATTGTGCTCGAAACGTCATCAGTAAGTATTACTGTATAACACTGTGAGACTCTATCAAAATAAAATTTACCCATAATGGAATTACACTCTACCACAGTGCCCAAGTTTTATTCTTATATCAATAAAAAAACGAACAAAAGGGAATATAAATCATCAGTAGTACTTCCTTACGGAGGATTCTTAACGATGCAGGAATAAAAGTGGCATTCAAACTCACAAACTCAATTAGAAACAAGCTTTGTCGTTTAAAGGATTCTGTGGAGCTATCAAAACAAAACAATTTAGTTTATCTAATACCCTACCTGCAATGATTGTCAGGTCAAATACGTAGGTCAAAGTAGTAGAACAGGGGCAGTCAGACTAGCCAAGCATAAAAACCTAGATTATTTGACCAGAATAAGATAAGAAATCTAGAGAATAGTTCAGCTATACCACTCACTACGTGGAGTTACACACAACCATAGAATAGGATGGGATAAGATGACAGTTTTAAAATCTAATGTCACAGCGTGGAGGAAGAGATTGATAACGGAAGCTTTGTTTATCGAATCAACTGCAAATACGTGTAATAGGAATTATTCAACGCCTGTCCCAGACATCTGGAAAATTCTACTACCCCAACGACGACAAATAGACCCAGAGACAACAGCGGACTTGATGACGCCACTACTGGAGAAGGTGTGGAAGGAAGGCAAAGTACCCGAGGATTGGAAGAAAGGATACTTATTCAAACTGCCAAAGAAAGGAGACTTAAGTCAATGCAAGAACTGGCGCGGAATTATGCTCCTGTCCGTCCAAAGCAAAATACTAAGCCACATCATCCTGGAGAGAATCAAACATGCCCTGGATGAAAAACTTCGACCGGAACAGTCTGGATTCAGGAGAAGCAAGTCATGTATTGATCAAATCGCCACACTACGGATCATCATTGAACAAAGTTTGGAATGGCAGTCACCTCTCTATCTCAACTTCATCGACTTTGAAAAGGCCTTCGACAGCGTCGATCGAGAGGTGATTTGGAAACTAATTCGCTACTATGGGGTGCCACCGACAATTATACATCTCATCCAACAGTTGTATGACAACGCTGCATGCCAAGTAATCCATAACGGGAAGCTCACGGAATCCTTCGAAGTGAAGACAGGAGTAAGACAGGGTTGCCTACTATCGCCAATGATTTTCCTGATTGCAGTAGATTCGATAATGCGACAAACAGCGGGCAATGAGGAAACAGGCATAAAATGGACTCACACAAAGAACTTGGGGGATCTGGACTTCGCCGATGATATATGCCTGATTTTCCACAGACTGGAAGATATGCAAGTGAAAAGTAACAAGTTGGCAGAAGAAGCATCAAAGATAGGACTCCAGGTGAACATAGAGAAAACGGAGGTGATGAAGATCCCTGGCCAACAACAACAACAACAGACAGCAATCAGCATAAATGGGAGGAACCTGAAAGAAACAACCTCCTTTACTTACTTGGGAAGCATTGTTTCAACTACAGGTGGAACTGACGAGGATATCAAAGCAAGGATCGGAAAAGCAAGACAAGCTTTCACTACTCTCAAGTCTGTGTGGAGGTCAGCAGCATTCAGCGTCAAAAATAAAATCGGGATTTTCAACTCCAATGTGAAGTCAGTACTACTTACTGTACGGATCAGAGACTTGCACTGCGCGTCATAAAGAGCATCTCAAACAAACTACAGAACATCACTAACAGGTGTCTTCGCTTAATACTTCGCTCAAGATCAGATGGCTGGCCAGAAAAGATCAGCAACAGGGATTTCTGGGAGCGAACCAACCAGGAACCGATTGTGAAACAAACAGGCAGGAAGAGATGGAGATGGATTGGCTGGCCATACTCTGAGGAAACCATCAAGTGACATCACTAGACAAGCCATTGCTCGAGTGGAACCCGAAAGGGAAGCGGCGAGTTGGTCGTCAGTGTGAGGGTGACTTGGAGAAGGTCATGTGAAGAGGAAATGAAAGCGTGTGGGCAGACTTGGAGCCAGGTGAAGACTCTAGCAGAGAACCGAATGCAATGGAGACGCACGGCTGAAGCCCAATGTTCCTGTAGGAACTAAAGGATACAATAATAATATAATAATAACGAGGACAAATAAGAGAGAACAAATAAAACTCAAGTTTTGAATTCGTGTGACTATAATTGATGAAATGATTATGAACAATAAAATTTTATTCGAAACGTCATCCAGTCAATAATAATACTGTTTCACTGTTTGACATATCTAATAAACAAACTTATATGGAATTACTTACTACCACAATGACCAAGTTTTACACATATATTAATCATGACACTACTTTTCCATACTGTTAACCGTAATCATATTAAGTTGGAAGATGTGCAGAGCAGTATGAGATGATCTCAGCTAGCCTTGAATTTACAGAATCTTTTTATTGATGTAATGGGTGATGATTAAAGGTCAGATGAAAATGTATGGTGGCAGGACTCAGACCAGTGGCCTCCTAAATACTGTCTGAGGGCTTTAGCCATTTTGAGGCAGTTAGTTCGAACTCGTTTAATGGAAGTGGCCCCTTTTATTAGTCTTATTTACCACACTGTAGAACCCCCATAAATTATGCCTTATTACTATGAAGGTATTGTATTCACAGTAAAACAATCTTTAAAGTTTTGCGTGAGTTAAGGATCACTTTGTTTGGTTAAGCAGTTCGTTAACACAGTGTTGACTTGAAGATCACTGATGAAAACAAAGATGAGACAGAGAAGACAAAATACTTGGCATAAGAGAAATAAACAAGAAATACTCAAAAGCTAACAACAACGACATCTATCAAAATGTACTATAAGAATAGAGTCTAGGCTGATTTGTGAAGAATCTAAGAAAAAGTGATTAAATTGGTAACTCATCTATTCGAAAAGACAAAAAGATCTATTTGAATAAGACGCATCCAGACTGGAAATGAATGGAAGACCAATCGAATTAGGTCAGGTCACTGATGAGATTACCAGTTAATATAGCTGACTGAAGAAAAAATATCCCAAATAAACAGTTGAAGGCAATAAAAAATGTTTCCGTTATAAACGTAATGCTAGTAAAAAGGCATCAGTTATCAAGAACTCGCTTTGTTGTATCGCTTATCAGTAAGTAGTGTTTAGGATGGATAATTTTTCAAATTTTTATCATAATTGGTTGGAGGATTGCATTATGGGCTGGATAGCTTTTTCAACCTGTCCAGTACTCTCTGCTGGTTTTCGAATGGTTCCCTAACCGATATCAGCTCATAATGAAATCCTCCGACCAGTCAAATAAACCGCCTACAAACCAATACCTGAAAATTTTATCATTATTATTCATCCCTTGAATTCCTAGGAAAATATTGGACTTTAGTAGCACATCTTTATTTTACTCTATGCTCTGCTGTCTTTTTAAGCTGGCTACATGACTACTCAGAGGCTGTGATTTCTTCTTTACATGATCTCACCTTCAGACACTTGCCCAAACCATCGCTTAGCAGGGAGGTTCACCTCGGGGGTCTGGTATATGAAGTCACTAAGTGGTGTTCTCGACGTATATTCAATCCATCCCCATTTCCTGATGGAAATATGTTTATTCGTCAGCAGGCTGCTAGGAGGTTGGCCAGAGTTCCTCATGACTCAATCCTTACTAGTCAATTATCTGACCTTCAGTAACGAGTGAAGTCATGTGTTGATGAATTATCTTACTTATCTCAGGAAAAATTAAGAAGTGTGTGGCTTGAATCTCATAGTTGCTATTCACGAAATTTTCTAAACAAAAGCTCTCTTTCGTAATCTTGCAGCTGTAATATTTCTTGCCACGCAAAAACGCATCACACTTGAATATTCGTTTACTTATCTCTTCCAATAGAACGTCATTATATACTCATCAACGACTTTTTCAGTAGTATTGTGGCGTATGCAATTGACAAGAATTTTTAACTAATATATCGGTGATATATTCCGTATGAATCTTAAGTAGTGAAGTGGCGGATTAAGTTGCAAATAGAAGAAAGGAAGATCAGTGTGAAGCATCATAAAAAGCACAAAGTGACCATAAAAGAAGCGAAATACTTGAAATAATAGAGGAGATTTGTAGCTCAGGTAGATGATTTTTAATAAGCTGTGTTCTTTGAGCTGGTCGATTTAGCTTTCGCCGTCCCTCTAGACGAATCGGCGATTTACCGGCTAATAGAAAGTAAATGTTCAAATTCTAAGTTAATAAAAATGATTAACAGAGATGTAAATCAATTACCAGTCAGCAAAGTGGTTTTCAGGAGACACAATTCTATCATTCATAGAGAACTTAAATCAGTTCATTTTATGCTAAAACGTTCGCTGAAGATGTTGTCCAGAAGGACTACGAAAGCCTGGCAATTAAACTAACCAGCTCAGAGGATACAACTAATTTAGAAGCAAAATAACAGTAAATATTGAAAATTAAAGTTTCAGGGAATAGTTTTCATATCTTGCAACCATTGTATTTTCATTCCGTCTAATAAAATATTCTTCTGGAAACAAACCAATACGTTATGCCCCCACAATATATCTCAAAGTGTTATCCGAAAGCTAGACTAGCTCACAAACGGGGAAATGATTTCAATGTAGCAACTTGTAAACTGACATAGAGTGGATTTGATAGTCATCAACTGCTCACACACCTTTTGAAAAATTCAAATAATTCGCTCACATTACTTAATTATACAAGTAGTGATTTCAGCATAAGCATCGACAAATTTCGGAAATATTATTTGGTGAATAATTATGTTTATTACTATATTCTATCAATGAATAATCTAAGTAGTTCTCTCAAAAATGAAATTCTAACTTCTTTGCTCTTCATGTTGTCTAATAGGTTAATTAGTATTCGATCAAAGGACGAGAGTACTGAGCACCACTTCTTTCTCTCCTTGAAATGGTTGTGAGATATGGCCATTGAAAAAGCAGAGTATGAAAAAACTACCTGTGTTTGACTACGTATGCTTGCGTTCGATCTCTCATGTTAGCTGGTAGAGTATGCCGAGTAATATTAAGATTAGGTTTAAAGTGTTAGGTGAGAAAAGTAAGTCAACCAACAAGTTTGTGAAAGCTCACCGACTGAGATAGCCAGGATGTTTCTAAAGCATATAGAGCCACCACGTTGCTTGACGAGCAATGTTAGCTGATATAGAATTAGGTTGGGATAGAGTTAAGAGTGATCATACCAAGACTTGGCATCAATTTATAAGGTCATTTATGCTGGTCTTAACTAGATATGTAGGGAGTTGTATAATGTCTGATTACATCCTGAGGATGCTAAGAACCAGTGGCCTAAGACTGTTGGTGATAAGGCTCGAAATTCTTCTCAGTGGCGTAGAAGCATTTATCATTTTAAATCTCTCAAGAACTACTAATTTGTCAAGTTGTCCATGTTACTATACATGATGTGTGACAGCTTGAAGGTTCTACGTTAAAAATAAATCGGTAAACCAGACAGTAATGCTAATTACAAATACAAATTAACTGATTAAAAATGCCTATTAAAATTTTCAAATGAATGGACATGGAACAAAGAATACTCTTTTCGATAACTAATTCATCAGGTTCTACAATTATATACACAATATAATGAATGAATGAATCAGTCTTATGAACGACATTAATGTTTAAACAACATCGAATCAATAATATCAAGAGATTACAGTTCAATAACATCAACATAAAATAAGCTGAATGTCAGAAGAATTATGAAAGATAATAGTACAAATTCATGAGTTTATAGTTTCTACTGAGGGCCAGGGCAGTAGTAGGCGCTGGACTTGTTTCTTTTGAACACAGAGCACTGGTTGTTTCACGCGAATTGCAATAGCCTCTGCTGTTTGGAGCATGCGGTGCTTTGACGATTTTGGTAATTTGTTAGGCACCCGGTATATTATAGAGAAGGATTCTTCCACGCTGGCTTTGTGAGCGGTTTGCACCAGATGGTCCAATATCGAACTGTTAATCGTTTTTACTACACCTTTACTTAGCCATAGTGGGAGATGTTTTCGAATGAGCACGAAAAATCAAGTTCTTAGAGCAACGGCCAATGTAACTCGCTCCACAAGCGCAGTTGAATTGGTAGATACAATTTGAAGTGGCTAGTCTAGGTACTTGATCTTTCAGTCGAGGCAGCACCATTGATCGTGTAGAGAATGAGACGTGTACTTCGCCAGCATTAAAAGTTCTTTGAACTGATTTTCTTAATTTCTTCGTAATTATCTCGCTTGGTACATCGCCCATGAATTGCAGTTGTATATATAAAGGCTTCTTGTTTACAGACAGTGAGTAATCCTTTTCCGCTATCTTTGTCATGTGTTTCTTGATAAAGTATCATATACAATGCTTAATTCATCTTCACTTACTTCCTCTGAGCATATAGCTCTAACACTGTGGCTGAGGGTTTTCACTAAATTTCTTTTGTAATTGATAGGAACGAAGTAAATTAGTAAATGTGAACTGAATTCAACACAATCCTCTTTTATAACTAATTAAAAATGTTGTTTATCCCCTCTATGGCAGAATAATACAGTCATCATTAAGACAAAACCTGGATCTATACACATATATATTAATGCATAACATTACTGTAACAGTTTTATTTATTCTTCATTGATACAGTGTTATTCAGTTAGTGGAATTACGAACACATGTTACTTTTCACAGGAATTTAATATAACCAGAGGCAATAACAACAATGTCGTGAAATGTCATTCACAAAGCTAAACAAAGGTGGCAACATGAAACAATATAGTCTATCAGCTAACATTATAGTATTACTATGAAACATATATATATATTTAATAATTTATAATAATAATAATAATTTTATTCTGAAAAGATCTTTAATACATGCTACAGAATTCTCCGTATGTTCTATTACAAAGTATTTATTCCGGGTGTAGAATCTTCAAGTAGACTCTTCATCAGTAATATGTTATTTGAGGCGATATTGTTCTGTCTAAAGTACGCTCTTGATAACCTGCTCTGTTCTGTCTCCATTTTCTTCCAAAAATACGCGGCGGTAGGTCGAATACTATTTGAAAATAGGCGTGAGTAGAGATTTCAATTCTGAGATGTGTAACTGGTTAGTTCAAACAATATAAAATAGAGTTAATAAGATATATTTTCAAGTTTGATCATTGGTACAGGAAGAAGTTACCTGGAGTTGTAGACAGAAGTCGTGACCGGTGGAGTCCATCAGGTCGGGAGCGAGGACAAATACTCGCCGAGCTAAAATCACGAATTGATAGAAGGTAGAATTCATAAGCTGGCCATTCAGTCTGGTATTCCAGTGTCTGAATGGTCTACGAGCTTTCCTTGTAACCGTAAGGTCCTGGGTTCGAAACCCGATGGGTATATGCTGTCTATGAGTCTTAAACTAGGACAGGACAGCTGTTCACCACTCTCTGATTCTCAGTGGTTCTCTAACTGACATCAATCCGTGGTCAAACTTGAAATAAATCAATTCCCCACAAACGAACTCCTGAAGATACGTTTCGATGGATAGAAAATTAAGCAGCCCAGTAGATTTAAGCAGGCCACCAGTTGGATTGTATTATTTCTTTGAGATAGTAACATTCTCCACCTCTACTTTGTGAAGATTTTCATAATATGCAAAATTTTCATTAGGTTTCTTCGAAACTGTGGCCTTTAAATTAACTAACTTATTCCCGATACATATATATTACTATGGTAACGTCATCGTTATTCAGTAGTTAGTTTGCAAAAGCTTCAATTTCTTTCCCATTTAAAGTCAAACTGATGGAGCAAAAAAAAGATTATTTGAATTACTACTTAAATGTATGTGTATGATTAAATAAATATTGCTACAAGAAATATTCAACATATGTATGCGTATTTACACAAGTTAACAAAAGCTGTTCTCAAGTAGTTTAAAACAAACCTATAAGATCTATCTACCTCCCGCTTAGGATATTTATTTTTCACAAAATTGAAATTCTTTAAGATATTTAATCTTTTATCATCATTGTTCTTCTTTTTGTTGTCGTTAAATAAACAAAACTTTTCAATGTTTAGAAAATACAAATTTATCTGCTTATGAATTTAGAGAAAAGATTATGTGTCTGTCATAAAAGACTAATAATTCTATTCTTATAGTGAGGTAGAGCTTCAGAGACACATCGCAATTTCACTCGATTCTGTGCCATCACATGCAAACGTGTGTCACGACTGCCAACAAGCTTTCATTTCCTCTTCAGATGATCTTTTCCATATCACATTTAGACGCTTAACTCATCGCTTTCTATCCATCTCGACTTTTTTCTGCACTGACAGAGTTCCTTGTGGCTTATCCTTTCTATACAGCCATTTTATCTGATTGATAGTGTGAAACGAAGGCGACTACTGATGAAAGTACACAGCAAGATGCTGGAAATGCCTTTGGTGATGTGCGCACCAAGTCTGTGAACCGTACAGAAGCACTGGATTAACACTAATGAGTGGTGTGGATCTTCATGACAATTTTAGATCAATCAATACCTGTCTTATTGTCCTGACCATCGCTGACTTTGACCTATAGTTGGAGGAGTGCTTTCCATGTAAAGTAAATGAGAGAAATGACTTCGTTTAAATGAAATTTTCTTCATTCGGATATAAAAGTTGTAAATCTATTTTGTGAATTGGTCAGTTTTATGCAATTCTGAATAGTTATTCTTCACACTTTGATAACTTCTTTCTCGCCTTTTTCTGGTGTAACGGTATGAATGCACATTGTGCTCTGACTTTCTCATCGATTGTTTTATCTGATTCGCCTGTTGCTACTTTCACACCAGGAATGACATCCTTTGCTTCAAATTTATCAGAAGCTTCACTGAAGTTTAATCCTTTTTCGAGTGCTTTTATTTCATCGGAACTTGACAGGTTGGTCCCTCACTTTACTTAGTGTGTGGTTCATAGTATTTCATTGACAACTTTCCATTTACTTTGCATGATATTTTTCGTCTATTGATTTGTCTAACTTCTTAATCCCAGTCATTAAAATCAGCTATTTTTGCCCTTTTTATGTTTCAAGTGTGTTTGCATGATTCTCGTCATATAAGATTAAATTTCAGTTTTTCAGTCTTAAGTCAGATGGGAGTACATTTCGTGACGATTTTGCGTATTTTGTTTCTCTTAAATAGACTCTACTGAGGTGCTCTCCTGCTACTTTCAGCTTCTTTTGTTACAGCCGAAAAGTGTATACGAAGATATTTAGGAATTATTCCATTTTTTAGGCACCCAATGTTACTGAAACATCGGATACGATCAAGAAACACAGTGCCCAGTTATATTAATTCTAAGTAGTCGCTGAGTAGTTTCAGATAATTTTTTGATCGAGCTCGCCTTGTAACCGGAAGGTTCTGGGTTTGAACCCCGGTGGGTGCGTACTGCCAAAGAGTTCCAAACTAGACTGACGAAACAGTTGTCCATTACTCCCAGGTGGTATTCCAACGGTTCTTTAAACAATGTCAGCTCATGATGAAATCCTCCATCCAATCAAACAAAATCCCTACAAAACCAATACTTGAAAATTATCACATATTTGGCAGTCTCTAATGAAGTAAAACAGATGAGGGAAAAATATTCAATCCTATGTTATGACCTCTGTGAAATATTATCATGTTTTGACGTGTTTTCCACATAACAAACAGTATGTACATACTCATACGGACAAATACGTACATATGACAATTTGACATTAGTCATTACAAATATCTGATGTCTATAATTTAATTGGTGGATGGTGACTAGCAGTGGAATCCAGGATGCGCATTTCGTCCTATTTGGGACTCGTTATCTGGACGTACCTGCATTTCCCAGTGAGTGATGATGTTCCCACCAAGACTCGAACCCAGTGCCCATAGTTTCCAAAGCCAAAGCGTTATCCACTAGACCACTTGGGCCACGAGAGTCACCTCTTGTGCAACGGGTCATGTCAATTTAATTTAATTTTGAATTTTCCAGTCGATTGGTTAGACTGAAGTGCTTGGTCTCAGGTTGACATGTCGGCTTCTTGTGCAGATGCTTCGACGATGTCTGGGCATTTAATTGATGTCTGTTAACATTTTTCTATTAGAACAAGTGTCTACCAACATGTGACCTTCAAAGGAAGTGACTTCACTTTATGTTATTTTTGAATATTTATATTTTGGTGGTTAATAAAATCCGAATAATTATTCTGATGAAGAAGCTGTGGCTAACACAGTGAATCGTTTATAGAAACCTTGTTTTGATTTTTCGTAAACACGCTGGGATTATTTTAAATAATCTATAATGATTCAGTCTGACTCGGTGCTCAAATTATTGCAGGAAATTCATAATATCTACGGTCTGGGAACTTATAAAGGTGAATGTAATCAAAACATGAGGATTGGAGTCAACAGTATTAACTGGGAACTGGAATGAATGCTAATATTAACGCCTAGCATAATATGCGAGGCTGTATAAATTTCTTGCAAATATAATGGTTTGATCAATGAAAAAATTGATAGTGATCGCTTCGATTCTGTGGAGTAAAAGCATGTGCTACTAGATGTATGATGATAAATAATTTCAGATTTTTTTCATCAGTAAAAAGTCATAATACTAATTGACTGAGATGAGTAGTTCATACTAATCATGTCAACCAGTGCTGCTTGCTTGCGGAATCGAATGTATCACCCAAGTAGGTAGTCAGAAATCGGGTGGTTTGAAATGATTCGGCACTCCAGGATAAGTTAAACCAGGTGCATCGCTGATGAACTCGGTAACAAATGAGCAAAACGACCGTTTTGTTTTTAAATCACTTTATTCTGGCTAGTAGTCGCTACTGGTGTTGATGTGAGTGGTGTGAAATACGCTCATCTCAATAAATCAGTAGTATATAGCTTTATGCAAATATGCTTACATTCTTGATTACCATTAATGGTAACAAGCAGATCGCATATTGTGATCTGAATAACTTGGTTTCCAAAGGCAACTATAGTGAAACTTCACCACTCGATCTGTGCAAAATGGCAAACTTATTAGCGATTTGCAATATTTCGATTTTTTTCTCGATGTCTAAATATTATATAAATAAATACATTTGGTCAACTTATTTTGCAGTCAAATATCCCAGTATCGTTCTAATCTGTCTTTCTGTCAAGGATGGTACATACTGCCGAAAGCTTCTACCAGGGATTCGTTTAATCGCCCATCCTAAGTAACTCACACCACAGAATTAGATAAATTGAAAAATTTGTAGAATTAGGCGAACATTCTTTGTTTCGTGTACTTAGAAGCAGATGACTTCAGAGGATTGTTGATAATTAACCATCTTCAAATGTTGGTTTACAGGAATTTAATTGATTTCAACATTTATCAGTAAATGAATTTAGTCAGATAATCACTGAATATCAGGGAATAATGGACAACTATATCGACCTAATTCAGGGCTCTTTGTCAGTACGCAACTGCCGATTGCCTCCAACTATCTGATATCACTTCTGACTCTGTTAGAGACCGAACCTGATACATTCAGGTCACGAAGTGAACCCATCTACCAATCATACACTGGGACAAAATCCAATGGCCTGTGAACTTTAAATTTTTGGTGATTCTTGATTTATAGAGCGTCCTCCAGCCAGAGTCACTGGCGAGTGATTTTTTTCACGCTCATTTTGATGGAATCCACTGGTCGCGACTTCTCAGTTGAACTTCAGTCAATTTTATTCAGTAGTCAGTCACTGATGAGCACTAGATTGATTGCTAAGTATTAGTTTTAATTCAAGTTTTGGTTTGCAGGGATTTGATTGGTTCCAGAATTCCATCATGAAGTGATATTGGTTAGAGGACCATTGGAAAACCTGGTAGTATTCGACAACTGTTTCGTCCTAGTTTGGGATTCTTCATCAGCACGTACCCACTGAGGTTTTGACATCTGGGTAAGGCTTTTATAGGGATTCTCTTTCTGTGTTGCGTTCATATTTCACTAGCGATATAAAATATGGATTTCGGTGGCAAGTGGATAGATTTCTCTAACAGTTAGATGCTTTGTTGTATTAAGTAGATAGTAGCGAAGTCTGACTTGATACAATGAACAGTGGAGATAGGATTTGAACAATATGTTAAGTATTTCGTCAGTTTTCTTTAGAATGCTTTTTTACTCATCTTTCCAAATTCAATAATGTCGCAAAATAAATATTAAAGATTAAAACAATTAGTCCCTCTGATAAATTTGAATAGGGTATTTAGAAGACAAATTTTGCGGGATGATATCATTTCGTAGTTTCTTAACAACCGCTTTACAACTAACACGGTTCACAATAATAATAAAATAAAATGCATGACAGTTACTCAATTGTATGAAACAAAAGTACATACTAATGACCAATCATATCTAAATAGGTTAAGTAGTCTATGGTAGGCGAAGGTTGGAGTCTGTTGTTTTTTCTACACACAGTTCAGTCTGCATGTGATTAATCCAAAGTGCTTCCATCACCTTCAGTAACCTTGACTTAGAGTTATGTGATGAAATAATCGTGAAGCCGTCATTAATACTGATTTGTTTAACTGACATTAATAAGTGCTTTGCAGTAGATGATGGATTTCTATTCAGATTAATTGCATTGGGATTTTCTATCTGTTTGAATAACCATATTGGAACATGTTCTTTTTGATAATATTTGAGCATTCTATTGGTGTCACCATAACCATCCATTGCAAAGCACTTAATGATGTCAGGTAAAAAATCAATATGCATGACTGCTTCATAATTATTTCACAAAACTCTAATTCAGGTTTGGTTATTAAAGGTGATGGAAGCACTCTGGATTAATCACATACATCCTGTGCGTCGGTGGCACATCTGTTAGGACGCTCGCCGACCATGCACATGATCCGGGATTTGGTCCCCGGCTGACGCACACCCAATATCAGTGGTTGGCCTGCTAAATTTGGGCTACCGACATCACATACTGAAAATTCCATACTTGTACCGAAATACTGTGTAGAATCAAGCTATAATAAAATAAGAATAAATAAATAAACTATATGTACAAAAAACAATAGACTCCAACCTTCGCCTACCATAGACTACTTGTCCCATTAAAATATGATTGGTCATTAGTATTTACTTTTGTTTTATATAACTGAGTAATTGTCATGCATTTTATATTTTATTATTGTGAACCATGTTAGTTGTAAAGTGGTTGTAATGAAACTAAGAAATGACATCATTTTGCGAAATTTGCCTTCTAAATGCCTTATTCAAATAATAAAAAAATTGTCATTTAAGAAGGAAATATGCGAAAATTGTTTCTCAGTCTTACATGAATTTCGCATAATAATAAATGAAGACAATTAAAGTATTACGACCAAGAAGTCTGTTATCATCTTTTGTGAGAGTAGAATATTAGCAGTGTGGTGCTAGTGCATTATTAAAAACAGGAGGTGACTAGAAAGATTTGTACCTCAAATCTTAATATTAGTGTAGTTGTGTTCTTTGGGCTGGATGGTTTAATTGTGAAGCTTTCATTGTCTTTATAGATGACAATTTCATCACTGACTACATGAGTTTGTTAATCGTCTCTCCTAACAGGCTATTGAAGAACACTACGTAATGCATCTGTAGAAATTTGTGTCAGTATATTGATATGATTATGAGTGATAAATTCTACCTGAAAAGCCAACCAGTTATAAATATCAAGTTTGATTATGAACTGACTTCACTTCGAGGACCATGGAAAGTCAAGGGTACTGGACAGGCGTTTATTTCCCCAAATAGAACTCTTATTTCAAACCAGACCTGCGATATGTTTCAGATACTTGGCATGCGTGTACTGAAAAGCATCACCAACAGACTATTCCGGACATTTTGCAACAGCTGCCCTCACTAGATATTGAAGATCAGAGGTCCAGAAAGCATAACCAATAGGGAAATCCTCAGTGCAACGAACTAACCATAGAACTACTGCTTAAAAAATATTCAGAAGGAAATGTGGATGGATTGGACACATGCTGAGCAGGCCGTTAGGTGACATCACTCTCCAGGGCTTCGAGTGGAACCTGAGTGGGAAACCACGACTTACGCTTCCGAGTGTGACATGGAGGAGATTGTGTGAGGAGAAGATGAGACCCTATAGGAAATCGTGGAGTCAGCTAAAGAGGACCACAGAGACCATTGTGAAGTGTCGATATGCTAACGAAGTCCCGTGTTCCACTCGAAGCCCAAGGAAATAATAGTAATAATAACCAGAGTATTCGGCAACACACAGCCAAAACTCGACTAGCTATCGAAATCAGGATCTTCAGCTCATCAGATGAGCTAGTTAACCATTTAGCCATTGCGGCAGAATTCAATTGCCCATCAATTCTAACTTACTAATTAGCGATTTATAGGACAACTGCCTGTCATTGTTACAGGTGAGTATTTGTCCTTACACCCAGTTTGGTGGACACCGCTGATCATGACTTCCTACAAGAACTAATGGCAATGTTTTCCTATATTTGGTCACTAATGAGCATCAGATTAATTTTCAAGTGTTGATTTGTAGAGATTAGGTGAGAATCAGGTTTGATCACGAACGGACTACAGTCAGAGAACATTTGGAAATCAAATCGTACTGGACAGAAGTTTCGTCCCAGTTTAAGACTCTGTAGCAGTACGCGCCAATGACCCCACTGGGGATATTTTATACCTATATGTGTTACCTCAAGTAAACTTATGTAACACAGAAGCAATCAAGATGTCTAATCATACTTCATCTTTGAAAAGAAACGAAACAAGTCTGCAGGGGAATTTTACATGAGAAGCAGCTGTCAGTCTTTATTCGTCTAAAGTTGGTATTTTGAAATTTTCTGCTGACTGATTAAAATGGACTGAAATTATTGCTCTCTGTTGACGTGTTATCTCCTAATACGCGTTTCTTCTCACTACTCGTAGCTCTTCTGCTGAATGTACGTAGAACTTGAGCGAGTAATGTTGTTCCAACTTTGCAGACATGTTTGGGATTCCTATGCTACCCACCATACATCAGTGATTAATGTTAGATTGTTTACATATATCTAGTCAATATTTAAGCATATACACGAGGCGAAAATTGCTATAAGTCATTCGGAACAAAACAGACGGATAGGGAGAGAGAGAAATATTTACTTACTTCTCATCAAGATGACTACTCGTCAACTATATAAGACATTTTCTAGTAAATGAGATTATATAACTAATGTGTTATTGAAAAAAAAAAACAAGGAATAAGGTAGTGATAAATGAACTTAAGTTCAAGATGATAAAATGGAGAGAATGACACAAAAACAGCTAATGTAATATTATTTCTCTATTTGTTATCTAAATCAAAAATACTAACTAACTAATATCAGTAAAAAGTTTGAGCATTGTGGATTAGATCAAATAAAGTATAATTATATAGATAAAGCAATAAGAAGACGTGATTTGTCTGAATCGTGTAATGTATTTGCGCAACACACATTTCGAACAATCTGATCACACACGGACCTGTCATAGGAATATATATGAAATTAATAAAGAGGTAAGAGGTGAGAAAATAGACTTAGGTCAAGTTTAAAGGACATATTCAAGGTCAAAATAACAATGAAGACCACTAAACCAAATAACAGAGGTTATAGTACATCTACCCTGGCTGGTATCAAAACAAAATTTACTAAAGGAGGTTTAATGTGATGACGAATTGTTTTTGAACGCATAAAGGTGGCTTAAACTTTCTGTTTGCTAGGGCTTCCACAAACTTTGGGATACATCCCAAACACGTTTTATAGATAGGTTTAAAAGATCTGTTAACGTCAATTTTATATCCTGTCTCTATAATATGTTTCGCAATAGAAGAGCTAGGTCTCCTGTTCTCACCCTTAATAGGTTCTGAAGATTCCATTTGCTTCTGAAGCCATTTAGGAATATGCTCTGAAGCCCTTACTTGCAGAGATCGATGAGTCCTCCCGATGTATGTGTGTCCACACGTACATTAAAACTGGTTAATACAGTGGGATGTGACGTCATTTTTCGCATGTTCGAAAGGCTTAGGTAGATATAATGGCTTTATATTCTCTATTATTATGACACTAGCTGCATAAAAAGTCTTTTCGACAGCAGCGTTCAGTCTTTGTCTAGTTGTCAAGCTGCTTTGATGCCCCATATAGGGTGGCTTGATGTACACGTCTTACTTAGGGGTGAGTTGGAGAGTGGGTCTTGGTGTTCTGACTACTTTGTATCTCCTGATGAACTTGTCTGGATAATTGTTATCCACCAGAGTTTGTGTCAACTTTCTTTCTTCCGCATCAAGTGTGTCTTCAGTGCAGATTCGTTGGATTCTACTGAAGAGGCACCTTACTAAGGCTCTTTTGTACCGAACGGAGCAGAAACTGTAGCAATTATGATACTGTCCTGTCCAGGTAGGTTTTCTATAAATAGATCTTTTTATTGACCCATCAAGCCGTCAACTAAGCAATATGTCTAGGAAAGATAAACAGTTATCTTCCTCTTCTACAGATGTAAGTGATATGCTATTCTGGACTTCATTCATTCGATTTAAAATTGAGGTGGCAGAACAAAACTTATCATTGATGATTGCAATATCATCTACATACCTTCTATAAAGTGGCACATTTTCGATTAAATCCTCCGATAAATTCTCAATGTACGACATATAAATATCTGCTAAAAGGGGCCCTAACGGACTTCCCATTGCAACACCATCAACTTGGCGGAAACAATCGCATTCAAATGTAAACCTAACATTGTTAGTACATAGAAGTAATAAATCCCTTAAATAAGATATAGGGAACCGGATGAAAAAATTGTTTGTGGAAATATAATCACACAGAATGTCAACTGTTTTGAGCAAAGAAACAATAGTGAATAACGAGTTTACATCAAAAGAGTACATATTCTTATTCATAATATTAATATTACTATTGTCAAGAAAATCAACCAATTCAAATGTATCTTTTAATACATACTTATAGAATTGTGTTTTGACTGGATGCAATAATTCTACTAACCATTTAGCAAGTTTATGTGTTGGGGATTATCTTTCAATAGTTTACACACAATGATAAGTTTTGTTAAGGGTAATATTTCCAGCGAAATTCCTGCCCGTATTCACATCACTGTTGGAATTGTTTTTATGTTCACACATTTATGATTTGTACTCATATATATATAGTTCATTATTTTTGCTCATTCATGTTTTTTTTGTATTCAGAATTATATTCCAAGTTGTTGATAGTTGTGCTTAGTCACCCTTGTTACATGTATCCGGTGTGACTTTAATGAATATCGATTCTGTTATAAGTCTTTCTTTCCATTTGTTCATGTTAGTTTTTAGAATACACACATTGTCCCAATCGATATTGTGGTTTTTGTCCCTTGCATGTGCAGCTATCGATGAATTGTTTTCAAGATTTTTGTAAGGTTGTGTTCCTGTTGGTTGATCTTTAGTCAGGCGTTTATGTTCATTCACTTATGTCTTCATTTTGAGTGATCTGGACGTTTGCCCCGCATATTTAGTCGGACAGTCAGCACAAGATATTTTGTAAAGTTGTTTTTATTCATCATTTTTATGGGATCTTTCAGTTGATTTACTTTATTTTTGATTAGATTTGTCGGTTTAAAAGTTGTGCGAATGCCGATATTTTTGAGGTTTCTTTGAATTGCCTCTGATGTACCATTTTTATATGGTATTGTGACTGTTTTTTTGCATTCTTCCATCTTGTTATTCTCCGGTTTTACCCTCTTTTTTATATTATCTTTTATAAATTCTTTTGGGTAGTTGTTTTCGAGTAGCATTTTGAATAGGACGTTTATTTCTTTACACTGGTCCTCTGGTATTGTTGTAAGTCTGCGTATTCTATCTGCAAGACCTTGTATTAATCCTCGTTTCACCGTGAGTGGATGAGCTGAGTGATAATCAAGGAATCTTCCAAAGTGTGTAGTTTTTCTATATAGCGTCGTTTTTATGCTACCATCTGTTACTCTTTGTATTTTGCAGTCTCACATAGGTAGTTAGTTCCCCAATTTCATTCTCTATTTCCATAGTGAATTTTATTGAGTCGACATGGCCGTTTATGTGTGAGAAGAGTTTCTCAATATCTTTTTTTTCACTATCACTAGTGTGTCGTCTACATATCTCCACCAACATTTAAGTGATGACCTGAATTGTTTAAGGGCATTCTCTTCCCAATAATCCATGAATATGTCAGCTATTATTGGTAAGATGGCGATCCCATGGCTACTCCTTCATTTTGTTGGTATATTTTCCCTTCTGAATACAAAAACATGAATGAACGTGGAATATATTTCTGAATACAAAAAAAACATGAATGAGCAAAAATAATGGACTATATATATGAGTACAAATCATAAATGTGTGAACATAAAAACAATTCCAACAGTGGTGTGAACATGGACAGTAATTTTGCTCGAAATATTACCAATAACAAAACTTATCATTGTGTGTAAACTATTGAAATATAATTATACTAACTAACTGACTAAACCATCTTATTTACTTATGTGTCTGTAATACACATCATACTATATAGAGAAGAGTTATTCAGAAATAAAATATCAACAAGATAAATCAAATCATTTTGTATAACAATCTCATATTTATGCCCATGGCATAGTTTCGGTTTTTTTGTTGATTTAGAAGAACACTTTGTATTAGTGTTGACCAAGAGCCCTAGGCTTAGGTTTCGTACTGATTGCATTGGTACTCATCAGAGCCACCCTGACTGCAGTAGTGGTTGGTGCAAGTTAGAGTCTCACAGGGGACATTTGTCACTTCAAGCTTGCCTTGCTCACATGTATGTGTGTTACTAAGCACAGAAACAAAATCTAAGACTCCTTTCTTACCCTTAAAGGTTTACGATAATGCGTGGAGCATTAATATTCAGTTTTCTGGAGGCTATTTTTACAGTGAAGCCTTTTCTTTGCAGACAATAATTAAAGGCCATTATATTCTACCATTATATATTGAGGAAAGGCAAATCATGTTCTGACCAAATTGCAACTCTACGCATCATCATCGAACAAAGCATGGAATGGCAATCAAATCTCTACCTCAACTTTACAGACTTTGAGAAGGCCTTCGACAACGTCGACCGCGAAGTAATTTGGAAACTACTCAAGTACAACGGCGTACACCAAATATTCATCAACCTTATTCAACAGCTGTACGACAACGACACATGTCAAGTGATCCACAACGGAAAACTCAGTGAGGCGTTTAGAGTAAACACAGGAGTCAGACAAGGATGCTTATTATCACCAATGATATTCCTAATTGTGGTGGACTGGATTATGCATCAGACAGTGGGAAACGAGAAGACAGGGATATCCTGGACCGATGTGAAGAACCTAGAAGACCTAGATTTCGCGCATGGATGATTTATGTTTGATATCACACATAATCGAAGACTTACAAGCGAAAACTGACAAACTGGTCGAAGAGGCTGGCAGCAAAGACAGGACTCCAGGTGAGCATAGACAAGACGGAGGTTATGAAAATAACCAACCAACAACAACAACAGCAGCAACATCCATCGTCAATCACCATCAACGGGAGGGATTTGAAAGAGGTTACTTCATTCACTTATCTAGGGAACATTGTCTCAACTACAGGAGGAACGGACGAGGATGTCAAATCGAGAATCGGGAAGGCGAGAAACACATTCATCAACCTGAAACTAATCTGGAAATCTTCGTCACTCAACTCAGCATCAACAACAAAATTCGGATTTTCAATACAAACGTCAAGTCAGTCAGTTCTTCTATACGGATCAGAAAGTTGGTGTGTCACAAAGAATATTTCCAACAGCCTGTTGCAGACCTTTATCAACAGCTGTCTTTGTTCTATACTGAAGATCAGATGGCTGGAAAGAATCACCAACAAGAAACTATGGGAACAAACAAAACAGGAACCAATCGCCCAACAAGTATGCAGAAGAAAGTGGAGATGGATTGGACACTCGCTGATGACGCCGGTGAGTGACATCGCGCGTCAGGCCACAGCTCGAGTGGAACCCGAAAGGGAAGTGCCGAGTGGGACGTCCAAATGTGACATGGAGGAGATCGTGTGAAGAGGAGTTGAAACAGTATGGACTAATATGGATGCAGGTGAAAAGTACAGCAGAAGACAGAAACAAGTGGAGACGTGTAGTTGAAGCCCAATGTTCCACTAGGAACTCAAGGGAACAATAATAATATTCTACCCCAGCGACCCAGCTCTATTCTTATATTTATAACGATTTAAGACGTTATAATATATTATATACTTCTCTCATTAATATATACCGTTGTTTTGGAAAAATAACCCACTAGAGTCATACATGTTGACTGTCGCTGATACCTGGACTCATCTCACAGATACACTAGTTGCAAAATGACACGAACTAACACCTCTTTATGTAATAATAGTATTTCAGAACTCTTAGGAATTACTCAGGTTAGCTCAATAGCCTAAGGATATAACACTTCCTTCTGGTTTGAGTGGTCCTGAGTTCGACTACCAGCCAACACAAACATAAACCTCGGTTAGCTGGCAGTAAGCCGGGTAAAGAGAGAAGGCCGAGAGTAAACCTACTCTATTGGAATTTCATAGCTCAAGCCTCAAGCCCCATGCTGCACTTTGAACACAAAGGAATAAAAACAGAATTACGGGAAAATTCAATACAATTTCTGATTAAAATTGGTTACATAAAACATTTAAATTGCACTCTTGGGAATCATTTTAGTTTTCTTGTTTTACCTGTGGAAACATACAAGGAATTCTTAATCTGATGTGAACTACCTCGTTGTATTAGTTGTTGATATTGTCAAACGTATCCTCCTAATATGAGTAGGCGATTAAATTATCAGAACACCAGCCGTTAAACGTTACCTGTGTTATTTTGTGTCGATAAGAATGCAGTCATAAATAATCCACTAGTGTATAAACTTATTGATTAAAATTGCCCATTAAATTTTATTCAAAAGAATGGTTACTGGACAAGGAGTTTTCTTTCCGATAACCTGCTCTTCATCAGGTTCTACAGTTATATATACATAAGAGTCAATGAATTAGTGTTATTAATAACACTAATGACACTAATGACATCTCTAACTGATGTCAGCTCATGATGAAATCCTCCATACAATTAAACAAAATCCCTACCAAACCAATACTTCAAAATATAAATGTCGATCTCTAGATCATGAACTCGATTAGTGTGTAACTCAATATCGATTATGAATAAGTCGGAGGTTCGACCATGAGTTCATATGATTTAGAGAACCACTGGGAAATCAAAGAGTACTGCACACCTGTTTCGTCTTAGTTAGGGTTTCTTCACAGGTATGCACCAACCAGGATTCGAACCCAGAACCCTCAGGTTATAAAGCCAGCTCGTAGATCACTGAGCTACTGGGTCTGCAGATCGCGCTGCTTACACCACATATTCTCATAAGTTGGAATTCATGGGCCATTAGGTAGATTCCCATTGGCTGAATGGTCTATGAACTCGCCTCGTTACCGAAAGTATTGGGTTCGAATCCCGTGGGTGCTTGCAGCTGAGCAGCTCCAAACTTCGACGAAATTGTAGTCCAGTACTTCCTGGATTGCCATTAGTTCACTAAATGACGTGTCCTAGTGATTAGACCTTCAATCAGTCACGCCACTGTAAACCAGCACTTGGAAAATCAAATGAGTCCTTTTTCTGATGGTCAACTGTTAATATAATCTCTTCTGTTGTAATACGTAACTTATTTTTATTATTGAATCTGTAAGATATAATGGATTAAATTGGACTACATACGGAGCATCCTTTCTACGCCCCCTCTCTCTAACTGTCGCTGTTTAGCGACTGAGTACCATTTCCCCTCAGCCTACCAATAATGTCCGAATAATTGTATTTCAGTTGATTCGATAGAGTTCGAACTTTCCTTCTTACCATTCACTGACTCTATGCATCGATATTTCAGTGGTAGAGCACTCGCCAATCACTTACTTCGATCCACGGTCTGATCCCCTACCGACCCACTCGTAAACTCAACCTAACTCGGTAAAGATGGAAGGCTGAACATCATGCTAGCAACCTTACCCCATAAAAAATACTACACTACTACTAGTGAAACTTCAAATTCTGAAGCTTGAAGCCCTACATTTCACTTTGGACGCGAAGGAATAAAGAGACAGATCATTAATGGCTACAGAGTTGATATTCTCAAGTTCTATTGAAAAGTGGTGGACAAGATTATCCACTATATCAGGGTGAAACAGATGCTCAACGATGATAGTGGTTGGCGCTAGATATATATTGTGAATTCACAGAAGTTAGAATTCATAGGTCATTGAATTTCACCCCAAGAGTTGAATGGTCAACAGACTGGCTCCTGGTGGGTTCTCATTTCTGAGGACTTCTAAACTACAGCAGCACAGCTGCCCAGTACTCCCTTGTTATAGGTGATTTCCAAGTGATACTGATCACTAGCAAAATTTAATTTTAAATTAACAATTTGAAAAGTAAAGGAATTTATGTGAAAAAGAAAATTTGTGTGGTCGATTGTATCACATGTACAACACATGAGAATTGTATTTGACATTATGATCAAATATCCATTTCACTAATGTGAAATATAATTTACACAATAATGTAATTAACAAATCGCTGCCTAATTGGCTTATAGCTATTGATTTTTTGGTAAATATTTCTGTTCTGTAGAAAGTATTGATGAAGATATAAAATCATATAATTACCTACCTATATGGTGATTATTTTGAAATAGAAAAGCGCTCAATAAGTTCTGATGTTCTAATGACAATTCATGGCCAGTGGAGTACACCATATCAGATTTGGAGAGGATAATTTTGGTTGGAATTAGTTTGCAGTAGCGCTCTACGGCAGATACACTTAAGTTAAAATTGGATCCCTAACCATTAGTTGAGTAGTCAATAGGCTGATCCCGTAACCTAAAGGTCCCGATGCGAATTGTTGAAGAGTCACAAACTAGTGCGAAACATCTGTCCGGTGCAACTTGGTTTTCAGTCATTCTGTAAGTAACATCACGTTACGATAAAATTTCCCCTGAAAAAAGAATAGAAGTTTTGAAAATTAACCTCTGATGACTTCGTACTGAATAAATGAAGAAGAAAATTATTTCAAGACGTTGACATAACAAAATCATTATAAGTCTGAAATGGGATAAACACTGAAGTATGAATCCAGAGCAGAGATGACTTGAAGGTTGCTTAAGTAAAGATTATCTCATTATTTTGATTGATGATAACTAGTCTTGTTATCCAGGATGCTCACTTCGTTCTATTTTGGACTCTTCGTTTGGATGTACCTGCATTTCCCAGTGAGTGATGGTGTGCCTACTGACAGTCCAATCCAGTACCCATCGTTTCAAACGCCAAAGAGTTATTCACTAGACCACGTGGTTCACGAGGGCCCCCTGCTGTGTGACGTGTATCAGTCATTATTTGTTTCCATTTCGATTTTGATTTACCCGTTGAGTGACTGGGCCGAAATTTTGGCCTCTGTTGAGATTTCAGCTCCTAGTACGGACGGTGCAGTGATATTTGAGGTTTAATCTGAAGTAATTTGGTTGGTAGTGCCTAACAGTTGGATCCAGGTTTTGAATTTTGTCCTGTTTGGGACTCGTTAGCTGTGTGAAACTGCATTTCGAGTGAGTGATGCAGTTATTACTAAGACTGAAACCCTTCTCCAAGTCACTTCAAACCCAGGAGCATTAACCACTAGACCATGAGTGCCATGAGAACCACTTCTTATGCTGCTAGTAACAGTTATTATTCATCTTTAGATTAGTGTGCGTTTCCCATTGGTTGATTATGCTGGACAGAAATGCTGTGTCTACGTTGACAAGATCCCTCAGTGGAAATGTGAATCTGACAAATCTCAAGAAGGACGAAACATGCATCTTGGTATCCTTTGATGGTTACCATCAATCGAAATAAATTCATCTTAATCTTTGGACATCATCGAAGAGTGCATGCTGGGAGACGGCGTGTCAACGGAGACCAACCATATCGGTTCAACATAAATTAATCAGTGGAAAGGGAAAATTAACCTAAAGACAAATAATCTTACTGTCTTACTTTCTGTTCATCAGTAAAATCATCATTGCGAAAAAATAGAACACCACTATTTTGATCATTTGCTGCAATCCCTAGATTAGTGACAATATAGCGACGAATGCAACAAATTGAACTGGGGGTGGGTGCTAGACAAGTCTTTTGTACAATGGATTACAAGTGAACTAAGACTTCAACACGTTTATTCTAATATATTTGAAAAGGCCTGCGAAAATTATCGCGCCATCAACCCACGTGCTGTACATATTGTGCAACCACCCAGGTGGTGTCACTGCTATAGTTGTTAAGTCTTCGACATAAAATGCTGCGTCACGTATTGGAATATATGCGATGCAAGGAAATCTTTCTTTTATCGAGCTCGTAGACGATATATATATTTTGATATTATGGAAGAAAACCATGATACTTGTTGGCTGAAATCCGTATCAACTGACTCATAACATTTCAAACTAATATGCTGCATTGAATCGACATGTTTCTTTGACAATGAAATTTCAGATTTGAATGTCCTTTTGTTGTTTTCAAAGGAAGGAGTAACTACACCTTGTTGACATATCTCGATCTGCCTACTGAACGAATTCAACAGCCATTGTGTTAGTTACTTAACAGGTTCCTGTGAAGCACTCACTTCGCACATGCACTAAATAACAAAGTTTAATTCGAGACAGATTGAATGCTAGGATAACAGAAATGCTTTGTTGAACATTTCTGTGTTTACACTGTATCCTAAATCTTGTAGCTTATCACACTTCTGTGTATTACACATAATTCAGCTACATAACATTCTCTTCATGCATACCTTAGACCATAAGATTTCATCAAAGAATGCCTTATCAAAATATACCCCTTTCACAAAATAACCACATCAGCACTCATCAAGCAACTCCGTTAAGGATTCTTATAGTACGAAGTCAAAAAGTTAAGGTAGTTTAACTTGTCCTAGATGTAGAAATGGGCTATTTTGGTTTTAAGAACAACAAAGTTCAGCGAAGAGTCTCTTTTCGGCGCCGAATTCACTCACTTAGCTGTACAATCGCATTTATATATAATTATTTTGTGTGTGTGTGTATAAGTACATTAGAATTGTCAAACAAAAATAAAATAAACATTAGTAAGGGTGACTGTTTGCGTCATCAAAATCTTTCTAAAATGTGATGAATAATCAAGATTGCAACCAGAGGGGGAGGGGTGAAGATTGGTAAGTACTGACAAGGGTTGCGTAATATGAAATAGGATATTAATGGAAGCACGTGCCTAAAATAAATAGGGTTAGTTAAGAAGAAGATGTTACTAAGACGTCATACAAAAATTCAAAAAACAGAAAAAATTATTACAAAGTAGTAGAAAAAGAGACGTTTAGCGAAGAGTCCCTTTTCGGCGAATTCATTTTGTTAGCTGTACAATCGCAAATATATATGGGTTATTTTGTATGTATGTGTACATTAAGTTTGTCAAACAAAAATACAATTGGTTATAGTTATTTTAACTAAACAGGTGAAAATTGGTAAGTTTTGGGTGGAATTACGTAATGCAAAAACTTTCAATAAAATTGGGTGTTAGTGAAACTAGTGTATCTACCAGTGTGTATCTACCAATTCACCTGCTCGTGTGGAGCCAGGTATATCGGCTGTACCCAGCGTTCGCTATCCAAACGTATCACCGAACACTTACCAGCATGGTTTTAAAAAGGAGAAAAACGATTTCCCAACAGCTCTATCTTAGAACATCTGATAGATTCCGGACACCAAGCTAGACGCCAAACAAACTTCAAAGTCGTCTACAGAATACGGAGCACTCTTCCTAAAAGTGTACGAATCAAACTTCTTCAAACTGCAGAAGCAATGGCAATTCACTTGCTAAGCCATGAACTCTGCATACAGAAGTTCGTTCAGTCACTACACTTACAATGGACATAATCTATCTTAATACCCGACAGATAAATTCTATTTCTCTCTGTCTTTTCATTCGTATTATTTTATCTTTCAATTGTAATATTTTTAAATTTTCAAGTTTCCTATTCTCTACCCCGACCCGATTTAATTTCTACACCTCATTTACACTGTTACTGACTTGACCAACGCTCAATTTTTAGTCCCTTTTGAAATGGCATTATTCTCTACCCCACCTCTACTTAGTCTCTACTTGTAAGTAACTGTGCTGCTATCTTGACCTAAGTTGAAACATTTTAGTCAATTATATCACGTCATCTAACTTACTAACTTAATATTACTTTAGTTACTATCTAATTAACCTTGTTTCTATATTAGATCATTCTTACATTACCTAATTAATTCTGTTTGTCTGCCTGTTTTTTTAATTGCTTTCAACTCTTGTATTCATTTCGAACTCTTACGTAATTTCATATTCTCTACTTTGTTCCTATGTTTATCCCTAGTACAACTCAATCATCAAACTAATCATATTATTACGTAACTCCTTTTTAACAACTGTTTGTGACATGTCAATACCTTCGTTGCTACAATAGTTTCATTAACACCCAATTTCACTGACAGCTTTCGCATTATGCAATTCCACCCACAGCTTACCAATTTTCCCTTTTTTATTTTTATTCCTTTACGTTCCCAGTGGAAAATACTGCTTCGAGCTAGATGCTTGAAGTTTCGGTAGCAGTTTAGTTTATTTTCATGGGATGGGGTTGCTAGCCTCATACCCAACCTTTTCTCTTTACCAGTATTATTACTGGCTTGGCGAGGTGAAGGAGGGCGTTTGCCGGGGATCGAACTGCAAACCACATTCGTGGTCGGCAAGCATTCTACCTCTGTACTGCCGGCTCAGAGAGGTGGCAAACTCAATGTACATATACATATGAAATATATTTGTACAGCTAAAAAATGAATTCGCCAAAAAGGGACTCTTTCCTAAACGTCTTCTCTTTTTCTATAAAGTAGTAGAACTTGGAATTACACCCAAGGTAGAAGGCGGAGATGGAGAAGTTGCTTCAATGTGTTCAAATCGAGGTTTTCTATGTGGATCGCTAAGGCCTTGGCAATTCAAAGTACACAGAAGCTTACCGTTTTTGGGAGGCTTCTTTTGACCTTGTAGATGACTATGAATTAATTCTCCTTGCATAGTGCGTGACCAGTGTTAACTTTATGTTCAATTACAGCACTGTTTATTGATCAACTTTTACCTTTTTGCATCGAAGTGGGATAATGTTCTTTGAATCTTTTAGATAAAACACGCATCGAAAGATCTATATATCTTGCTCCACATGAACAAGTCTTCTGTGCTTTAATATCCGCTAATTTCGTCAGATAAAAGGTGTTTACTTCAGGTATATGAGAAATGCACTTTGTCTCTAGTATAACTTCGAAAATTCGAAGCCCCTTTGTTCCCCTCAGAAAGCAAAAGAATAAAAAGTACATAGACTTAGTAAAATGTCATATCATTAATCTGTATTTATCAAATCACTTTTTTGCGCTGACTAAGCCTCATAACGATTTTATAATAAAGAAAATTTGTATAGTTAGAGCATTTTAAATGAAATCTGAAAAAGGTTGTATTTTTTAGAAGTAGCGGGAATTTAGGATAAATCCTTTTCAAATTTTTAAGTGTCGTTTTCCAGGGATTTCAATGATTTCAATTCTGATTACGAATTGACATCAATCAGGGAACCACTGAAAACCAGGGAGTACTGGACAATTGTTTCATTCTTATTTGCAACTCTTTAGCAGTAAGCACTCATCACTCCACCAAAGAGCACACCCAGGACCTTCTGAGGACAAGGCGAACTTGTATACCATTCAAATATTGGGATGAACTCCAGTGGCTCATCATTAATTCTAACTCCTCCCAATCCGCAATATGGTGTTACCTCCAGTCAATGTCATTGATAAATATCCGTTCTCATACCTGAACAGTGGATCCCATTTGTCACGACTTCGTATTAGAACTTCAGATTTCTTCATCTTGTAGTTGGGTTTGCAAGGATTTGATTGTTTTCAGTTTTTTTCATCACAAATCGGCTCCATTTAAAGAACCGTGGCTTCAACTTAAAATTCAGTTTTTCATGTGAACATTTTTATTTTGCTGTGGTTGCGTTCTCTGAGTTGGATGGTTAATTTGCGAAACTTTCATCACCCTACTAGGCAACATCTTCAGCACATACTTCAATTCGAAGTGAGCTTTTAGATTTCTCCACGAGTTTATTAATCATCTCTCCTGGTGACCTTGGGCGTGGCTGGTTGTTTTTGTGTGTTTTCTAGGCTACTTGTATTGGAACTGGTTGTTTCTTTGACTTGAACTTTGACCCTTTGTGTCTGAGGTTTCTTTCTTATCGGTTGATAAATTTTGTCTATCTCGATGTGTCTATTAATTGATTATTCACTGGAATACCATACCAAATACTGAATTACAACAGTAACAATCCAATAGCACTATTCAAGAGGGCCAGCACTCATTGCAGCACTCCCACCTTAAGGAAAATTGAAGAGAGATATCTCATGGACGTCTTCCAAAAAAATGGATATCCACGGAATTTCATCAAAAGACATATACCCCCAACCTATCAAACCAAAAGCCCCCAAGGAAAGCACAAAGAAAGTCGCCCTGCGATATATAAAGGATTTATCAGAAATCACTGCGAGGCTCGTCAAACCTTTAGGAATTGACGTCGCACACAAACCAACAAAATGATTTCACTCAGTTCTATGTCAACCAAAAGACCCAACAATGAAAGAAGATAAACCCAACATCATCTACAAGATAAATTGTAACGACTGCGAAAAACACTGCATTGGCCAAAGTGGACGTCCCCTTCGTCTTCGTATCCACGAACATAAGCTAGCCGTCAAAAGACATGACATCCACTCCCTCATATCACTACATACAGACAACCACGGACATCGATTCGACTGGGACAACCAACGTTCAAATATTAGACAGAGGAAGCATCAAGAATGCTAGAGAATTTTTAGAAGCTTGTTATTCCAGTGAATCATCAATCAATAGACACATGGAGATAGACAAAATTTATCAACCGATAAGAAAGAAACCTCAGACACAAAGGGTCAAAGTTCAAGTCAAAAAAACAACCAGTTGCAATACAATTAGTCTAGAAGGGGTGAAAACATACAAAAACAACCAAAGAGTCACGTCCAGGAGAGATGATTAATAAACTCGTGGAGAAATCTAAAACCTCACTTCAAATTGAAGTATGTGCTGAAGATGTTGCCTAGTAAGGCGATGAAAGTTTCGCAAATTAACTATCCAGCTCAGAAAACACAACCACATCAAAATCATTCACCTGAGCTACAAATCTTCTCCATCATATCTGAACTTTTTTATAAATACCACTTTGAACAAACAGTTTCAGCACTGACAACTATATTTTTGCGCCTAATGGATTTTTTTAATCGTTCACTAGAATTATTTAACATTGATCACACTGACAATTTTCTAATTATTTATGCTTCTAGTCTCTTGTTTTTTTTAGTGCCTCCATTATTTCTACAGATACATACTACTACTATTACGGCTATTACTAGTAGTAGTATTAACAAAAGTCATTTCCTATATGAGATCATATTTATTATTAGCTTTTCTATTTGGTTGAAAGTTTTAAATCGCAAATAAAAACTTCCTCCTACTAGTAATTTGCTCAACAAAATAAAAGGAAAGAAGAAGAGAATTTTAATTAATATTCAAAAACAATCCGAACTATTGTAAATTACCATTTGAGTAGGTGTTTAACTAGAGATGAAAATGCTAGTGATACTGTACTGTAGTACTTTCTGTTTGATAGAAATTAAGTAAGTAAGTAAGTTTAGATTACATTTGTTTGTCTGTTTGAATTGCTCATTGGGAATCTGCTGTTTCTTCTCTTTGTTCAAGACAATATTGAACAACACTTACGCCATTGATGTTTACTGAAGATGGTTCGCATTAATACTGACAAGGTAATTAGGCCTTTTCCGTAACACGGCTTACCATTCTCTCTCTCTCTCTAAAAACTTTTAATAGTATTTAGCGTGTACCAATTTATTCCTATCTAGTTGAGAAGACGGAATTTTGAAGGGGAAAATAGAAAAAAGGAGAGAGAGAGGAATATTTAGAATTACACTATGACATAATTAAATATAGAATATTCTTCTTATTTAAGGGGAAAATGTGAAGTGAAGACAGGAAAAGGTTTCACTTAATGAGAAACTTTTCATTGAAGAGAAAGGAGAATTATTATTAGTAGTATTCAATAAGCATAAAGCAGAGAGATAGAGAGAGTGAGTGGAAGAGAGATGAAGACGAACCATCAATCTTATTTGATTTGTAATGAATGAAGCGTCTTCCTTGCTAATTCTGTATGTCAATTTTTTCGTTTCATTCTAAGTTAATCTGTCAACGATGAAATTAGTGACAAATTACTCATAGAACGAAGGACCTTCAATTTTTGTCTTATAAGGTAATAATGTTTTCGTATTCGAATTAATGGCTGTTAAATTAAATTTTCACGTAAACAGATCACTCCGCTTCTGCCTTCTTTCAAACCAACAAAATCAAAATGAAAATCAAGCGAATACTTTTATGAATAAAGAGAGTACAACAGGTTTCCATATTTTTTCGTTCAGGCATCGATTGCATAAAAAATTTGTTTGTTTGTTCATTCCTTATTTTCAGAGTGGAATGTACAGCTTTAACGTTTCGTTGACGGTGGCATTCCTTTTATTGGGGGAGTTACTAGCCTCACATCCATTCTTCCCTCCTTTCTCCAGCTTACTATCTGTTGGATCTTTTGGTTTTCACAATAGCGAATGAAGTGATTGTGTTGGCTGGCTGGCTTGTGTGCCATATCTATTTCAAACGGTCTTAATATTCTAGCTATTATTTTAGAGATTTTTTTTGTATATGGTAGGATGAATTTTCTTGTAGTCTTTGATGATGGTTTCTTGTTGGTGTTGTGATTCTATTTTAAACACTTTTTGATGAAACTGGGCGGATAATCATTCTTTTTGAAGACCGTTAGTAGGTATCTTTTCTCCATTCTCTTCAACACCAGATTAGTGCTACAGTGTGTTTGAACTCTTTTGGACAATGTTTGCACACCGTTTCTTTTGTGGCTAATTGGGTTATTACTACTATAGTTGAGTATTCGATCTGTGTGCTTTGATTTTCTATATACCTGTGTTTCTAAATTTACTGTGTTAGGTCGCTTGATTTAGACATCTAATCATGTAATTTTGTCGTCAAATTCTTCTTCTCTTGTGAATTTAATGTCTTCAAATTTGCTGTTTATTAATTTGTGGGTATATCCCAAAACATTAATGAAAACCAAAAAGACATTCAAAGTGATCTACCAGGTAAAGAACAACCTACCAAAGGCAGTACTCTTTGGTCTTATTTGCATTTCTGAAGCCTTACCTATTCAGTTGGAAAAACCAGAATTAATGTATACAAAAGCAAATCATCCAACCACTTCTACTATTATGGTAACAAACGTGTTGACTTCGACTGACTTGATGTTTGTTTGCTTGTTTTGCTGTTTCTTTCTATTTCCTTATAACATTTGCGATTTGTAGAACTCTTACATAATGCCGAATTTTCCCTTGTTTCTATTTGCATCCTAGTCGCAACTCACTGATTAAACTACTCACCTTATTACGTAACTGTATCACGCTTATTCTACTTCTTTCATGTGTTAATTAACATTAATAAATATTTCATCATGAAATGACGTTGGTTAGAGAACCGTTGAAAAACCTGGGAACACTATACAGCTGTTTCGTCCTATTTTGAGACTCTTCACACTATGTACCCGCTTAGGTTTGAACCCAGGACCTTCTGGTTGCAAGGCGAGCTCGTAGACCGTTAAGCCAATGGGACCCGATCCAGTGACCAGTCCATGAATTTCAACTTCTGCCAATTCATGGTATGGCAGTTCATGATGAAATCTTTAAACCAATAAAGTCCCTAAACATCAACACTTAAATATTAATAACTATGATTTTCGGACAGCACATCGCCAATGCTCTCTTATTATTAATCTTCACCCCCGCCCTAGTTAGTTAGATTACTCATCACATTTTCGAAATATCTTGACAACAGTAACCCTAAGTTATCTTTATTTTTATCGGACAAACCAAATGTATACACTTACAAAAATAAGTATATATGTATTCGCAGTTGTACGGCTAAGTGAATGAATTCGTCGTCGAAAAAAGACTCTTCGCTAAAATACTACGTGTTTTGTTTTTATTAAAGAGTGATTGTCGAGCGAGCTATGTTTGAATACTAAAAGACATATTGTATCACGGATTACAAGCTTATCACAATGTTTTCCTGCAGATTTGCTCTTAGTTGATCTTCAGAGTGCTTATCAGGGTGACATAAAGTTTTAAAAAATCAGTATTTTACCTGGCATAATTCGTCAGTTTCAGCGTTCTTTCATATTTTATCCCTTAAAAAGCTATCAGTTTACCTATACCCATGACTTTAGGTACATCGGCTAAAGTCAGAAAATTCATTCCACAAGGATACGATACCACATTTCAACATGATTTTACAGATAGGAAAAGCTAGGAGCGGGTGAGAATCTTTTTCAAGGACACTTGACTAACTTCTGTCACTCGAACAACCCTGAAAAAAATTTTAAAATCATTTGTCAAACTTAGGCAAATCTGACGCGTTTTCTTTGTTTCAAAATTCTAAAAAGAAACAAAGAAGACTTTGGTTATTCCAAAATAATAGTTACTGAACATAGAACAGTCTTTTCGATAACTTCATCATCAGGTTCTACGGCTGTATATGTACATAATAGTGAATGAATTAGTGTCATTAACAACATTAATATCGTCTGAATAACATCGATTCAATAATAATGGTGATATCAGTGGATTACTGTTCGATAGCATCAACCTAACCATACACTGAATATGAGATAAGTTAGGGAAGATAATAATACAAATTCATGAATTTCTAGTCTCCACTGAAGGCCAGGGTAATAGTAATAGTGGCTGGACTTGCTTCTTTTGTACTCAGAAAACGGGTTGTTTCAGGCGAATCGCAATAGCTTCTTCTGTGCGGTACCTGAGTGTTATCTACAGTCCCTAACTCTACCTAGGCCTTAGAAGAGGGAATAGGTATCAAAACACTTATTTATTTATCTACCTATTTTTGTTTTGTTTATTTAATCTGTGTACTTTTACCTTATTTTTTTTACAATTGTTACTCTTCTTGTTATAACTTTGAATAGTTTCAGTTATTATTTCACTTATTGCATTCATTATTTTCATTCAATATATTTCTTGCAGTATGAAACTCCATCTTATCAAATTTCTCACCTTGTTCATTGGTGTTCCATTCGCTTACTTATTTAATTTATTTGTTTATTTATTCCCAGGTGGAACATGGAGCTTTAAGTTGGAGATTTGAAGTTGCAGTGGCAGTGATTTCTTATTTTTACGGGATGGGGCTACTAGCCTCATACCCAACCGTCTCTCTTTACCGACATTACAACTAGCTTGGCGTGTGTCGGTCGAGGGTCGAGCCCCCAACCACATGCGTGGTTGGCGGAGGTTCTGCCTGTGGACTATCACCGACTCCATTTGCTTACTAATCCTGTAAAATTTGCTTCCCTTCCCAAGATCCATACACCCATACTATCATATATGTGTATATATATTTACGGCTGTAAAGTTTGATAAAACATTCAGTGGAAAGGTTCCTTTCGTTAGATATTTTTTTCTATATGTTCTCATGAGAATCACTGAAGAAATTAAAAAGTGAGGACAGCAAAGTCAGTGGGATAATATGATACCATAGTCGACATTCAGCTGAACGGAAGCATGCGTCCATGGTGATCAAAAGTGCCCCCGGTAAACTGTCTAGAAGAGCTTCACTATGTCTTCTATCATAACCATATCAGTAGCAATCACCACCAGAAGAATTGTGTCTAACCGCTTCGTTGAACTTGGACTACAGTAAGATCAACTGATTCTCCATAAACACTGATAGTTAACACTGTAAATCCCTAACACATTTTTATCCCTTCCATGCCTTTGTTTCATTGACAAACTATTATTTCAGACCTTTATTATTATGGCTTACCTTAGGATTATGTAATGCTTTGCAAATGCTTTAATGTGTGAAAATAATCCTTTCATTAAACTTTAATAAATTTTTCATTATCTGATAATCGTTCACTAAAAGTACTTTTTATGTTTACACGACAGTATCGTTATTATTTCATCATTATTATTATTGTTATCACCCTTAAACTTCATGTCTAGAGTAACCCATATGTTACCTTGGTACTCTGTAGTTTTCGCACTGTCTCTCACACCACTGACTACACTCACGCCTTGAAACTTATACTTTTTGTTTATTTCAAATACACAAACATTACTGAATGATTTTATCCTTATTTTGTCTGATGGTGTTATTGACTATACATTTAATATGGACTTAGATGGTAATCTGAATTCGTTGACTGTTATTCCATTCTGTCTTCACATCACAACACACTTTTTGATATAATTCTTTTTTCATTCCTTTACATTCCCAGTGGAACTTACTGCTTTGAAATAGAGGCTTGAAGTTTCGGTAGCAGTTGCGTTTATTTTTATGGGATGTGGTTGCTAACCTCATTCCCAACCAACCTTCCCTCTTTACCTGTCTCATTACTGGCTTAGCGAGGTGTAGCAGTGCATCGGCCGGGGACTGAACCCCGAAGCACCCGTGTGGTTGGCGAGCATTCTACCTCTGTGCCACCGACGCACTAAAATAATTCTAATTTGCCTTTACTGGCTATTACTATATGCTAACACATTAATGGATTTATAATTATAGAGCCTGAAGAAGAATTTACTGAGAACAATATATTTTTGAAGATGAAGGTCATTAATATCATGTAACCAAATACGCGGAGAGTTCAATGGATAGTCTTTTGGTACATATATATGCATAACAAGAATATTCCAGAGTTAAGGGACGAAGCTGGACGATTAATAGAGATGTGAAATACGCTATGATTGGTCATCATGGCGTATCCAGTGTCGTGCTTCTAGTCCTTAGTGTTGGTACAGAATGGATTGTATCAGTTAGGTTTACAAAATTAACCTTAGAGTCAGATAATTCAAATGATTCGGAGTGATTAAAAAAAGTTGACTCTTAAATATTCTCATGATTTTCCTATATGACCCCAACACTCAACTCTTCGTGTATTCAGTTACTTGATATTAATGATTTGTACGTTGTATGTTAGTAGCATAGCGGTATAATGCTCACCGACCACGCAGGTGGTTCAGGATTTGATCCCCGGCCGAAGCGCTCCTTCACCTCGCTAAGCCAGTAATAAGACAGGTAAAGAGGGAAGGTTAGGCATGAGGCTAGTAATCCCATCCCGTAAAAGTAAACACCACTGCTAACGAAACTTTAAGCCTCTATCTTGAAGCCGTATGTTCCACTGGGGAAGTAGAGGAATAAAAAAACGTTTCAGTTAAATAACTGAAGTAAATATTTTAATGTTGACATTAAAACTGTGTAGTGGAAAACAGCCGACTAAATAATAATATTATTATTCTCTTGGGTCCTGAAAAAATATAGGCATTTAACAATCGGGTTCACTTCATCCTTTTTTCTGCAGTCCTCTTTAGTTGGCTCAGCAATTGCCCATAAGCTCTCATCTCCCCCTTCTCACACAATCTCCTCTGTGTCACCTTCGGACCAGTGTCCAATTAGTCGCTTACCATTCGAGCTTACCTAGCACACAAAGTCACTCAAAGGTCTTCTCAGGATTAGTCCGGCTCATCTCCATTTCCTTCGGCATATTTTTCAGGCGAAAGGTTCTTGGATGATCCATCGCACTACAAAGTTCCATGTTGCTTATCCTTTCCAATCGGCCATGTGATCTACAGTATCAAATCAAGGAAGGCAGTTATTGATGAAAGTCTGCAACGTTTTGGAAAGGATTTTGGTGATATGTCGATTTCTGAACGATAGAAATAATACTGATATCATATTATCCCACTCAATGTTTTTGTGTTTTCACTTCACCTTCAGATTTGAACGTTTATTTGAAAGTAATCTGATAGATTTGAAGTATAAAAACTTCACCTTATGCGATGCATATGTATGTGATATTTATTTTTTATGTGTATACTACTCTTCTGAAGTGTAGTAGTTTCGTAAACCACATTTTTGTACTTGATAGATTATTCTGTCCAACTTACTACCTGCTTAAATCACTAAGCTGACAAAGCTTCCATCTTTTGAAATACATCTTATTGAAGTATTGGTTTTGTAGGGATATTTTGTTTGATTGGTTGAAGGATTTCATTATGAGCTGACATTGGTTACAGAACCATCGGAAAACCTGCGAGTGCTGGACAGCACTCTTTCGCCCTCCTTTGAGACTCTCCAACAGAACGCACCCACCACCATGGTTTGAACTCAGGACCTTCTGGTTACAAGGTGAGCTAGCTCGTAGACCACCAAGCCACTGGGACTCGATATAATGGTCAGTCCATGAATCCCTACTTCTGACAATTCATGACATAGCGCGACCACTTCTCAATGTCTTCTTCGATGAGTTTCTGCCTCAACTTCAACCTGCTTTACCCTACTGGTCACGGCTTCCCACTAGAACTCCAGGCTAACTGCCTGAATAGGGCCAGTCGCTATTGGGCATCAGATTAATTTTCAAGTATTGGTTTTTTAGGAATTACTATTTGATTGGTTGGAGGATTTCATCATGAGCTGACATCTTATTTACTCTGTTTCATTTTGTTTTAATCATTCAATTATATTTTTGGATCCCAATATGTACGCATGCACATTTTCAAATAGATTTCAGCTTAATGCTATGAATTTTTCGAACGAAATGCAGGAAAACACTCAAGGTTACTGATAGAATGTTGCTTTAAATAATATATTAACAACTGTTAATTCACTGGAAGATTTATACACAAGGAGTAAATATGTCTCGGTAGAACACTCTGAGAATTCTGTATTATGTATGAATGCATTTTTAAGATTATTACTGTTTAATTTTTTCACTCATATTCATTCCTTTGCGTTCCCAGTGGAATAAATGACTTCAAGCTTCATCACGCCCAGCCTTCTCTCTTTCCTTGGCTTACAACCAACCAGTAAACTTGGCGAGTTCCGGGAATCGAAATCCGGACCACTTGAGTGACTAGCGAGTGTTCTACCTCTGTAGACGAGACTCACACTTAGATGATGAAAACAAAAATACTACCCAGAAGATTTCAACATAGTGAAAATATTCATTCATACATCTCGAACAAACAAAAAATGAGCGAGGAATATCCCTTTCGATAATTTCCTCTTCTGGCTGTAAAATTATATACATCTTTATATACATAGAATATTCTAGAATAGTAGTCAATAACGATATTAGCGTTTTTTAAATAATATCGATTTGTTAAGTAGGATAAATGGAATTACAGTTAATTACAGATGCATAAATTATGATGATAATAAAAATATAATAGAAAATAGAATATCAGATAAAATTAAGGAAATTCCTAAACAAATTGAGGATCATTCGAACCTAGATGGTCAAGGTAAGGACAATGTCTGAACCAGCTTCTTTTGGACACACAAATCAGGCTTCTTAATGTGGATCCCAACAGCATCAGTATTATGTAGTAGACGAACTCTTAAGGCGAAGTTAAGCTTTTTTGGTATGCGGTAAATGACTCTGGAAGCCTCGTTAACGTCAATCTTGTGTTCTGTATCCACAACATGAGATAGAATAAAGATATGAATGGACTTGGTTTGTCCCTTACTTAACCACACAGGATGGTGTTCGGAAATCCGACGAGGGACACGTCTAACTGTAAGGCCAAAGTAACTGACTCCATAGGAGCAGTTTAAATCTCTTGCTTTCATCCTCTACCTTTTAAACGTTTCTATTATTAATCTACTAAGTGAAAGCCGGTGAAAAGCAATAACAATCTGAAAATACTAATGTTCCTTTTAGTTATTTTGATATTCCGAATTAAATTTTCAATTTTCAAATTAATTTTTGATTTGAAATTGACAAAGATCATGATATGTGATATTCTTAATATTATAAATGGAAATCAAGAGAGGGGAAGAATAATTGCTTGATGCTATAAATTACTTATTGATTAATATGAGTAGTTGGACACCTCTCAGTATCAACCAGTAGTATTTACTAGCTAGAGCAAAATGATCTAAGCATCAGATGACCGTTCCTGTCCTTTGTGTTCAAGCTCATCAGCCACGTGCCTGATTTGACTGAGAGAGCCAAATCAGCGTTGAAACCACTCGAATTCTGATTAGGTGCTGGAAAGCTCTGATTAGCTCAGTCCTAAACGAGTAAAACTGCCGTCAGGGGCTTAGGTCACTATAATCTGGTTAGAAAAAACAATTCCGGCTGATTTGAGCAGTATTCAACCGCTCAAATGAGTCAGTCAGTGATAAATGTCTGAAGCTTTATTAGTACTAAGTTGAGCTGTATCACCAGGTGTCTCCAGCCATTGGTGTTTACCATCCCGAGGACCCCAATCAGTCAGGAGGTCTGGCTGCCTTAAACTAAATGTTATGGATTTTATTGACTAATGCCACGATGTTTCCGTTTGACCACCAGTACCTCTTTCTTTTCCAACATTTCGAGTCAAGGAAGGCAATGACTAGGGATGCATGCACTACACACGTCCTAACCATCGATGTAATTTCACAACCTTGTCGACTGAAATCCCCTCCTTAACCAGCACTCTACCGATACTTTACCTCAATATTACTCACCATGTTATACTATCTAACATGGGAGATGGAACAGAGACACCTATGATTAAAGACAGTTAGGAAGCCTTTTCGTGTCTTCCACTTTTAATGGCCAAGTCTCGCTCATAGCCATAAAGGCAGCCTCAATAGAAAGAAGTTCAGTAGTCCTTTGGTAAAATATTTTTACTTTGACGTTAGCAGAAGTTATATTTACCTAGCAAATACAGATGAAATCACATTTATATCATGACGCCTGATTTATTAAATATTCTATTTTAGTGCAAATTACACAACAGTATTGAAGAATTATGACAAATATAAATATATATGCGCTGACGTTATAGTGAATAAATCACGAGTTTATATAACATTCAATCCGAACTCTGATAAAACAAATATTCCTTATTTAAGACCACTTTTTTTCATTTATATAATGTGTAAAAATGACTTTGATGCTAATGAGCTTTTAATTTGAACTGTGTAATTTACAAATGACAAATATAATTATACCTAATATCCGTTTGTCCAAGCAGTTAGATAGAATTAGAGTGATCTAATGTGCTAAGTTGTCAAAGCGCTATAACAACCTCAAACAAGTGAAACTGCTGTCCAGTGTTTAGACCACTTCGATCTGCCTATCAAGCACTATTGTTTTATATTACTTGTTCCAGCTACACATACCAGTCAACAATACATATCGTCTTACTCCACCTTTTTCGGAATATTTGTTGGGTTACTTTGTTTCAAAGTTTTGTAGTGGTAGGTAATTCCCTAGAATTACTGGCCACACCATTCGTCACTGAACATTGGATGCTGGTCCCCACTGTTTTAGTTGATTTGTTTGTCTGAAGGCTTCCGGTCAAGCATCCATGCGATTTGGAAGGCTGTCGTGGTACGTTCGTTCGTTCATTCTTGCACGATCCCTAGCTAGTTAAGCATTCATCTCGCACTCCGATTTAGTCCCGAAATATAATTCTTAATTTGGACGATCGATTCTGATGTTTCGCTTTGCCTTTGGTCTACGCTGAACGAATACTATAGAAGTTGTGGGTATAAGATCTTGCGTTACCATACTTCGTACTATCCTTGAACATCAACACCCTTAGCCTCTAAAGTTTTTCGTTGCTTATATTTTCTGCAGAGCTGTCTAATCTTCAATATCGAACCAGCAAAAGCACATGTTATTTGAATTTTTATTAGTCAACTGGAAATGCATTAAGTGGATCAAGTGACAAGTCTGCGAACCGTATAGCAAAACTGACTTGATTTTAATGCCAACTGTACATATCTTGTTATTTGTGTTAAATGTTGTGGATCTCTACAGTGATTTCAGAGTAAGCCTATTTTGCTTCCCCGGGGCGACTCTGTTCGGCCTTGTTGTTACTATACGTGGTTGAAACGATGCCCCATAGATCAGTTATGTGAGAGAGATGATTTCCTTTGGACTTCTGTCATTAGTTTGTACGGGAGTTGTATCTTCACCATCTATGTGTTCTGTATGTCCAGCTGGGGTCCTGTCTTCTCTGACTCTTCTGAAAACTTATAAATCTTTAATTTTCTGCAAAATTAGATTTAAATCATCTGTGAAATCCAGACCGTCTACAGTCTTTTCATCACTCCAACGTATGCTGATTTTACCACTCTCCACGGTCTACTGCTTGAACTAGTTCACCAAATTTAATAATCACATCCTTGTATCACAGATATCGTACACTAGTTCTTCTTGCTGTCGAAACCAAGACTATGACTACATTTCGCTCATCATTACCAGCAAGTAAGAAACTTTATTCGGAGGTTTTTGTCGATGAATTTCATTGTCAAGATAGAAATAATTGTCATTTTATTTAACTATAACTATATTTCCAATATTTAAAATCTTGAAAACTAAGGAAATGTAGTGATAACAATGATTCCATAGGCCAAATTATGTAGGAATTTTAAATGGGTTTCCCACTTAAGTAACTTTTCTATCCTATTGCTCCGCTAAATCAACTGTATCATTTACTTGTCTTAGTAGTAGTCAGCTAACAAACAGATAAATCGTTCATAAGTTGACTTTGTAACGTATAAACACTATTACTGAATCAGCAACTGTTCACTTTCGTTATACTCTGTTAACACTTGAGCTTTATTAGTTATATCTCGTATAACTCTATCATGACGGAACAAACAATTGTGCAGCAGGTATGGTCCTTGCTTAATATTCACACGTTCTATTGACGTCACAAGTGGCGTGAATTAATCGAAGAAATTAACGGTCCTAGTGTTTATGTAGAGACTTAGTTTGCTGCCGAAAACCAAATGCTAGTGGGATTCCTTTGAATAGCATAGTGGTCAATCCGTGAAAGCATTCCTCCTTCACCCTTGCTTCTGAAGATCAAAAATGTCTTGAAAAATTATTGAAGTGCTCCTACTAAAAATATTTTCAGCTTAATAATTTCCTAGAAATATATCATTGTTACCTGCAGGATTCACTTACATTGCGCAGTTTGCTTCTAACCCTCATTTTCCCAAATATGTTTTATAAATTTTCAAGAATTGGTTTTGTGGGGATTTTATCTGACTGGTTGGAGAATTTCATCATAAGCTGAAATCGGTTGCAGAGCCATTGGAAAACCTGCGAGTACTGGACAGCTGTTGCGTCCTAGCCCTTTGGGACTCTTCATCAGTATGCGCCTACAGACAGGGTTCGAACCCAGGACCTTCTCGTTACAAGGTGAGCTAGCTCGTAAACCATCAAGCCACTCAGACCTGATCCAATGGCCAGTCGATGAATTCTAACTGCTGACAATTCACGACATAGCGCAATCGCTTCGCAAAGTCTTCTTCAATGAGTTACTGCCTCACCTTCAACCTACTTTACCCTACTGGTCACGGCTTCCCATTAGAACAACAGGTTAACTGCCTGAATAAATATTATTGATGTATTAACTGTCCCATATTTTGGAGAATTGCAATAATCCGTTGACAGTGATTTATATTAAGGTGGTATATGACTGATATGCCTTTGTGTTAATGTGCTTTACTTGCCCACTTTATTTACCCAAATAATAAATCTAAAGTTTTATAGGAATTTTTATTATCTGGTCTTTGAATCCAGAGTCGAACGTAGGGCCTCAGGTGAACACCTGCATTGCACTAAGTTTTCTGGCATCACTTTCAACCGGCTTCATGGCTGACCATAATCTTTCATTCCTTCACCTCATAACCTCCTCTGTATCAGCCGTCGATGTTCAGCTGTACGTTTTATACTGGAGTTCCGCTGAAGGAGAAATGAAATTACATATTTTTGTACTAATATTTAATTTCAGAGGAGTTTTATTTAATTTGTTTTATATGCTTTAGTGTTTCAGTGGTGAAATACTGGCCAACCACACAGTAGATCAGTGGCTCGACTCTCAACTAATGCTCTACTTAACCGCATCTGGTTTACTAGTCACTATCAGGACTGGAAAAAAGAGGGAAAACTGGAAATGTGTCTAGCAACCTCACCGTGTGAAAAAGGCACCACCACTAGTGAAACTTTGCAAGCTTGAAGCTATATGTTCCACTCAGAAACACAAATTCATGTCCATTATTTCTGCATGTACTTTGTTTGAAAGTATACTAAGAAGTATATTTATTAAAAGATTAGTAGACGTTTGATAAGGAAGTTCCGTGGGAAAATTAGCCTTTTTGAAAATCTTTGTTGTTTAACGCTAGAATGACTTTGATTGTGGTGTCATTAAACAAACATTTATGAAATCTGAAGTGTGAATAGCTTTAAGTCGTTTGGCGATGACTAACAGTGGAGTCGTGGATGGAAATCCAGTCCTACTTAAAACTCGTCAGTGTGTGTGTGTGTGATTCCAGTCAACCCCAGCTGACCTTAAGGTGGATCTCACGACTAAGGAGTCTAGTAGGTGACTGTCTGATATTTGAAGCAATGGACGCTAGATTCAAATTTCAGTGAGTTACTCCATCACTCACTTGGGAGCATGTACATCCAACTGAGGAATCCTATGTAAGGCGAAGAACGCATTCTAGATTATCTCGCCTTTCGCCATCAAACGAATGAAATGAAGTCAATCGATTTGGGGAGCCAAAAGTTCGAATAACTACTTGTGAATAACTTTCGTTATATTTTCATCTTTGTGTATTAAAAGGAGACAGGCCATCAGAAATATTTCTTTTCACATTAAAATTCACTCATTATAACTTTATAGTTCCTGGTACCACTGCCATGCATCATAACAGTCACTGTTCAATTCCCGACCGGCTCACTCCTAAACCCAGCCTGGCTGACAGTAAGTCCAGGAATAGAGGGGAGGTTCGGCACGAGGCCAGCAACGGTGCCCTTTAATCATTTTCGTCTTTCCATTTTGCAGAAGTTGGAATGAAACTTGAAGAGCCTTCAAAAGGCATTTCAGACATTTTGTTATTCACAATACTGGTCTCATTATTGAATACCTCACTTCATTTTGAAATTTATATGGACTATATTTTAGAAATTGACCATGATAGATTCAAAGCTAAGGTATCCTCCTAAATAAACACGTTATACTACTGCTACGTTTTACACATTTCCTGTTTCTTAGTTATTTCAACTCTTCACCTGTTTAAAGCCTGTTACAGTAACTAATTCCGCCAAAATTATTAGCCTACACCTCTTATCGTCATTCAACCTCTGATGCTGGACTTCACAGTTGAATTCGACTAATCGAATTGACGGCACTCGGTGAAGCACTCACGCCATTTAGAACGCTTTCTTGTCACGTTTGATTGTTCATCTATCATCTATCCAGTTACTAAAGGATGGATCACTGTTAAACAATAGCGATCCTGAAAAATGCTTAGTATTTCGAACAAATGAAGTGTTGTTCAGATTCGACTTACTAACGTTTCTATGTTCCATGTTGAATAAGTACCCTGGGGTTGAGGGATAAAATATACGTACTATTATCCCAGGTGAACATAGAGAAAACAGAGGTGATGAAGATTCCTGGCCAACACCACCAACAGCAACAACAACAGACAACAATCAGCATAAATGGAGGGAATCTGAAAGAAACAACCTCTTTTACCTACCTGGGAAGCATCGTTTCAACTACAGGTAGAACTGACGAGGATATCAAAGCAAGAATCGGGAAAGCAAGACAAGCTTTCACTACTCTCAAGTCTGTGTGGAGGTCAACAACACTCAGCATCAAAAATAAGATCCGGATTTTCAACTCCAATGTGAAGTCAGTCAGTGCTACTATACGGATCAGAGACTTGCACTGCGCGTCATGAAGAGCACCTCAAACAAACTACAGACCTTCATCAACAGTTGTCTTCGCTCAATACTCAAGATCAGATGGCCGGCCAGAAAAGATAAGCAACAGAGATCTCTGGCAATGAGCGAACCAACCAGGAACCGATTGTGAAACAAATAGGCAGGAAGAAATGCAGGTGGATTGGCTGGCCATACTCTGAGGAAACCATCAAGTGACATCACTAGACAAGCCATTGCTCGAGTGGAACCCGAAAGGGAAGCGGTGAGTTTGTCGTCAGTGCGAGTGTGACTTGGAGGAGGTCATGAGAAGAGGAGATGAAAACGTTTGGACAGACTTGGAGCCAGGTGAAAACTTTAGCAGAGAACCGAACGCAATGGAGACGCACGGCTGAAGCCCTATGTTCCTCTAGGAATTAAATGAAACAATAATATATAATAATTATCTCATTGCTATCATCTGTGCTCATCAACTCCTTCATCTCATCAAAAGCCTTCGTTTAATTCTTCCACTTGTATAATTCCCAAAATTGCTTTCTCATAATAACTTATATACAGTCTAAATCAATGGAAAAGTGAAGTGGAGTTATCTTGTCTAAAACCGTCTATATTATACTTTCAATAATCTGTTTTGCTTCATTCAAAAAAAAATCCTAATGGTAGATCAAATACTCAATAGAAATGAATTTAAAAAATTCATTTCTTATGTTATTTCAGAAATTAGAAGTAAAATTATTTATATATATTTTTTTAATTCTAAACGTTTTAAAAAGATATGCAATATTTGTGATTATTAAAAACTAGAAAAGTATTCACTCATACATACACATGCACACACGCTTATCTGGATAACTGATTAGTTTTTGACGTGTTCTTTTCTCTGGCTTGTTTCATAAGCCTCATGCATCATGACATTAAGTAATCTATTTTGTATGCGAAGTGAATTAAACGAAAAAAGAGACTAGAATTATATTTATTATTATTCCCTTGGGTTCAGATTGGCAAATAGAATTTCAGCAGCACAATGTCATTTTACTCTGTTCTCCGCAGTCTGTTTTTAGAAGAATTCACCTCTTTCTTGTATGCTGTCTTCCAAAACATCCTCTGAGTAACGCCTACTTGGGTTTCACTAGAGAGCCTGGCTCACGATGTCACTCAGAGGCGTCCTCAGCTTATATTCAGTTCACCTCCACTCCCCTGTGTATATTTGTTGGGCGATAGGCTGTTGGTTGTTTCGTTACCAGAGTTCTTTGTGACTTGCTCTTTCTGGCCTGCCATATGATCTTGAATATTAAGCAAAGGAGTCAAATGCTGATAAAAGTTTGCAGTTGCCAAGTAATCCACAACAGGAAACTCACGGAATCCTTCGAAGTGAAGACGGGAGTAAGACAAGGCTGCCTACTATCGCCAATGATTTTCCTGATTGAGGTAGACTGGATAATGCAACAGACAGCGGGCAGCGAGGAAACAGGCATAAAATGGACCAACACAAAATCTTGGAGGATCTGAACTTCGCCGATGAAATATGTCTGATTTCCCACAAACTGGAAGATATGCAAGCGAAAACAAGAAGTTGGCTGAGGAATCATCAAAGGTAGAACTTCAGGTGAACATAGAGAAAACAGAGGTAGGTGATGAGGATTCCTGGACAACAGCAACAGCAACAACAACAGACAACAATCAGCATAAATGGGAGAAATCTGAAAGAAGCAACCTCCTTTACTTATCTACCTACCTGGGAAGCATCGTTTCAACTACAGGTGGAACTGACGAGGATATAAAAAGCAAGGCAAACTTTCATTACTCTCAAGTCTGTGTGGAGATCAACAGCATTCAGCATGAAAAATATGATTCGGATTTTCAACTCCAGTGTGAAGTCAGTGCTATTATACGGATCAGAGACTTGGCGAGTCATGAAGAGCACTTCAAACAAACTACAGACCTCCATCAACGGCTGTCTTCGCTCAATACTCAAGATCAGATGGCCGGCCAGAAAAGATCAGCAATAGGGATCTCTGGTAACGAACAAACCAACCAGGAACCGATTGTGCAACAAATAAGCAGGAAGAAATGGAGTAGGTGGATTGGCCATACTCTGAGAAAACCATCAAGTGAGTGACATCACACGCCAGGCCATCGCTCGAGTGGAACCCGAATGGGAAGCGGCGAGTTGGTCGTCAATGTGAAGTGACATGGAGGAGGTCATGTGAAGAGGAGACGAAAACATGTGGGCAGACGTGGAGCCAGGTGAAAACGTTGGCAGAGAACCGAACGCAATGGAGACGTGCTGCTGAAGCCCTATGTTCGTCTAGGAACTAAAGGAAACAATAATAAAAGTTTGCAGTAGGCTGTTGGAGATACTTGACATGCCAAGACTGTGAAGCGTATAGAAGTCAGGACTGTTTAAAATTCAGATTTTATTCCTTATGCTGAGTGGATTAAATATCCACACTGATTTCAGAGTAATGAACACCTGTCTTGCTTCCATGATCCTGCTTTTGACCTCATCTGTGATAGCTGCTGTTGAAAAGAGGCTGCCTAGGTAAGTGATAGAGGTAGCTTCCATTTAAATTTCTCCCAGTGATATTGACCGGTTTTTGTTGTTGTTGGAGTGTTACCTTAATCACCTCTGTCTTCTCTATGCTCACTTGGAGGCTTGTCTTCACTGCCTCTTCTGCCAGCTTGTTGGTTTCTACCTGTAGATCTTCTATTTTGTGTGACATTAGATATAAATCATACACGAAGTACAGATCATCTAGATTCCTTTTGTTAATCCAGCGTATATCCATCTTCTTCCTTCCCACGGTCTCTTAAATGATACAGCCCACCACAATAAGGACTATCTTCAATTATAGTAGGCGATCTTGTCTTACTCCTGTCTTCACTTCCCTGAGTTCTCTATTGCGAATCACTTGTTATGTGCCATCATCATATCGCCGTATTTATAAAGCTTTTGAGTATTTCTACCTCAAGTCTGTTGGAAGTCTGTTGGTTTGTCTATTCTACATCTGATTGTTCATATGGTATAATACTAAAAAGGAATGGTACCCAGTGGTACCATTTAATACAATTTCATTTGAATAACACATGACTCATTGTAAATCATACTTCTGACGAGTTAATGAATTAGACTAGTTTTCTCATGATGCTAGAAACTCATGCCTCGAAAACGATAAAGACTGTTCATCGCTTTATTAAATGTATCATTTGAAAGGATTGCAAAAAAGCTTATGGATTACGAAAATACCCGTTATACCAATTGAGCTGAAAATTATAATTCATACATTCGTTCAAAGAAGCCTAATGTTCTTTATGTTTATTAATGCTTTGCCGATTAACATGTAAAACATAATGTTTGGGTCCATGGCTTTCTGAATTGAGTTAGTTATCACATTAAATATCAGACCCACGATATGTAGTCACCAATGAAGATCACTTGTCGTTATATTCATCGCATTTAATAGAAGTGTAACTACTGCATGCATCTCTTGTCACTAATTGTATACTGACAAAGAAGCATTGTATTATAAGCCTACCTGTTCTGTTGAAACTGTTCTGCATACACTGTGAAGTTTAACATAACTAAAAGTTCCTTCATTTACAGAATGACGTGTTCACGCATGAAGTAGGAAAACATATCATTGATCCCTTTGATAATACTTGATAGTAAGTAGACAAACATTAAAATCATCAGAAATTGTTTTCCATAGTCTTCTTAGATATGAAAGCTATTAGCTAAAGGGATAGGAAGTATGTTTAGATACACTAAGCATATCCGGTTAACCCTAGATAATTACTAGGTGAAAGAACAGTTCCAAATTTCTTTTAAAAGTATCTGCTTAACTGAGACTATAAGCTTCATATGCAACTGGAAGTACTACCTATCAACTACTATTACTGATAAGATGTGCCTTTAACGTTCGATTCAAATTCAACGAAAAATCCTCTGTACATGAAGATGGTGTGGTTATGGAGTCGCTTCTTCATTCACTCCTAGCTGGCTGTTTTATTGCAAGTTTTGGAAACAATACCCACCATCCCTTGATCAGTAGACAATAATTTTATAATTCTCGAATATTGGTTGGTAGGGATTTGACTGATTGGTTGGAGGATTTCATCATGAGCTAAGATCGGTTAAAGAACCACTTGACAGCCAGCTGTTTCGTCCTAGTTTGCGTCTCTTCAACGATACACACTCATCAATCAAATCCCTACAAACCAATATTTGAAAATCAATCTGATGCTCACTAGTGACTCACTCTATTCAGGTAGGTAGTTACCTGAGGTTCTACTGAGAAGCCGTGACCAGTAGGGTGCAGCAGGCCCGGTGTGAAGACAAATTCTTGACGAAGACATTGGCTAGCGTCGCACTATGTCGTGAATTGGCAGAAGCTGGAATTCATGGGCTGGCGATCGGATCACGTCCCATTGGCTTAATCGTCTATGAGCTTGCTCTCCTTGTAACCAGAAGGTTCTGAGTTCGAACCGTGGCGGTGGGTGCGTACTGATGAAGAGTCCCAAACTACGCTGACGAAACAGCTGTCCAGTACTCCCAGGTGGTTTCCCAATGGTTCTCTAACCGATGTCAGCTCATGACTATATAAAATCACCTCAATACTTTAAATACCGTACTTTCTTTCATAAAATTCGCTATGGATCGAGAATCGACCCCGTTTTTACCACTTTTTGAATGTGCTACTTACCAAAAGATATGACAACTAGGTTTGAGGGTTAATATACCGAAATCACCATTGACTGAATAGTTTACTAACTCTCAGAACTTTCTTCCAGTGGCAAGGAAGGATCCGTAAACTCTGTTTAAAAGATACACTAGAGACTAAATTACGATCCCTACTTGATATATTTTCAGAAAACTGATACCCAACCCAAGCGAGAGAGAAAAGCTGCCATTTCTGAAGGCTGCGACTGCTCCCTAGAGAACTCTGTCCAGCTTCTTAGATCTTCATACAAAGCATCGCCGGATAACTGCTTCTCAGTGTTACACAAAGTCCTTCATTAAGGCACGGAATGGCTTCGAATACACTACTTAAATGTAGCTGAATCACTGGATATTCGGGGCTTTCAACCACACCTCTGTGTTCAAGGCATTAGATGAACTCAGTCGTCTAACCACAGCCGAATGGACATATTTGTTATACATTTCTCTCTGATTTAGTGTTTAGTGTCTTATTGCATTATTCGAATTGTAATTTTCTTATTGTTATTGTCATTATTATAGTTAATCAGTGATATTATATTTCTCACACTAAATACTACCTTATCTCCAATGACTTTTGTCCACTCTTTACTTAGACTGATTATATCATTTTCACATTTATTACATAATTCAAACTTCCATTTTAAATTCTCCAGTGAGTCATCCCATTCTAGATTATATCTCACATTACTCAATGCATTTTCCAGAACATAACTGATAGTATTTGATTGCTTTTATGAATTCTATGTTAAATATATAGACGATTTTAAAGCTCTTGAAAATGATTTTTAGAAAAACATTTGTCTTCATAGATTATTGCCCTTTATGAATTAGAATAAGGCAAGAAAAACAGTTTGCTCATAATAAGACGGTACCATCATTTATTTCTTTGGCTTCTCATCAACTGCTTACCAATTATTCACTTCATGTACAGAACCAATTTAACAAGTTTGCAAATTTTAAATGATGTCAGCTGACCGGAAGCTCTAAACTTAATGAACAGTTATTCATGTGTAACTTTGAGAGAAAAAAGTTGAAGCATGCAATCGACGAAACAACTTCTTATTGTCGATGTGTTAATGGAGCATTTGTAGTGTGCAATAATGAAAGTCATGCTTCCCACCTGCTTGGATTTCTCAATGACACACATAGAAATATTGAGTTTACTATGGAATATGAAAATGATGGAAAGTTCCATTTATTTGACATTGCCATGCAACGCCTGTAAGATGGTAGTCTCCAGAGGTCAATTTACTGAAAGCCTACGAGGAATGGACAATACCTACAATTGAATAGTTTTTGTCCAAGTAGCTTTAAAAGAGGACTATTTAAAACTCTGCGCTATAGAGCTAGAAGAACATGCTCTACAGATAAATTACAGGAAGAATTTCTGGTTCTTGAAAAGATGTTGAAAAACAACGGTTACCCTCAGAGATTCACTAACAAGTATGGAAGATGTGAAGGCTTTAATGTCAAACAAATCACAGTGATAAAAGCCTGTCTTCATTCAACTTGATTTTAAAGGTGAAAATATTGCAGCAATAGTCAACAGAAGATTGCATATGTCATTAGCCAGAGGCTATACTGCAGCAAAGTTAGTTCCCATTTATCGGACAGTATGCTCTTCGGCGCAGTCAAAATTCGACAAACATCCTTCTCATGTTAACTCCGACTGTGTACACAAATTAACGTGTATCTGTGGGAGCAGTTACATTGGAAGAACAGAAAGAAGGGCACACCTCCTATTTTCTGAGCATGTGCTGAAACAAACGCTTACAATAGGGCCATTATCAAGCGTCTCCTTGATGCCAGTCATGAGATGGAAATCGCAAAATACTTTAAAATTGTCAATGGACAGAAGAGCTCGATTCTCCTGAAGTTTGCTGAAGTAGTCTTTACCCAACGACTGAATTTCAATTTATGTGTTCATTTAACCACGTTATCTTTGTCTCTGACGTCATCCCCCTTAGAGATAGTGCAGTTTTACTTGTCTCTTTTTTTGTGATTTGAGTTCATCTCGGTAGATCTTACACTAAACTGTACACAACAAATGAGAAGTCAATAAAATAAATGATGGTACCATCTTATTCTTCACAAACCACCACTTTTCTTGCTTTGTTCAAAGTTTTCTTCACCGTTATGTCTTAATTTGTTTGACTCATCAGTAAGACATATCTGGAACCCTGAGGGAAGTGATAACCCTCTAACATTCGACCATGCCTCATCTAGTGCTATATTCAGAGACGTTTACATCGAGCTATTTGGGCCGGCGACTGACTACCTGCAGGCCTGTCACTAGGTTGTAACCAGAATCACGAGTCTAGACTTTGGTGTTGGCATAGATTGAATTCTACTGGTCAAGTTTGCTATGTGGTCACAAAGGCAGGTGGCTCGCCATCGTGGAGCACAGTGAATTGTTATCAAATAATACTCGGAAAACTTGAAGGAGCTGATGTCTCCTCTGTGATTCAAGCTAAATTCAGACAAGTATAGAACTACTTTAAAAGTTTTAGTGATTATTGAAAATAACAGTAATAATAACAATAATAACAGCTTTATTCTGGACAGTGTTTATATAATGAACACAATATTCAGCAGAAATTATCGCTTAATCGTTTCTTTTCGCCCAGGATCTTCAAGATAATTATTAATTGACAGTAGATCGCATGACATAAATTTTGTCATGCAATCTACCGTCAATTACTATTACACCTGAAGATCCTGGAATGAGTAGGAAATATTCTGCAATAATTTCCGCTGACACTTCTGTTCCTTATATAAACACTGAAGCTCAAACCAGTCCAGTATGGTATTTCTTCTTTAGGTCCTTCAAGAAATGTACGACATTCGCTTGGAAGCTAATTCCAGAAAAGTGTAGGATTACAAATTGAGACTCAAGGATATAACTCAGGAAGAGTTACCTCATGTATTGGGCTACACTGTCATTTACGACTGTGCTTTTTCTAAAGTTTAGTAGAAATCTGTGAATTAGCAGGCTTTAAACACTTTAAATACTCACGAGAGTGGAAAATACCATTAGACGTCATATTTTAGTAGATTGAAACTGAGTGAACAAGTACTTTCATTGGACACTAGTAACCAGTGTGATGTGTCTAGTCCTTTGTTCGATGCAGACTGAATTCTGTCTGTCTATGATGGAGGTTTCTGGTAAGGCGGGATTCAAGGAGGCCGGTAAAAAAATGAGCGACTGTGACTTCACCACTTCTCTATGTAATAAATGTGGTATTAAAATCTAGATTGGATTTCTAGGATAGATTCGGCTGCTTAGTGGATAGATTGTTTACAAAATGAACAGCCTTCTCAATTACTTTTAAGTAGAGCACAGATGGAATACTTGACACCAATAAAATTCTACTTTATTGTTTATTTTGGTAAATTCTAAACGACATATTGGGAAGAAAACAAAACGATTCATATTCATCAAATGATACAAACTGTAATGCATTTTTTCTCCTCAAAAGAATTCAACTTTTTAATTATTCCGCCTTCATTTTAAAATATGAAGTAAGTAACTGCAATTTGAAAGCTGAAGTATAGTAAATTTTGTTGTTTTGTAACAAAATGTGAGTTTCGTTCCTTACTGTTATTTCACTTCATCTAAAGAAATTAAATATAAAAATAATTTATTCTAGGCAAAAATTCTGTTAAAAGTTCTGTCAAAAACAAAAGAAAAAGGAAAACAACACAAATGAAGGAGAAAATGCAAAGTCGTTAATGTGATGTATTGGCAGGATTATTCGTCTTAGTTCCAAGTGAAACATAGCACTTCAACAGCACAACTTTATTGTACCACTCTGTTTGCATTCATTTATAAGTAAGCTTTACGTCCGCCTCTAACTGACTGGCTGACTGACTGATTGGTTTCAACGTAAAACTTTGAACAGTTGTGAAGCAGTTCCAAATGTCACTTTCTCTTTCCATGTAGCACACAAAGCAAGAGAACAGAGTAAAGAGAGATTCAAAAGAGGGATAACAAACAGAAGTATGAGATTAAAACAATCGTAATATGGAAGAACAGTAGATTTTTATTGGATATGAAAAATCACAGAGTGGAAACATCTGCGCTAGCCATCAGTAAGTACGTTTTTGAGCCATATCACCAATTGTCTCCAGCCTTCATTGGTTTTTGCCATCCCAAGGACGTCAACCAATCTGGAAGTCTTCACCTCCCTGTGTGGCTGGCTGGTTTAAACAAACTGATGTGGATTTCATTGTCTGACGAAGACGTTTTTGTTTGACCACTACTAGCCAACTCTTTTCCGACTTGATCCATTCTATGTCAATCAGCTAATATTGCCCGTCGAGGAAGGCAATGGCTACGGAGTGCTGGACAGCTGTTTCGTCAGCCTAGTTTGGGACTCTTCATCAGCACGCACCCAACGCCATGGTTTGAACCCAGAACCTTCTGATTACAAGGGGAGCTAGCTCGTAAACCATTAGGCCACTGGGATGTGGTTCAATAGCTAGCCCATGAATTCTAACTTCTTCCAATTCAGGACATAGCGCAACCACTTCGCGCTCACTTTGTAACCAGAAGGTCCTGGGTTCGAACCGTGACGAAGAGCTCCAAACTAGAACAAAACAGCTATCCAGTACTCCTTGCATGTTTTCCATTGGTTCTGTAACTGATCTCAGCTCATGATGAAATCCTCCAACCATCTTACATATGACGGGAGCAAATCACATGCCAAACATTCGAAGATTTCTGCTCAAGATGTTCAGAAGACACTTCATTTTGTCAGCATCTTCACCTAGAAGGACTAAATCATCTACGCATTCTGAGTATACGAGATTATTCCCGCTTCTAAACTTCTATCTCTTCCTCAAATAATCTCACCATCTCACAATAATCACCATCATATCCACATCCAACTCGTTGTTTCCTGTTCTCATTCCGCTCGACAGTTTGTCGCCTTATTCAACAGTCTACTCAGTATATGTCAATTTCACTCACACCCATTTTCTTCCGTATATTTATTTGGGGTTAGGATCGCTTTATCTTTTCTTCAGTATCAAGGTAGTAGAGCCTAGTTTTAGTAAGTGTCTTCAGTCTGTTGCAAGTACTTGTCATATGATCCCTTCAATTAGGAAAATCAAAGCGCTTTTGCTACGTATCAAGCCTATAAGTGGACGTAATCTTATAAATAGAGACTAGTAAATACTAAGAATGATTACATAACAAAAAGAAGTAAAATACAATTAGTAAAAGTTGCAAGGTAGATAGAGAGCTTCTCTAGTAGAATGAAATGGTTTAATTTTGTGTCCTACTTAAAATGCTGCTTCTTTTTCTTCCTCATAAACTAAGAAAGGTTATTTTCCTTCCGGAGCAAAGGAAAAAATATCAAAATTCAAGTTTAAAATAAAGAAATTAATTTTCAGGCGTTGGATTGAAGGCATTTGACTGAACTGAAATTAGACCAAAAAACTCACATCAGCTAGAGAACCGTTAAAAGTCAATCAGTACTAGAGGGCTGTTTCGTCCTAGTTTGGGAGTTCTCATCAGTATAGATCCATGACGGCACCGGGAATCAAAGTCAGAAGCTTTCTGTTTATGAGCTGTGCCTGCTCACTACAATAGAACAGACCACGAATTCTTACTTCTGCCACCGTCATCCAGTGTCAGCGCTGAGTACCTGTCCTCACGCTTAACTTGGTAGCCCTAATTGGTCATGACGTCCCACCGAGACTCGAAGCAACTTCATCTTGCAGTGTGTAACCAGTGTGAACTAGATTAAATTTCAAGTGTTGATTACAAGTTAGGTCACTAGCTGTCATCAGTCAGAGTATCATAAAATCCAGTGAGTCCTAGGCAGTGGTCTCGTCTAATTGGCTGCTCGTGTTACTAACTCACAGAAGTTAGAATTGTCTTAGCAACAAAATGAATATTGCAAAGATTTTTCACCGGGATTGTAAATTTTAGACAAGCAAACAGAATCTCCAGAACCCATTAATGTTGAGAACAGGAGATTTTGATCCCCTTTTGCGAAACATATTATAGAGATAGGACATAAATTGACGTTAACAGATCTTTTGTTTGGGGCGTATCCTAAAGTCTGTGGAAACCCTTTATGCATTCAAAAACAATTCATCATCACACTAAACCACCTTCTTTGGTAAACATTGTTTTGATACCATAGCAGATGTACTATTACCTCTGTTATTTGGTTTAGTGATCTTCATTGTTATTTTGACCTTCAATATGTTCTTTTAACTTGACCCTAATTTATTTTCACACTTCTTAACTCTTTATTAGTTTCATATATATTCCTATGACGAGTCTGTGTGTGATCAGATTGTTTGAAATGTAGAAAACAGAAGAAATATTTACTTTTCAGGTAGATCTTCATCTCTGGCTCTACTCTAATATATATATAATCTTTATCATAATACACAACAGTTTACCAATCAAGTGGTGATATGTTTGTTAACTGACTAATTATTGATTGAACGCATAAAGGGATTCCCACAAACTTTAGCATACGCCCCAAACACGTTTTATAGATAGGTTTTAAAAAATGTGTAAACGTCAATTTTATGTCCTGTCTCTATAATATGTTTTGCAATAGAGGATCAAAGTCTCCTGTTATCAAAATTAATGGGCTCTGGGGATTCTGTCTGCTTGTCTAAAATTTACAATCCCAATGAGAAATCTTTGCAATATTCATTTTGTTGCTAAGACAATTCTAACTTCTATGAGTTAGTAACATGGGCAGCCAATTAGACGAGATCACTGCCTAGGATTCACTGGATTTTGTGGTTCTCTGACTGACGACAGCTAGTGACCTAACTTGTAATCAACACAATCTCTACAAATGAAAAGTTGAAATTTAATCTAGTTCACACTGGTTACACACTGCAAGATGAAGTTGCTTCGAGTCTCGGTGGGACGTCGTGACCAATAAAGGCTACCAAGTTAAGCGTGAGGACAGGTACTCAACGCTGACACTGGATGACGATGGCAGAAGTAAGAGTTTGTGGGCTGTTCTATTGTGGTGGGCAGGCGCAGCTCATAAATAGAAAGCTTCTGATATCGATTTCCGGTGCCGTCATGGGTCTATGCTGATGAAAACTTCCAAACTAGGACGAAGCAGCTCTCTAGTACTGATTGATTTTTAATAGTTCTCTAGCTGATGTCAGTTTTTTGGTCTAATTTCAGTTCAGTCAAATGCCTTCAATCCAACACTTGAAAATCTATATATATATATATATGTTCGAAATGTGTTGCACAAATATATTACAAGATTCCGACGAATTACGTCGTCTTAATGCTTTGTCTGCCAACAAATTATGCAATGCAGAAGGCTTTAATCGGGTAGGAACTAAAACAAAATTATTAGAATTGTAAATTTTAGATAACAAATTTCGTTAATGGATTAGGAACTAAAGTGGGATTTAATAAGCAAGTTGGGTGACGTAATCTAATTGACGGGGTCGAGTGGAACTCAACTAGAATTAAAAATGAAAAAAATTCAAGTTAACAGCAGTGGTAACAAGAGGTGAGGGAGGAAAATATTATGCGTCCTTTGGAGTGATCAGTTCGTTGTTTTCCTTGTCGCCTCTCTTTGGTAATTATGTCGTCTCCTTAACTAGCTTTTGTCGTTTCATCTGCGTTGGTCTCCTCCCGGATAGAGACCTTATTATCCAATTTAATGTTTTGAGGTCTCTTTTACCTACCACCTGTTCTGCTTCTAATTTAATATTTAATCTGTTAAAGCACAGTCATTGTTTATCTTTTGTGCACTAACGGTTAATGTTTGAAACCGCCGGTTTTGAATTATTCCCGAGATATATTACTAAAATTAATCCAAAATGGCTTATAAGTAACCATCTTTCCTGTAAAATTCTTACAAAGCTGCCTTAATATTTAGAAAACAAATGCAAAAACAAGCTCGTTATAGTCAATATTATTAGCTTCATAGAAATTGGTAAACATAGGACTAAGCACTTAAATAGGAAAAATTGGAAACTTGATCTTAAAAAAATCAGTGCAACAGGTAGTTTGCATTTTAAGGAGACCAATGAAAAATGAACTTTCATAATTTGAGCTGTTGAATAATTTTTGAAGTTATTGTTCATCAAGGGATTTGACTTTTCGTGAGAATTAAAAATACACTCTTATAAGACAAGTTTATCTTATTAGTCACCTTTTCAAGTATTCGTTTTTGTAAGGATTTTACTTGATTGGTTGGAGGACTTCATCATGATCTGACATCATTTAGAGAACCTTTATAAAACCAGCCGGGACTACTGGACAACTGTTTCGTCAGCAGAACGCGCACACCACCACGGTTCGAACACAGGGCCTTCTGGTTACAAGGCGAGCTAGGTCGTATACCATTAAGTCACTGGGACTCAATCCTATGGCTAGCCCATGTATTCTAACTTCTGCCAATTCATGACATATCACTAGCACTACGCAATGTCTCATTTGATGAGTTACTGCTTCATCTCCAACCAATCAAACAAAGTCCCTAAAAAACCAATACTTGTAAATTGATCTGATGCTCACTAGCGACTGGCTCTATTCAGGAAGTGACCTGGGGTTCTAGTGGGAAGCCGTGGCCACTAGGGAGGGTGCAGCACGTTAAAAGTGAGGTAGTAACTCATTGGCGAAGTGGTCACGCTATGTCATGAATTAGCAGAAGTTGGGATTCACGGGCCAGTGGATTGGGTCCTTGTGGCTTAATGGTCTACGAGCTCGACTTGTAACCAGAAGGTGCTGGGTTCGTACCCCAATGGGTGCGTACTGTTGGAGAGATCCGAAATAGGACGAAACAGCTGTCCAGTACACCGAGGTGGTTTTCCACTGGTTCTCTAACTTACTGGTCATCTCTAAATGTTCAACACCAAAATACAATGTGCTCTAATGCGGTGTGAAGTATAAAGATGCCTGGGCTGTAAACATGTTCATAAGTATAGGAGCCAAGTGATGTCTAATTCAAGCAAATTTTATGAAAATAGTTGTTTCATTGAAAATTAAATAATCCACTTAGAAATTCTGAATAATTACAGAAATTTCCCAGAGTAATTTGGTTAAAGAAGCTGTGGTTTACACACTGATCCAACCGTACATAATTTCATATTGACTCTTTCACAGTTGGCTATCTAATTAGTCCAGGACATGAATTACACCTACGGTCAAGACATTTGTGAGCTGCATTATTGTTACATTTGTTATGTAAAGATCAAAATCCACGGATTTTCAGTTTATACAGTTCGACGAGGTGAAAATTCACTCTACCGTTTCCTATGGGAACTGGAATTATTTAGATCAAAAAATGTGATCTACTTGATACCATAAGTGTAAGACAAGAAATCTGGGGAAAATTCATTTCTCAATATACTACTCATTGGTTGAAATGAGTAGTTGGATTCCACTCATCTAAACCAGTAGTGATCTCTAACCAGATCGAAGTGATCTAAACAACTGAAAGCTGTCTCGGTAGCTTGGGACTGTGCTCACCGGCAGTATACTCAGTAAAACTCAAAGCGGAGATCCCGGTCACTTCAAACCAGACAATTTCTGTCTAGCTATCATGATCAAAGTCGCAATTTACAAATTAATTCGCGATTAGCAATTTACACAATTCGAGGAGGCGAAATTTAATCACGTCACACAAAATATCTGATATTCTCGATGAACTCGACGCCAAACGAGTGAAACGGCTATCCAGTGTTTAAACCATTTCATTGGTCTGGCTAGCAAACACACTTCTGGTTAACGTGAGTGGTATCCAACTTCTCATTCATATCAATCAGTCAGTAGTATATAGTGTTTTGTGGAAAATTCAAAACTACTGAATATGAAATTAGTCTTTATTTTCTAAAGTCTTCTATTCTTTTTGTTATTGTTTTGTTTCGTACGCATTCGGCTATTCTAAGAGGTGTACTTTTAGAAGTGGTACTTCGATTTAATCAGGGTTGAATTGAATTTTTTTTACCTGTTTGATATTTTTAGGTTATTTTATGATGGAAGAATACAAATTAGAGGGAGAAAAAATTCTCATTGAAAGGTAACAAACAATCAGTTGGAATGGTAACAATATCTTAAATAAAAATGAACTTTAACTTTTCGTTAGTAACTTGATCAGTTGGTTATTTAGTTAGTTAGTTAGTTCGTTAGTTAGTTAGTTATCCGAGAAAATAATGAACTTAATCAAGATTTTCGTCTTTCTTGTGGCCTTTACAGAGTTTCCCTCTCTTTCCCTCTCATTTTTATTATTTTAGATTTATAAGTTCTTTACCTTGCCAGTAAAACTGTTGACTACCTGATAAACAATGAATTCTTATATATATTTCTAAAGTGGTTGTTGACTGTTTGTGAAGACAATAAGAACAAAATAACATTAAAATTACTTACAGCATACCTTATCGGTTGAAGATAATCAACTGAACTGGGTAAACAAAAAAGGCCTATGCGTTGCTTTTAAATTAATGAAATCAGGTCAGTAAAGCAAGTAACTAATGCAATGCATATGTGTACTAAACACTGATGAAAATTTATCCATCAAACAAGGAATAATCTCCTTATGAATTGTAATCAACTGTGAGAACCATTGAGAACTAGTCTTAGACTATTATTCACAGTGTTCTTTTGAGATCCAGCTTATTCAGCATACACTTAATTTGCATACACAACGTAGTTATTAAATATGAGTATGACGTCATCGAAAAAAAACACTCACTGTATTCCTTCTTAACGGACTCTTTTTGAAGTGAAAGGGATTTAAAGTTAATACTTGGCTTACTCCAATTTAGTCTTCTGAAACATTTCCTATGATACATTTATATTTATGTGCATAAATAACAAGATAATCAAGTCTGTCTACTATCACCGATGGTGTTCCTGATTGTGGTGGATTGGATTATGCAGCACAACGTATATGCGGAAAGAGAAGACAGGAATACGTTGAACTGATAAGAAGACTCTAGAAGATCTGGACTTTCAGGATGGTTTATGTCTGATGTCAAACAAGCTCGAAGAACTATAGGCTGGCAGAAGAAACAACAAAGACAGGATACTGAGAGAACATTGAGAACATGGAAGTAATGAAAGTAACTAACCAAGTGATGAGAACAAGCACCAATCACTATTAGTGGAATAAACTTGGAAGAGATGACTTCCTTCATTTATCCAGTTATGCAGCACCGTTTCAACTACAGGCGAAAGCATGGATGAGGGTGTTGCAAGCGGAATCAGAAAGGTGAGGCAGAGCCTCATTATTCTACGGTCAGTTTGGAAATCTGCTGTTCTCAGCATGAACAAGAAGATTCGGGTTGTAGATACCAATATTAAGTCAGTCACTCAGTTCTGTATGAGTCAGAAACTTGGAGCATGCACCGTGGAAATCACTTCCAGGCGTCTACTGCATACTTCTCTCAATAGGTGCTTTCACTAACTCGATAGTGTAGATCAGATGGTCAAAGGGAATTAGTGACAATTAACTGTGTGAACCAGCCAATCAAGAATGTAGTGCTCAGCAGCTATGTCCAGATGGACTGGATGCACACTGAGGACGTCGCTGTACGCCGTCAGGCTCCAAGCCCTCAAGTGGGACTCGATTGGGTAACGAGGAGTTTTGTGTGTGCCTGGGGGTGATATGGAGGATGTAGTTTGAGGAGAAGATGGAAGCTTGTAAGCGATTGTGGGGTGAGATGAAGAGGACTACATACTAAAGTTTAAATTCGAAGCGTTTTGCTGAAGTCCTATGTCTCACTTGGAATGAAAGAGAATAATATTAACAAGGTAATCAATTGAGAAACTCTTCCGAAATTTGACTACATTGAATCTTACTTTATTCATGTCTTTTGCCTGTTTAAAGAAAGCTTTTGGTAAATAAGTGTTTTTAGTTACTGCATATTAACTCATTTCAAACGCTAAGCAATCGTATTTTTAAAAGAAAGGAGAATAAATAAGATGAAATAATTTAGGAAATTAAGAATGGAGACTATAATGTTTTTACTCAAAAGCCAGTATAAGGTATACAGGGAATTAAAATAGTTAATTTCTCAAGTTTGAATGCAAATGAATACAACCTAATTCAGAAGGTAGATTATCAATTAGTTAATAATGATCCTAGTTTAGGAAATAAAAACAAGGATTTCAATTAGGTTAACATTTTCTAACGAATTCAATATAAGACTGTCTAATGGTAGATACATGATTATTTTTAAAGTAATAATATGAATAGATAAAAAATATTTGTGATTGTCACTGTAGTCGAACATCAGACCACAAAATAGGTTATGTACTCTACAGAAGAATTCACGGAATATGTAGATCTTAGAGGGGAGTGTAGAATTAATAAGATTTGTAGGCAACAGGGTGAGAAACTGTGATAGAATGACATTACAAACACTGCATTGAATTATATAAATAAAGCGTAACAAGTGAGATGAAGCTGGAATTTGTTCAAAATGAAAATCATAATACCAGTGGAGGCAATAAGATTGGATAAACAAAACGAAAAATACATACGATTCAGCACCACACACGTGCAATCGGAATGACTCAAGGTCTATACTGGAGATATGGAAGGTAACAACAAAAAAACAAAGGGAAGTTGGAGAGATAGAATAAAAAGTAAATATACACGAGACAAATTTTGAAACCGTGCGACTAAAATTGATATGATTATGAGCAGCAATAATTTATGCTCGAAATCTTGTCATCCTGTTGTTATTACTGCATCACTGTGTGACATTCAAAATGAACTTATCTAATATCGAATTACATTCCATTACAATACCCAAGAAAGAGGTTACTTCATTCACTTATCTAGGGAGCATTGTCTCAACGACAGGAGGAACGGACCACGATGTCAAATCGAGAATCGGGAAGGCGAGAAACACATTCATCAACCTGAAACCAATCTGGAAATCTTCGTCACTCAGCATTAACAACAAAATTCGGATTTTCAATACAAACGTCAAGTCACTTCTTCTATACGGATCACAAAGACCTTTTTTGGGACTCTTTGTCAATAGACACCTCTGACTCTGTCGGAGATTGAACCTGAAACATTCAGGTCACGGAACGAATCCATCTACCGATCATACACTGGGACAAAATCCAATGGCCTGTGAACTCTAAATTTTGGTGAGTCTTGATTTAAAGAGCGTCCTCCAGCCAGAGTCACTGGCGAGGGCTTTTTTCACACCCGATTTGATGAAACCTACTGGTCGCGACTTCTCACTTGAACTTCAGGCCATTTTATCCAGTAGTCAGTCACTGATGAGCACTAGATTGATTGCTAAGTATTAGTTTTCATTCGAGTGTTGATTTGTAGGGATTTGATTGGTTTCAGGATTCCATCATGAAGTGATATTGGTTAGAGGACCATTGGAAAACGTGGTAGTATTCGACAACTGTTTCGTCCTAGTTTGGGATTCTTCATCAGCACGTACCCACTGAGGTTTTGACATCTAGGTAAGGCTCATATAGGGATTCTCTTTCTGTGTTGCGTTCATATTTCACCAGCGATATAAAATATGGATTTCGTTGTCAAGTGGATAGATTCCTCTAACAGTTAGATGCTTTGTTGTATTAAGTATTAAGTCTGTCTTCGTACAATAAACATTGCAGATAGGTTTTGAACAATATGTTAGCCATTTCGTCAGTTTTCTTTAGAATGCTTTTTTACTCATCTTTCCAAATTCAATAATGTCGCAAAATAAATATTAAAGATTAAAACAATTAGTCCCTTTGATAAATTTGAATAGGGTATTTAGAAGAAAAATTTTGCGGGATGATAGCATTTTGTAGTTTCATTACAACCGCTTTACAACCAAAATGGTTAACAATAATAATAAAATAAAATGCGTGACAATTACTCAGTAATATAAAAAACAAAAGTACATACTAATGACCAATCATATTTAAATAGGTCAAGTAGTCCATGGTAGGCGAAGGTTAAAGTCTGTTGTTTTTTGTACACACAGTTTGGGCTGTATGTGATTAATCCAAAGTGCTCCCATCACCTTTAATAACCAACCTTGAATTAAAGTTATGTGATGAAGTAATTGTGAAACAGTCATTAAAAAATTGATTTTGTGACCTGACATTAAGAAGTGCTTTGCCATGGATGATGATGATGGATTTCTATTCAGATTAATTGCATTGGGATTTTCTATATGTTTGAATAACCATTTTAAAACATGTTCTTTTCGACGACATTGGAACATTCTATTGGTTCTACCTATCTAAGTGTCACCGCAACTACAGGTGAACTTATAGATACAGTTTGAAGTAGATTCCACAGAATTTCGTCCCTTAATCGTAGGTACAGGGATCGAAAATGCTCAAGATGTGATGGAAAGAGGTGCGGCGTAGAATAATGTGCTTTTGATGGCTGACTGAAGCGTTTGAGCTGTCAGCTACATAATCTGGTCACCTTTGAGTGGTAGGTTAATAAAGATAGCTTTCTTTGGTACAGAAGCTGTCTTTTCTAGATGTGGTCTATCCTTACTATGACAAGTGATAAAGTTTCCCGGATAACCATTAGCTAATAAAGCTGAATGTATAAGTCGAAGCTCATCCATCAGTGTGTCACTCGTGCATATTTTTTGGGCCGTTGAGAATATACACTTCACTAGGGAACGTTTATACTGGATAGGAACAAAACTGGTGAAATGAAGATATTGTCCGCTTCATGTCTGTTCACGAAAAATAGATCACTTAATCGTTGCATCGCCTCCCCTGGTCATTGTAATATCCAGAAAACCGAGTTTGTTATGCGATTCGAGTTCGGAAGTCACTAGGATATTTGGATGAACATGATTAAATAGGGTAATAAAGTTTTCAGTAGACTTACTACTATTCCCAATAATGAGTGTATCATCCACATAACGTTTATATGGCATCGATTCTCCAAAGCATACCCTGCATTTGTTTCTCCAATTTCGACATGAATATATCTGCTCACAGGGGCCCAAGAATGCTACTCATCCCAACACCATCAATTTGTTTGTATGCCTTTTCTTGGAAGGTGAATATAATATTTTCTGTACACTTTAAGATGTCTCTGATGTAAGTTACAGGAATAGGCAAGTTTATTTCATTGCTTGGGATGTAATCGCAAAGGAAATCAACAGTTTCATGAAAAGAAACATCGGTGAATAAAGATTCTATGTCGATTGAGCACATAACCTTTTCCTTAATGTTCAAGGTGTCTAGCATATCGGTCAGGTCAAATGAACTTTTTTATGTAACTGAGTAATTGTCATGATCTTTATTTTATTATTGTTAACCATGTTAGTTATATATTCAAATAGTTAGTGATTAACTCAGTAAATAAGTTGGTTAGTTGAACTTATATAAGCATTCAGTATTTAATAAGTGAAAATCACTCTTTACTCAGCGAAGAAATACTTAGTTGTAATTACGTATATTCTGGCCCACTTACGTTTGTTATCGGCACCTACTATTGTTAAAAGTCAGTCTGAACGAAGAATATTCCTTTCAATAATTTCTGTTCAGATTCTTACAATTATAAAATATAATATATTTGTTTTCGTTACAATAATGGTCAGTTATGCGGTGGATACATTTTTTACGTAGAATAACAGATTAGTTATGGGGTGTCAAATGGGAGACAGTGGTGGTGATTAGTCATGACAGATTCTTACAGTTTGAGGAAGGAAAAATTGACAAGTCAGTTCAAGGTTATAAAAGGTGTCAGGTGAGTGGCTAGTAATAAGTAGTATGTATCCCGGAGGAGATAGTAAGACTGCAATGAGAGGTTCGTCATGAAATAACCAATGTGTGAAATGAAATAGGTGGAGGCATATATGGAGAAAAGAGATAGTATCACCAATAATAAGTCCAGATAGTATAAATGGCAAATTTGATAGTGTTGAAAGAATGTTTGAATGAAGGGTATAACATCATGACGAACAATGGTAACTGTAATAATAAGCAAAGAAAATAAGAAAAAGAAAGAGGAGGGCTAAGGAGAAGAAACACTCTTGGTGAGAAGAAAAAACCTTAATCCAAGTTTGGTCACAGTAAGAACGGTGTCTGGACGTGTTCCTTTTGGATACGAAGTTCCGGTTTAGTCGATCTTATGGCAACAGCTTCAGCTACGAGTAGGAGACGTCAGGGAACTGTACCTGATAACAACTTCGGAATTTGGTATATAACCCTGAAAGGTGTGTTGGCATCAATGAGATGTCCAGCATCGACCAACTGTGACAGCATTGAACTTTTTATATATTTAATTTCCCCCTTGCTGAACCAAGCAGGTAGATGTTCTTGAACCCGTAGATGAACGTGGCTAATCGTGCGCCCTATACAACTTGAACCACAGGGACAGTTGAGATGGTATATGCATGAAGAAGAGCTAAGGTTAAGTAAGATATCTCTGAGTTGCTGGGTGAACAAAGGATGGCTACTGAAGGATAGGAACAAATGTGAAGAGTAGAATGTTTCCTTTATCGCCCTGGTTATAGGTTGCAATGGAATCTCTGCAGGAGTATCTCCCCTGAATTGCAGACGTAAAAATAAAGGCATTTTCTTCACCGTTGCCAGTTTATGTTTACAACTATTGTAACCTATGTTGGCTTTAATGATCTTCTCTGGATATCCGTTCTCGCATAAAACACTCAGCAGTATAGTTGTCAGTAGAAAGAAGTTGAACATTCAACAGCTCAGTTGTAGAGTAGAGTATAACTCTTGATTCAGCGTTATATAAAATCGACCTAGTCAAAAGGATTTCTCTTACATCTTTATACAGTCTACGCTGTTGTGATGCATAAGGAAAAAGCCAAAATTTCGTATACATAAACTTTTTATCCAGCCTCTTTTACTACCATGACCTTAGACACTATTTTCTTGTCTTAGTAGTTTCTATGTAATTTTATGTGATCATTTCTCAATTTTTCATGCTAATGTTTCTGAACCATCATCTCTTAATAACCATTATTATTATTGTTCCCTTGGATTCCTAGTGGAACATAGGGCTTCAACTACACGTCTCCACTTGCTTCTGTCTTCTGCTGTACTTTTCACCTGCATCCATGTTAGTCCATACTGTTTCAACTCCTCTTCACACGATCTCCTCCATGTCACCCTTGCACCGACGACCCACTCGCCGCTTCCCTTTCGGGTTCCACTCGAGCTATGGCCTGACGCGCGATGTCACCCAGCGGCCTCCTCAGCTCAGCGAGTGTCCAATCCATCTCCACTTTCTCCTGCATATTTGTTGGGTGATTGGTTCTTGTTTTGTTTGTTCCCATAGTTTCTTGTTTGTGATTCTTTCCGGCCATCTGATCTTCAGTATACAGCGACGAAGACAGTTGTTGATAAAGGTCTGCAACAGGCTGTTGGAAATATTCTTTGTGACCCGCCAAGTTTCTGATCCGTATACAAGAACTGACTGACTTGACGTTTGTGTTGAAAATCCGAATTTTGTTGTTGATGCTGAGTGACGAAGATTTCCAGATTGGTTTCAGGTTGATGAATGTTTTTCTCGCCTTCCTGATTCTCGATTTGACATCCTCGTCCGTTCCTCCTGTAGTTGAGACAACGCTTCCTAGATAAGTGAATGAAGTAACCTCTTTCAAATCCCTCCCGTTGATGTTGATTGGCGGTGGATGTTGCTGTTGTTGGTTGGTTGGTTATTTTCATAACCTCCGCCTTGTCTGTGTTCACCTGGAGTCCTGTCTTTGCTGCTTCTTCGACCAGTTTGTCGGTTTTTGCTTGTAAGTCTTCGATTTTGTGTGACATCAAACATAAATCATCCACGCGCGAAATCCAGGTCTTCTAGGTTCTTCACGTCGGTCCAGAATATTCGTGTCTCTTAATAACTAACTGATCTTCAAATATCAAGGCAGTAAAAGCAATTTGTTTTAATCAAGATGTGCCTTACTTAACTTGGCTGTTCTTAATTCACATCACATGAAAATTTACAAGTTGTTCGTTAGTTGTTACGAGCCAACAAAATAATAACAGATTCAGAGAAGTCTAAACATTGTATTGTGTAATTGGTGTGATTAAATGAACTTTCGGTAATTTAATAATTTTCTAAAACCTTTAAAGGTATTGTCTGATAGTCATCCGATGTAAAAAAGGTGTTAGGAAGAATGAAATGCAGTTTTTGTCTAGCCTTTAGATTAAAAAAAGGCACAGGTTTTGTAATCATAACAATAATAGTGAAAATTATTTGTAATAGATACTTTCGATAGTAAATATTACCTCATCCAATAAACTACCACTACCACTGCAAAACACTTGTAAACAGTTTGTTGAAAAAAGTGGTAATATTATTTTATTCAGGTAGAAGTATTCGATAAAGGCTAAGAAAAACAAATGAACCGACTCAGTAGTGATAGATTGCAAGGGAAGTAAATGAAGTACGTTTTATTGAAGATGTGATAAGAGAGGGGTTGGAAATATAAGTAAACAGTGATAGAGAAGTCATCAGTTGGTTATGTCTTAATGAGCCAAGGGAGAGATAATGGCTGCACGAACTATTTTTGAATGCATAGTTTAGACTTAGTACTTGGAATGTCTATCACTTCATCTGTGTTCTGTACACAGATTCAGTGGGATGCAATAAATCGACTTGGATGCTTTCGTTTTCTTCACCACATGACTACTTTCAACTAAATGTGACAAAATGAAGCCACAGATTGTTTTTGTTTGTCCTTTGCCAAGCCACGTTGAGAGATGTTCAATATGACACGTTGGCTAAGCTGTCTAGTAATGCGCCCAACATAAGTGTCACCATAGGTGCAGTTGAACTGATAAATGCACATAGATGTGGAAAAACTATCTAGCTTATCCTTCGTTTGTGTCCCAAGCATTCTTCGGCTGGAGAATGACAAACAAAAGTTCTTCGTATACTCCTGGAAAGTCTTTGGAATAAAATCTCACTTGAAAAGTCACCATTAAATTAACACTTAATAAATAGAGGGTTTTTCGTGAAATCAAAGTTTCAGGTTTTATCTTCAATGTTTTCGTGTGTTTCTTTATGAAACTATTCAGACAGCACATCTCTGTCAAGGAATCATGAACCTGATCAAATTCCTTTTGTACGTAATCATCCATACATATCTTTCTTGCTCTGCTCGTATGACATTTAACAACATTTCTTTTATATTTCGTGGGCAAGTAACTAAGGCAGTGTATATATTGCTCTGTGAATGTGCTTCTTCCAAGTACCTCATTTTCTCGCCTACTTATCAAGGCGGCCAGAAAATGTAATTCATTATCACGCTCTTCTTCACAAGTAAAAGTAAGCGAAGGGTGGGTGCTGTTGGATTTCATCAACAATTCGTCTATGTTTGCATTCCCATCAACTAAGATAAATGTGTCATCAATCTCCCGTTTTCAAGGATAATTAACTACAAGTTCTGGACGTCCTGCTATCATTATTATTAATATTAGTTCATTGTTTCGTAATTCCTTCGGTTCATGAGGACTGCTTGAATTATCTATCTGAACAATCATTTCAAACAATAAGAATAATGAAATAACAATGATGATGGCTTTATTCTAAACAGCACATTTGACACAATGTGGAATTTTCAGCGTGTTGTACGTTATTGTACCTATTTATTATTATTGTTCTATTCCTTTGCGTTCCCAGTGGAACATGCGGCTTCAAGCTGGAGCTCAGAAGTTTCGGTAGCAGTGGTTTTTATTTCTACAGGGTGGGATTGCTAGTTTCACGCTCAACCTTTCCTCTTTGCCACGGTTATTATCAGCTAAGCGAGGTTTAGTAGTACGTTGGTCGGGGATTGAATCCCGGACCGCCAGATTGGCTAGTCAGCATTCTACCTCTGTGCCACTGACGCACATACTGTGTCTAATTTTCTCCTTAAATTACATGGTCAGGGAGATAATAAGTAGCACGTAGATGTAATATCAATAAGAATATGAATGCAAAATTAGAATTAAGTAGAAACAGTGACAAAAGTATTATTAATGATTGGAAAAAATGAAATGTGGCATTTAACGCTTACTCTTTCGCATTAAGTGAGTAGTTTCATGTCTAACACTTTTCTCATAACATAAAGTGTGTGTGTGTCAAATAAGGCATCGTTGAGCTTTTAATCATCCAAGAATAAAATCTTTTATTTATTTATTTTTTATTATAGCTTGATTCCACACAATATTTTTGGTACAGTTATGGGATTTTCAGCATGTGATATCGGTAGCCCAAATTTAGCAGGCCGACCATTGATATCAGGTGTGTGTCGGCCGGAAACCGAACCCCGGACAATGTGCATGGTCGGCAAGTGTCCTAATCACTGTGCCACCAACGCACAATTACTTTAGTCCTACCGGATGAGATGTAAGTGGAGAGTTGTATATAAAGAGGATGCTAAGAATCCGACAAGATGATATTTGTCAATTTCTCGCATGCATTCAAGTATCTGTCCATAACAGCATTAACAAACTGGTCAAGCAACACTACACTTGCTCTATCGACAGCTCTTAGTATCCTCCATAATGTAACAAAGTCTTTCTTTAGTAGCTCAGGAAAAATGAACAGACAGTGATAAAGAAGAATAGGTAGAATATAAGAATGTATGAACAGTAAAAGTGGAGGCTTAGTGATATAAGACTGCCCTAACTTCCTTAAGTGTAAAGTTAGATGAAACATCTTTCTAGAAATTAACATGATATGGGAGTACCAGGAAAGATCATAGAAAATACTTAATCTAAGGTACTTAACATTCGACTTAGTTTCAACTTCAACACCTTTTATAACAAAAGAAAAATTCACAATGGCTTAAAAAGGTATTTGCAAAGTTATCCGGTAGAGGACTTTTATACTCCTATCACTGACAGCCTCAGTGAAACTGGTTAGAACACTGTCTTTCACATTTCTGTCTAATATAGTAAGGCATAATACTGAAGTTAAAATATGGATTTCAGTTTACGCTTAACCAATGTATGATATTTACGCCCATTTGTATCCGGATTCATGCACTGACTGAGCTTTTATTAAGCAGAAAGAATGTCGCTTTCAGTCAAGTTTGCGATTGGCAAATTAATTTGGAAATCAAAATTATACAAATCGACATATGTGACCTGCTTGGTTCCATCAATGGCAGTCAAGGAAGCCAGAAAATGTGCATGATGGCCACCCCGTGTTTAGATGACTTCGATCTGGTTAGCAAGTATTATTGGTTAATGCGAGTGTAGCAACCAAAACCGACTCGTTGTGCTCTAAACGCAGAAAACTGATTTCTGAGTTCTACTGCATCGCTGTCCAAAACTTCCTTGAGACAGGCTAAGTCACAAAATTTTCCAGTGACAGGAGAAAGACGATTATTCTTGGATAATTTTACGGTTCTATTAAGCTATGATAACATCAAAAACTCAAAATCACCTCAACAGTATTGTTCGACAGCTACACAATGCAGTCTAAGTACAAAACGGGAACTTAGAATCAAGTAGAATATTCCTCAAAAAGTTGGGATCAAAAACTCCATCTACAAGAATTACACACCAACACTTCCCATAGACATTCCAAGGTCAGAAATGACCTACATTCACTCGGAAAAAATCATATCGTACAGCACATTATCAATGTACACATAACGACAAAGAGAAGCATTAAAATTAAAGATTAAACAGGGGGGAAAGACAAATAATACGTCAGAACAGTGATATACAGTTTACAAGAGAAAACGATCATAATTACAAAGTTAGATGAAACATCCAAATAACATCGTCCAGGAGAGATTTTCCAAACACTTTTTCTGTTATAGTGAGTGATATCCAACTACTCGTATGGATCAATCATTAGTGTATGGCTTCACGCAGAATGTTACTTTGCCTGACCTTTGAGCCCGAGGAGTTCAGTGGCAACGTAACTGACTATAGCGTTGGATGACATGGTTTCAAATCTCAGAGAGGACACCTAGATACACCCAGCTGATGACTGGTGACAATCACGAAATGTAAGTTAATGGCTACCTGTCGAATCCCCTCAATAATCTAATATTCACTTTGAATATATACCTTACCGTATGACCTATTTTCACTGTTTCCACTATTGTAAAGAGAAATATCTGTAATAAATATTAAATCTATTGATGCACAATGTATATATATATATATAAAGACACTTACCAAGGTAACAAACATATATATAGAGAGTATAGTTCCCCTTTTCTGTTTTACCAGTTGGTCTGTAACATATGTTTTATTAGGTAGAAAGAGAGATATTCAATAAGTGATAAGAAGGAAAAGTTGAAAAAATTCTTTTTTTTTCTCTAAAATTCCTGCATTCACCTCCTATCCACCCTCCTGAATGCCTAATTTTTACAGCAGTACTGTTCATCACCAGATGATGATGATGAGTGAATCTTCCCTTTTTTTTCTCCTTCTGATTTATCTGCATCTGGTTTTGATAAATTTCTTTAAGCGAAAAATTGTATCAATCTCACACACACACTGTGTTATTATTTTTATTATTAATATAATTGTTACCATTACTCTTTTTTCTCACTCTACAAAATTTCATTCATTCATACTGAATACACTGAATAATGTGTTAAAAATAATTTTGAGGATAAACTAGAAATCGGCCAAAATAAACATCATGGGTTGACAAAGTTAGAAATCAGGAGTAATTAAATTACAGCTCATGTGACTGAATGCTTAGCGAGTTTGATGTCGTCATCTGAAGATCCCGTGTTCAATCTCTGGTAGGGTCATGGATGCGCCGTGCTGAAGAGTCCCTGTAGAGGACGAAGCAGCTATCCAATGCTCTCTGGTTTCTTTAATGATCTCTCTCAATGATGCTGGTCCATGATGAGAATCTAAAAGTTGAGAAATAAACATAATTTCAAGTTGTCTGTGTATGATTTGATAGTTTTATTGTTATTCTCTTGGGTTTCAAGTGTAGCGTAAGGCTTTGGAGGAACATCGGCATTTCGTTGTGTTCTCTGGTGTCTGTTTTAGCTGGCTAAATCTCTAATCTTCTCTTCACACGACCTCTATTATGTCAGCCCCGTATCCAAGCTCAATTAGTAGTTTCAAATTCGGTTTCCAATCGAAGACGTAGTGCATGTTGTTATTCTAGTTCTAATGCCTGAAAAAGAAAGACAGTTGGGTGTGGCGGTAACAACCTTATTGAGAAAAATGCACCCACTCGCTACACAATCTTTAAAGACAGTATGGCTCATTGTCAACTGAAAATCCGATTAACCCATCGAGAAATTGAAGTACATGAAAACTCAGTTCTTTTTCAACTATCTTGAAGACATTATCTTTTTTTCATTGGATTTCAGCGACGTAGAAATTTCAAAGAAACCTTAAGACCGAATTTTTGTAATAACTTTCAGCTAAATGAAATTAAATAATCTGCTTTATTTACTAGTATGCGACAGTTTAGACCATCATAAAAGGGTAAGGTCAAACTTTAGACATCTATCACAGCTTAAACTTAAACTAACCCAGTGGGGTGCACAATATTAGATTTGAAATCACCATGCAGCGATGAGATTCGTTGTTGCAGGCGCTATGTTGTCGACCAGTAGGAGTTAAAATTCATCGATCTCTGAATGTCAGCTCAATGGGTTGAAAAGTCAAAAGGCTAGACTCATGCAGCCTTTTACTCCTGGCAAGAACGCCAGTGCGCACAACTGAAGATCCGTACAATAGAAGTGAACAGTCGTCTACTATAGACTGATTTCCATTGATTATCTAAACGATGTTGGTTCATGGTGAATTCTACACTGAATTGAATCCCCTGCAAAACCTGACGTCTGAAAAGTTATCATCCTCTAGAAAAGATGATTATCTAAAATGAGATAGCTTACTTTCTTGGAAATACATATTTATTCATTAGTAAAAGTATAATCTATAGTAATGGTGTCAGTGGACGCGAACACTGATCGTTTGTTTATTGAAACTGGTAGCCACTGGCGGGCAACTCGAAGGCGCGAATGGTTCAATCGTGTACAAGTTGGAAGAAGACGAAGGAATACGAATAAAAATTTGTAACTATCTAGACTTTAATTGCCAAACAATATAACTTTCCTAAAGTACTGGTGTTTTTGAGTTAAAGTCGAGAAAGTCCCAGTAATTATCGGTTCGGAACATCTTTGCAAAGAATAGGAACTTCGGGTTAAGTTCCTTGACAAATGGTTTGTCTTTAATTCGAGTATTTTAAATTATTAACTAGAAGAATCTAATTTGCATTGTGTTTTAAAATCTTCGGGTTAAATTGTTAGTCAGGTTTCTTTGAATAACACAAAAATCTTTTAAATTCACTTTATTCCAATGACTTAATACAGTGCCTATCAAAAACCTGGTAAAATTAGGTTCGTATATGATTACAAGAAGATTTTGAGTTTACAGTGCTCATTTATGAAACTGGTCATTCATTAGTGTATACACACAACATACTCTGAACCTTCATATCTTTGGAATATTTAGATAACTGGTTTGTAATTGCTAAACAATAAACAACAATCTCTAACAGTTTTTCCGTTTATAGATGAGCGTACATTGAAGTGACAAGAAGACTGTAGAAGATCTGGACTCCCCAAATGATTCATGTCTCACAAACTGGGAGATATACAAGCAGATACCAACAGGATCTCAGGTGAACATGAAGAAGACATAGGTGATGAAGATCACCTACCCGACTCGACTAACAGCAATGAGCAGTAACCACCATCAGGAGGAAAGAAACGGAAGTGAGTTTTCCATTTCATTCACATGAGCAGCATCGTTTCAACTGTCGATACCACACATGAGTATGTCAAAACCAGCCAGGATTGGAGTGGGAAAGCAAAATAGGCGTTCATTACTCTGAAATAGGTCTGGAGATCTACAATCCCCAGGGCAAGCAGTGAGATTGGAATTTTCAACACTTATGTCAGACCAGTCAGTGCTCTAATATGGTTCAAACATTTTGTGCAAGTGCCACAAAAACTATTCCCAAAATGCTCGCCGTGGGGCTATATCAGTAGCAACCTTCGCTTCACACTGAATATCAAATGATCGGCCAAGAAGGACAAGCAACGAGAAACTCTGACAGTGAAGAGAATCAGCCAACAACCTATTAACAAACCAACATATACACAGAAGGAAAAAAAGTTGAACTGAATATAGACTGAAGAGACATTCAAGTAACAATACAGGCTAGGCAGATTGTCGAGTAGGACCCAAATAGGAAGCCATAGGTTCGGTTCCCAAGAGTGACATGTAGGAGACCATGTGAAGAGGAAATGAGAATTTGTAGACAGTCGTGGAGCTGGCTGAAAGTGACGGTAGAGAAACGAACGAAATGTCAATGTGCTGTTGAACAGCTACCTTTCACCTAGAAACATGGATTAATGTAATAATTCTAAAGCGGCCATAAGAGCCGTGAGTTCTACGAAATATAATTAGTTTGTATTCAGAAAAAAATACTACCAATTTGCAAGGTTTACACTCAACATACCTATTTTACAAAATTTCGCACTTGAAATGGACTTCAACAGTATGTTTTATTGTGTCATTTAGGTTGTCTAAATCGCTAATTTATAGTTTCAGCTAAGTGTGAATTATTTTATATTTGTACAGAGTCAAGAATAATTCAGAATCGCAGACAACTAGTTTTAATGCTGCTGCAATGCAGAATTACATTTTGTCTTTAATCATCATTCATTTTAAGCAGTGTATATGATAGGAATCAGCTGAAAGCAGTAATCAACTTATGACTCATCATATGATTCATCGTGTGATCGGATGACTATACAGTTTCATCATCTTTATCTCACCAGCAGAAGGTACGATGGACGACTAGGTGTATCTAACAATATTAGTTGAGTAATTCATTACATCAGCATTATTATACTGACACAACAGTCCATTCGGTCATATCAGCTGTCAACGAGATCATATCACTTAGCAACAGTTCCACAGCAGTGCATATCTTGGACAGAAAGAAAAGTTTTCTGATAACTGTAACTGTCATCTCCGAAAAATGTTAAAGAACTGCTCTTTGTATAGATCTCGATCTTATTTATACGTGGAGGAGAAAACTGTAAAATAGTATGTAGAAACAAATGACTCCTATGACTTACCTATTCTTGTGATAAATATATTTATAATAATAACATTAAATCATAGTTCAGTATCAAGTGGTAAAACAGGTTGTGTCAAATTTGAAATATTCATGTATTGGTTTTTGTAGAGATTTTGTTTGATTGTTTGGAGGATTTCATCAGAATCAAATCCTAAAATCAATGAGATGCTCACTAGCGACTGGCCCTATTCAGGCAGTTAACCTGGGGTTCTTGTAGGAAGCCATGACCAGTAGGGTACAGCAGGCTGAAGGTGAGGCAGAAGAAGACAATGCGAATTGGTCGAGCTATGTCATGAATTGGGAGAAGTTAGAATTCTCGGGTTGGCCATTGGATTGGAACCCAGTGGCTTAATGGTCTATGAGCTAGCTCGCCTTGTAACCAGAAAATCCTAGATTCGAGTCGTGGTGGTGGGTGCGTACTGTTAAAGAGTCCTAAACTAGGCTGACGAAACAGTTGTACAGTACTTCCAGCTGGTTTTCCAATGGTTCTCTAACTGATGTTAGCTCATGGTGAAATCCTCCAACCAATCAAACAAAAAATCCCTACAAAACCAATACTTGAAAATTTATGCAATTTGAACTTGACACAATGACCATCACATTGTAACCAAACTTGAAATCGATCAAATACCTGCAAACCCATCACTTGAAAATTAATCTAGTACTCACTAGTAACTGACTACTGGATGAAATTGCCTGTAATTCGAATCGGAAGTCGTAACTAAAGCGGCTATTATATATCGCGAATCAAAATTGAGGGGCTATTGCTTTCTATCTCACTGACTGAATGATATATGAGTTCGCCCTATGAACCGAAGGTCTTGAGTTCGACTCCTCGTAGGGTCATGGGTGCGTCGTGCCTAAGAGTCGCTAAAAAGAGTAAGACAGCTGTTCAGTACCCTCTGGTTTGCATTGATTTTTTAACTGAAGTCAATTCGTAATCAATACTGAAATCAATCAAATTCATGCAAACCAACATAGTGAAAACATTACAGTATAAAAAACCAATGATAGTTACTGCAGATCTATCATGATAGAAATCTTTCAGGAGATATGAACCTTCTTTTTCTTCTCTTTCATTCTATACAAATCTGTTTTCAATGTATGCATATTTATCTAAATTTGTATTTAGAAGTGTTTGACTATACTAAACAAAAACTACCAAATCGGTCATCTGGTGATGTTTACTGTTTACGTTGTTTTAGATTGAGAAGATTAAATTACGTTGTCCAGTTTATTCTATGTATACATATATATATCATCACTTATTTTTATTCTCTTGATAAATTTCATCTCAAGATCATTATCACATATACTCACATAGAATACAAAACCTTGACCTGATGTTGATCATAGCATAATTTTAATTTATTTCTCATATTATCATATAATCCATTAAATCATTTCTCTTGTCATATCTATATGTCTTCATAGTGGACTAAGAGTACACTAGATTGGTTGAACAATTTATGAAGGAAAAACAAAATCTCAAAAGAGCATTTCAATATTTTGAATAAACACTGTATACTAATTTCATATATAAAATGTGCGTCAGTGGTTCCAGGAGGAAAATGCTGAACAACTACGCTGCAGGCAAGCTGGGTTCGATTCCCAACTGACATACTCTCAAACCTCGCTTAGCCGATAAGAAAAAATCCGATGAAGAGGGAAGATTGGAGGCTCCACAATCCTTTGTAGTTGGCTCCATGATTAACTATAAGCTCTTATGTCCACGTCACACAATCTCCTTTAACCACCCTAACACACCCAACTCATCGTCTACATTTTGAATACCACTTGAGGGTCGGGCCTGGAGTGTGACACCACTCAACAACCTCGGCAGTTTGTTTCCCTGTTTCCTTCTGCATTTTTTTCGTGGTAGGCTCTTTGTTAATTCGTTACCAGGGTCCTTTATTACTTATCCTTTCTGGCTAGCGAGCCATCTGATCTTCAGTACTTAGGCAGCAAAATTAGCTGTTAATAAAATTCTGGAACAGACTGTTGAGATTCATTTTCGTGTGAACCACAAAGATGAATAGATAGATAGATAGATAGATAGATAGATAGATAGATAGATAGATAGATAGATAGATAGATAGATAGATAGATAGATAGATAGATAGATAGATAGATAGATAGATAGATAGATAGATAGATAGATAGATACATAGATAGATAGATAGATAGATAGATAGATAGATAGATAGATAGATAGATAGATAGATAGATAGATAGATAGATAGATAGATAGATAGATAGATAGATAGATAGATAGATAGATAGATAGATAGATAGATAGATAGATAGATAGATAGATAGATAGATAGATAGATAGATAGATAGATAGATAGATAGATAGATAGATAGATAGATAGATAGATAGATAGATAGATAGATAGATAGATAGATAGATAGATAGATAGATAGATAGATAGATAGATAGATAGATAGATAGATAGATAGATAGATAGATAGATAGACGTGGACTGACATCACTATCACCGTTTATTTTCATTTTTATCAATGGAAAAGATTGCAAGAATTTTAAAATTAGTAATTCAAGGAGTAATGCTAGTATCATCTCATTGACATATATTGAAATCTAGTGTCCACTTTAAATGCATTTCCTCTAAATTATTGTTTTTTAACAATATCACAAATATAGCTCTAATGAGAGCATTTTAAGTGCACTCGGAGTAACAAGAACTTGAATAAATCATTCCCCATATCTCAATGGTAAATTTTGCAGACATCTGTTAATCTGCTTTAGTCGAAATTCACCTTCTCACGTTATTCAAACTGCTTCAAGTTTTGAAATGGCTTTAAATGTTTTACTTATTCACATACTGTTGCTATGTATCTCCTTTAGTCAGTGATTTTTCGCTTAACTTATTGTTCAGTACGACACACTAATTTTCAAGGGTTTCACTTAATTTGAAGGTGTGAATGTCTACTTGTGCTACGAGATTTCTGTAGCGGTTGAATGGAATTCTCGGAGATGGGTCACTAGACTCACACCAAACCTCCCTGCTTTTTGGGAGCTTAGGACTAGCTAGTAAACTAGTGAACTAATAAAATAACATCAACAAGCATCAGTCACCGTTACCAGGATAAATATCATGAAGGTCACCGTTATCACCTATCTGGGCAGCATCATTTCAAGTACAGGCGGCACAGGTGACAATGTCAAAGGCAGGTTAGTAAAAGTAAGATATATCTTTATTACTCTGAAATCAGTATATAAATCTTTGAATAGTTGATATTAGATGGTTGAAGGTATTCACCAGGATGCCTTGGATCTAGGTTTCATGCTAGTTGGCACTCGTCAGCAAGGCATATCTGGAACCTTGAAAAGACTCTTTTTCCTTTTGAGGTTCGAACCCACGTTACACAGTGCTGCACCATGTTAGCGAGCCAATTGGGAAGGTGGCCACATCGCCAACTTGACTGATAGAATCCAGTCTGCACCAAACAAAGGATTAGACTCAAAACACCAGTTACTAACCAGTGTCCAATCAAAAGTATGGGAATCTGCTACGTTCAGCATAAGCAACAAATTCTGAACCCTCAATACTGATGTCAATTCAGTGCTTCTGTATTGCATTTCAAAAAAAGCATTTCCAACAGGCTACTGCTGACTTCAACCAACAGATGCCTTCACTTCATACTGAAGATCAGATGGCCAGCCAGCCAGAATAGGTTAACAAAAATGAACTCTGGCAACCAACCAACCAACCGACCATTAACCTATCTCTGAAAACATAAGCAGAAGAAAATGTAGATAGACGGATTTGGCATATATCGGGGAGACCGTAGAGTGACAACACGCATGAGTCCTTCGATTGGAACCTGAATGGGAAACAACGAGTTGGGTGTTGGTCCAGTGGTGAAATGGAGGAGAATGTGTAAGATGCAACTCAAAGCCTATTCGCAATTTTACAGTGAGAAAAAGAAGATTTCTGAGAACAAGATGAAATAATTATATGCTGTCAAAGTCCTGTGTTCCACTCAGGATCTAAGCGAATAACAACAGTGTTTACTTACATTCCAGTGTCTGCTAACTAATAATAATATGCATAAGCTGCATTGTAGAATGTTTTTCATGGAGAAGTAATTAGAACTCTCATTCGAGTTTCTGCTTTTTTATCAGTAACACGCTCCACGAAATTAACACATTATTCCTGTTGTTGTGATTATCAGTTTCAGTGAAAAATGTTCATTCCTTAGTATTTTCATAATTGTCCGCGTTATTCAAGTCAATTTCTAAGGTACAGGATATAACGAAATTTGTTTTTCTGGGTTTTATCGACTAGTGCTCCTCTGTCGTTATATATAGTAGTATCAAACACAAAGTCAAAGAATTTGAGCTGACCCATCCATGTTAGGAATTTTACGATGTTTCTGATAGAGAGAATGGGTTGTGGTCACCCGAGATTGTAACCCTCCCTATGGTCTTGCAATGCTGTATGAGTTAGTGTACAGTACACTGACTGGAATGATAGATTTTCTCAGTAATTTCTTCAAGGATAGGCATTACTGCGATACCCATGAACTCACAATAACGGTGGATAACCAGACGTCTCTCCCAGTGGTCGGCATGATCTTATGTTATTATTTGATTTTAATTTCTCTCACCGTTATCATCCACCAATGTTATCGGCTGTAATATGAACTCTTAGTCAGCTTGCATTCAAGAAGCTTTAACTTCCAGAGATGCTCGCTGAGCCTGCCTCATTCACTTACTTCTGGTATAACCACTTGCTTTCTTTAACGTCTTCGTTGAACTTAATTAACTGTTTTTTCTTTTGTACACTAGATGGATTACGGTGCAATGATTAGTAGTGTTATCAGTTATATAAAGGATTTGACATTCTCATTGAGACTGTGTGTGTGTGCGTTTCATGGAGTGTGGCGACTTGAACTGCAGCACATATGTGCAAAGTTCTGTGTCAAAAACAGACAGACAAACATATAAGGACTTCTAGGTTGCTTGTCTCTGATCTGTTCAATCTATTGTTGGCTTGAAAACGACGGTCACTGTGTGAGGCAATAACTTTCCGTATGTACTAAGGTTAACGTGGGTTAGAAATAGGCAACTATCTGATGACATGCTTTTCTAACTGAAGTATTCTTCATTTTTTCTTCTTAAATCAGGTCACTGGTGGTAAAAGCAAAGATTATACTTGCCAATGGTTGTAGATGAAGGTGGATAGTGTACACCGTTCATGACCAATCAAATTAACACCATAGCAAAAGGATGTTAAAAATAACAAGTGTTACCTATCTTTCAGTTTTCCACAGTTAGAGAGCTGAAGTTACTTTACGACCAGGATTATTATTGCCTTCAGTAATAGTATATATATATATATATACGCTTTGCTTATAACGCTGGTTACATTGGGACAACGAAGGATATTTATGTGTCTGATATATACTACTGAAGTACACATCAGTTGACAAAATTTCATATTTTATAAGTAGTAGATGAAACTAGATCCACTTTTGAGTTAGAAAATGAGCTTCATGAGTTAGCTACGTTAGATTATAAAACCAAACGAAAACGGAATGATGGATGAGATACTAACATACATTCTGAGAAATACTTAAACATATAATTCAACTCACCCGGAATCAGAAAAGATAGGTTTAGTTATATGTTTGTATACTCTGGACAGGAGGCTTACCAATAAGTCAGAAGATTTATATAATGCATACATATAAATAAGGAAAACACTATAAGTCAATAACTACCCGATGGAATTTATTCGAAAATGCATGAATTCCCATGAGAGAAATAAAAGTGGTAGTGAATATAATATAAATAATAAGGAATTCAAAGCCTGGATAGTGTTAAGCCATTTAAAGAAGGAATATCAAAAACTCTATGAAGGATTCTTTATAAAGCTGCTTTAATTAGGGTGGCATTTAAATCAATCGACTCTCTCACAGATAAACTTTGTTGTCTTAAGGTACTCGGCAGATCTAGTCAAGAAAAATAATGATAATTATTATTTCCTTTAATTCCTAGAGGAACATAGGGCTTCAGCCGTACGTCTCCATTGCGTTCGGTTCTATGCTAGAGTCTTCACCTGGCTCCAAGTCTGCCCCTCACGCTTTCATCTCCACTTCACATGACCTCCTCCAAGTCACCCTCACACTGACGACCAACTCGCCGCTTCCCGTTCGGGTTCCACTCGAGCGATGGCTTGTCTAGTGATGTCACTTGATGGTTTCCTCAGAGTATGGCCAATCCATCTCCATTTCTTCCTGCCTATTTGTTGCACAATTGGTTCCTGGTTGGTTCGCTACCAGAGATCTCTGTTGCTGATCTTTTCTGGTCAGCCATCTGATCTTGAGTATTGAGCGAAGACAACTGTTAATGAAGGTCTGTTGTTTGTTTGAGGTGCTCTTTATGATGCGCAGTGCAAGTCTCTGATCCGTATAGTAGCACTGACTTCCCATTGGAGTTGAAAATCCAGATCTTATTTTTTATGCTGAGTGCTGTTGACCTCCACACAGACTTGAGAGTGGTGAAAGCTTGTCTTGCTTTTCTGGAGTCAGTTAGACTATTGAAATATAGAAATTTAGTTAGAGCCCGAATAAGTGACGATGGTGGGCTTAACAATCTGTAACATTCTCGGCCACTGCATTGCATTCACTTGCTTGTAATCACACAACATGTTGTGAGAAGGTCTAAGTATTATAACGTAATATAGTTATGTGTTCATCAAATAAACACTGAACAAGTGCAGTCGAAATGACACAACGCCTGTAACGGATATACGGAAAAGACAAAGATACATAAAGCAAATTATGAAGTCCTGTGAATACATCAATAACATTATGAGCAGTGAATTGTACTAGAAACTTCATCCAGTTACCAACGGTGTGGTATTAAGCTGTAATCAATAAATAAATAAATGTGCCACTGGGTGTTAAATCAAATAAATTTATCCGATATGAAATACGACTCTGCCACAGTGTCTAAATTATACTTTTGCACTAAATTGACAACATTGCTTTTCGAAGTAGTATTGCAGGTGTCAAGTGGGAACCAAATAACCAAGTTTTGTACTGTTTGAGAGAAATTTAAAAAAGTCACATGTGTCCAGAACAAAAAGAATGACGCTTTTATTATTATGAACATCATTTGGTCACTTTTTCAAGTTGTTTTGTAAAAATTACATCTGTCAAAAAAACCACTGGAAATCAGGAAGTATTGGAGAGTTGTTTTATGCCAACAGTGAACTTTTCAGATGTCATCAACGGTTGAAATTAAGACCCTTCGGTTACGATGTGAGTCCATCGACTATTCAGTCCACTTTTGCTGGCAAATAAAAAAAATATTCCGATCAAATTATTCATTAAGAGTGGGAAATATTATCGAACTTTCATATGCTTAATTAAACTGGACTATACAGAGACACATGGATAAAATGATAGCAAAGATATCAGTAATATAACTGAATATTTGAAAACTAAGGTATCAAATCAAACGTTTTCAAAAGCTAATATGTAGGGAAATTCAGTCTGATGCTTACTAATGACTGGCTAATTAACAAAGGTGCTTGGAGTTCAAGAGAGGAGTCGTGACTAGGAGGGTCAATCCAGTAGTTCAAGTGGACAAATACTCACCGATGACATTGTCTGGTGGTCGCGCTAAAAATCACGAATTGGTAGAAGTTAGAATTCACAGGCCATTGAGTCGAGTCCCAGTGGATGAAAGGTTTGCGAGCTAACTTACCTTGTAACCGGAAGGTCCTTGGTTTGAACCCCACAGTGTGGGTGAGTACTTCCGATAATTCCCAAACTAGGAGGCGGAAACAGATGTCTGGCAGTACTCCCTGGTTTTCAATGATTCTCTAACTGATATCAATCCGTGTTCATATTCGATAAGCAAATCAAACCCTTATAAATCAGCTCGTGAAAATTAATCTGATGCTCGTTAGCGACTTACTACAGGACAGAGTTTCCTGTAGTTCTAGTGAGAAGTCGTGACCAGTGAGATGCATCCAGTCGGGATTGAGGATGGATTTTCAACCGATGACATTGATTGGTGGTCGCGCTAAAATCCCGAATTAGTCGAAGTTAGAATTCATGAAGTGGCCATTGAATCAGGTCCCAGTGGCTGAATAGTCTACTAGCTTGCTTTGTAACCAGAAGCTCTTGGGTTCAGACCATGCTGGGAGCTCCAAGCAAGTAAGAAACAACTCTTCAATGCTGCCTGGTTCTCAGCGGTTTTCAAAATGATATCAAACCGTGATTAAACTTGAAACGAAAACTCCCAACCTAAAGAGAAGAAAAAGAGGAGGAAGTTAGAAGAATGAAGCCAAGAGATACACATACACTTTTCGAAAAAGATTACTCTTCTTCTCATCACTACTTGATAAATCTTTTAGTTTTCACCTTTTTACATATGGTTAATTATTTATTATTTTGTACATTTAAAACAAAAGAAAATAAAGCAATAAGCATCAAGGAATTAAAACCCAAATTACCAACTACAAACTAACTAACCAACCAACTATAAGCTGTCCAATCGGCTGCTAACTTTTAACTTATTCCAATAACATAATAGGAAGAGGTTTATATTTGAAGCGCTTCTTTTGTCTAATTCACATATTAAACCCTTTCAGATAAATGCAAAAGACATAAAACTGGCCAGTCAGTCAGTCAGCCAGCAAGCCAACCAACCATCCAACCAACCAGATACTAAGTTGACTTTTTTCTGTTATTTTTATGAAGATTGACAAAATTGTTCTAAGAAATTGGCAAGGATATTTTTGACGAGAGTGGAGGAGAGAGAGATAGGGGATTTTTACAGCTCAGTTATCTACACATTATTTGTTTAATGGATATATTAACATTATTACCAATATTATTATTATTATCACCAATGTCATCGCTAATGGTATTCCTTCGATAAATATAAAATTCAAGCAAGGATACACCTTTTAACTCTAAAAAGGCGGAATGGCATATATTATGACTACAAAATCCCTAATGATACTTCAATTTTTATGGTTACTATGCCGTCAGAGACGTGTTTGTGGTTTTCTGAATTCTTATTAACCTCAAACATTAGTATTCCTTGAGAGATTGTACACAAAAATATACCATATATATACAATTTATATCATCTTCATTTCTTGTAATATACACCCACATTGAATGGCTACTAATTTAGATACTAGAAAAGTCGAATTCGCTCAACATGAAAACGAAACAGATAACAGAACCCATAGGACTGGATCTGTTAATGATAAAGAACAACGTGTTAGTCGTTTTCGACGTTTAACTACAGGAAGTCTCCGGTATAAGAATCGAGGGAATCAAATGTCGACAACAGCATCAACAGCAGCAACAACAACAACATCAACTACAAAAACTGATTTCATTGAACCAGTACAACATGCTATAGATCCTTTACAGGCATTTTTAAATTCAGATACTGAAATAAGTGATTCAGGTGTACCACGATTAAATGACACACCATATTTAAATAATGCACGTCGACCTAAACGTTATAGACGATCTGGACGTTCACCGTATGAAACACCGAATTATTCAACTGCATTAGGACCATTAAGAGAGAAGCATAAATTAACACCATTGGAACGGATATTTTTAGAGGCTGCAGAACGTGGAGATAAATCAACGCTAATTCGATGTTTATCATTTTCAAATAGTGTCAATGTAAACTGTGTTAATATACTGGGTCGTACAGCTATACAAATCGCTGTGGATAATGAAAATATTGAATTAGTTGAACTTCTGCTTGATCAGCCTGGTATAGAAATTGGTGATGCAATATTATATGCTATTCAAGAGGGTGTATATCGAATAGTAGAAATGCTTATTGATCATCCATCGATTACTAAAGAAATGTTAGGCACATCATGGACAACACAGTGTATTGGGATTGGTAAACGTGAAGAAGAAAGTCACGATTTTCCTGCTGATATCTCACCTGTCATGTTAGCGGCTATTTGTAATCAATTTGAAATCTTACAACTGCTAATTAACCGTGGTGCAAGAATTGAAGAACCGCATAAATCATCATGCTCTTGTGAACATTGTCATCGTTTACTCTCTGATGATCCTTTAAAGCATACGCTTCAACGAATTAACACGTATAGAGCTCTTGCTAGCCCAGCATGGATATCTTTGACTTCACCAGATCCAATACTGACAGCATTTGAATTATCCTCAGAGCTATTACACTTAGCATCACGTGAAAATGAATTTAAAGAAACATTTCTTTCATTGTGTGAACAGTGTCGAAAGTATGCTTGTGATTTACTGGATTTATGTCGGGGGACTGGAGAAGTTGTCGCTGTACTCAGTAAAGGGACTGACAGTGATGAAAGTTGTAGTGAGGCTAGTAGCGATGAATCAGACGATAATCAAACAGCAGGGAAAATGCATAATCTAACTGTACCATCAAATCATATATCTGCACCATGTTACTCTCCCAACTGTCATTGTCATCAAACCAACAATGACAACGGGAATACGTCAATATGTAATCAATCTGATTCAAATCAAAATTATGGTGAGACTGAAAATGATTGGCGTGAATTGCTGGAGAGATCAAATTTCTCTAGGAAAAGACATCATCGAAGGTATACAGCATGGAATCATCCTACTTATTCATGTTCAAAATTTAATCAGGCATTAAGTATAGAAAGTCAGCATAGTATATGTGATGATTCAGCTAGTACGACTAACCTGCATCCGTCAACAAGTAAAAGTGAACGATTGAATTATTCCGATAATTCTATGAATGATAGTGATCACTTACAATTACCAGTTGATCAGACGACATCGTATACGCTAGCTAAGCTACCATCATTTGTTACACGGGATTTTAAAGATTCACAGACACACTCTAGTCCAACTGACAATAATGATGATGATGGAAATGCCAAGTTAAAAAATACTTCAAGAAAAAGAATTTCTAATGAAGATCGTTTACCAGCAATGCTGAATACATCTGAAGGTTGTTCATCAATATTTTTTGAACGTAAAAGAAATAGTTTTGATTGGGAATCACCAACAAGTGGTTTTAATCAACGAATGCCTTCTAATACAACTATAAACACTTCTCAGTCAAAACATGAATTATATGAACGTAATAGTTTTAATAATAGTAATAATAATAGCAATAGTAATAGTAATAATCAAAATAAGATAGTTCGTTGTTGTTATCGGTGTTGTTGTCTACCGTCTTGTCGATGTCGTATGTGCTCAAAGTCATCATCAGCAACAGCAACAACAATAACCACAGAAAGGGATATAAATTTAAATCGTAATACTACTACTACAACACAGTCAGACGATTTGATTGTGAAACACATGAACCTACAGAATCACACTGTATAAAACAGCAAAGGAAATTTTATTCATTCAAATTAGACAGATTGAAGTTAGCCATTAAACATGAACAGAAAAAAGTAAGTACATAGCATTGAATAGTCAATTTTAGCCTTTTTAGATTTGACTATTTTGATAAAATAGCTTTGTTTTTTTCTGGAATAAATATCTTAGAAAGTATTTCAATCAACTGGATGTGCACTTTATTGGAAATAATTTTGGTGTTTGTACAAAATTATTATTATTATCCCCTTGGATTCCATGTGGAAAGTAAGGTTTCAACAGCACATCGCCATTTTGTTCTGTTCTCTGAAGTCTCTTTTTAGCTTGTTCCACAATTCCACAAAAGTTTTCATCCTCCTTCGCACGATTTCTTCTCTGCTTCACTCATAGTTTCCTATTCGGGTTCTACTCGAGAACCTGTGGCGTGATGTCATCCAACTGCCTACACAGGGTTTGTGTAAGATCTATCTCCAATTTCTTTTGTGTATTTTTTTGTGTGAAAGGTTCTAGGTTGATTTTTTACCAGGATCCTCTAGCGTTCATTCTTTCCAGCTGACCGGCCATGTGATATTCAGAATGGTGCGAAGGCAACTGTCAGTGAAAGTCTAAAGTAGCCTGATGGAAATGCTTTTCGTGACGCGCGAGCCATGTCTCTGAACCATATAAAATCACTGATTTGTCATTATTGCTGAAGCTCTGGACCTTCTTCTTTGTCCTGAGTGCAGCTGATTTCCACGCTAAGCAATGAACGCTTATCTGGCTTCCTGGATGTTGGTTTTGACATTGTTATGTGTACCGTCTGTGGTTCAAAGGATGCTGTCCATACAGGTAGGCGTAAGAGGTGACTATCTTTCCAATTACCCTGTTGATTGCGATCGATACTTGTTAGTTTTGTTCTGGTGTCTTCAGTGCCTAAATATTGGAGAATCAAATGTGTAATTTAGAAATTACACAGATTGAGGTGAAAATTCACCATAGTTCCTTTTGGGGACCCTCAAATTTTTACACCACAAAACGTGACTAGCTTGATCCGGTAAGTAGTAGTCAACAGGGATCAATTCAAGCTGCCTATCAAGCTCTATGGGTTGACGTGAGCAGTTTTAAACTACTCACTATCAATCAGTATTACATTCCCTTATGCTAATTTACTGACTTTCTGAGTAATCTCTGCAATGTCAAAGAGGATGTCAGTTGCCTGAAATTTTTGACATACCCCAAAGTGAAATTAATCATTGTATCTTCTGCTAATGATCATACCATCAAATAAACCCATGAAATTTACATAACTCATATCACATGAAATTGTTTCATTAAATTAAATTTGTATAATTAGATTAAAATTACTAATTTTTATTTAAAAATAGAACCGTTTTTCGTCCTAATTAAGGTTTTATAATTTTGTCGATTTAGATAAGTTAAAATTGAAATGGGTTTTATGAAATGTTTTTGAGAAATTTTAAAGTTTTACATTAGTGATGTTAAACTTGAGTCTTCAGAGGTATGATATTAATTTTGGTAGATTTTTCATAAAAAAAACAGGAATAATGAAATGCTGAATGATTCAACTTCACAGGCCTATTATCACCGATGATATTCTTAATTGTGGTGGACTGAATTATGCGGAACGTCATACATGGGGAGTGAGAAGACAGGCATACGTTAGACCGATAGGAAGACTCTAGAAGATGTGGATTTCTCAGATGATTTATGTTTCATGTCACACACTCAAAGATTTGCAGGCGAAAACCAAAAAACTGGCTGAAGAGGCAGGCGGCGAAGACAGGACTACAAGTGGACATAGAGAAGGCAAAGGTGGTGAACATAACCAACCAACAGAGAAAACAACCAGCACCAATCACCATCGACAGGAGAGAATTGAAAGAGGTAACTTCTTTCACTTATCTAGGAAGCATCAATTCAACTACAGGCAGTCGGAACGGATGAAGATGTCAAAGCCAGGCAGAATCGGAAAGGCAAGATACGCCTTCATCAACCTGGAACCAGTTCGGAAATCTTCTGCACTCACTCAGCCAGCATAAAGAATAGGATTCGGATTTTCAGCACAAATGAGAATTCAGTCAGTTCTTCTATACAGGTCAGAAACTTGCACTGTGTGTCACGACAAACATTTCAAACAAGTTACAGACTTTTATCAACAGCTGCCAACTTCGCTGGCTTCATACTGAAAATCAAATGGCTGGCTAGAAAGAATTAGCAACCAAAAACTCTGGCCAGCAAAAAACCAACAGGCGAAAGCCTACTGCTCAACAAATATGAAGGAGAAAGTGGAGATCGATCGCGCAATGCAGGTCATTGCTCGAAAGGAATTCGAAAGGGAAGTGACGAATGGGTCGCCAGTGCGAGGGTGACATGTGGGAGATCGTGTGGCGAGGAGGAGATGAGAGATTATGGGCAATTGTCTAGCTAACCAGCTGAAGAAAACGGTAGACAATAGAAAGAAGTGAAGAAATGTTTGATAAGCTATATGTTCCACTCGGAACCCAAAAGAATAATAAATCAATAATAAGTAACAACTTGACAGGATATTGGTAAATTTATGACACTACCATGTCCTAAACACTTTTCTTGAACCTAACTTACTTAATTCCCAAACATTTTCACCTTAGAGTGTGCAAATAACTTGAAAAGTATAACCCTTAAGCAGTGGAAATTCTAGACTGATAAACATATTGTGAATTGACTTATACACTTCTGTCAACAAAAACAGAGAATTGAATACATGATACAGTGACCAGTCAAAATCTATGTTTTATACCAAACGAAGTGTTATCAATTTGTCACTGTAAGAGTGCAGAATTTCAGCCGAAAAGCCACTTCATTTGTTTCTTTTTACCAAACGCCAGACTGTGTTCATTAGTACGTGTGTGTCAGTGGTTCAGGGATTGTATACTCGCCGATCATGTATGTGATCGGAATTCGATTCCCAGCCGACTTACTTTTACACCTCATCAAAACCCATAGTATTCTCGGTAAAGAGAAGACATTGGGTGTGAAGCTAGCAACCCCAATACTGAAAAAGACAACACCACTACTGCTGAAACTCTAAAGCTCCAAAGCTTGAAGCCCTTTGTTCCACTCATAACTCAAAGGAATGTATCACAGTTACTGCACAAGTGTAACTAAAATATGTAAAACAGAATTTATTAAGACGAAAAGAGTGACATCTATGACCAGCATAAAATGAAAAGTTTGCATGAAACATAATGAAGTTTTGTATCATAGTATCATCTTCTCTGTCAAAAACGCTTTCATTTCTTGTGAATTTTATTAGAATGTAGAACTCTGAAATAAAATCTTCAAAGAATAGAGTAAATGAAAGTCTCATCTCGAGGCTTATCTTCTAAATAAAAATACGGACAAAAGATGATGAGATGTAGCAGATCTGTAGTCCCGTTTCTTTGCCTTTTCTAGCTCCTATCCTAACTTCACTTGAAAAGTCAGACAGTAAGGAAGTGAAGAGAAGAGGTCACACTTCTCCCCTCTCCTCCTCTATAACATTCAAAGAGGATACAATTATGACCAATCTAATTAATAGAGTAAAAACCTTTTTCAAAAACTAAAAACTGATTTCTGTGTGTATAATTTCATTTTTCCTTCACTACTGCTCAACTTTCCTGGCTAAATTCCGCCCTCTTATACCACTTATCAAATAGTATATATATATATCTTTCTCTGACATAAGGGCTTTTTACATTCTTTCGTATGCGGTTAATTGTCTCATTCACTGGCTAAATCTCGTGCGCATTCCGTCCATTCTTTTGGTATTAATTTTCAGAAGAAATTTTAAAAATATTTGATATCACGCAACAATTTCCAATTTCCTTTGGAATAGGTTATAAAACATGGAAGGAAATAACTTTCTTTTTGGAAAAGAGAGGTTATGGTAGGTATACTTACTGGGAGATAATTTTGTCCTCTTCCTTATGAAGTAACCAGCGCACATACAAACATATACTTACGAGTGTGTGTCTGCGTGTGTGTATAAGTGCATGTGCGTGAACGCGTTTATTTCCAATGTTTCATTTTCTTTTATTTAGTTTTTGAAAGGTTTTCCTAATTTTTTTTCTTTATTCATTTGTTAATCTATTCAATTTGTTGACCAACCTTATTCACTCGATCATCAAATCGTTCCCATGATTCACTTCAAATGATTTTTACCAGTTTGTGTGTGTGTAGGGGGGAGGGTTTGTGTCTTCGTGCGGTTTTTGTCGTCCCCACCTCCCGCTCTCTCTCTCCCCCTCTCCCTTTCTATTGTTTGAATTTGACGAACTTTTCTTCATTTTTCAGTGCTTGTTGTCTTCTAAATATCCAGTTTCAGTATGTGAGCTTTTTCTACTGTTGACATTATTGAACAATAGAGGTAATATAAACGATATTAACATCTCTTTGAATAATGTAACACAGAATGTGCATCAGTCGTCCGCTGGTAGAATGCTTGCCAACTATGCAGCATATAGTTTGAGTTCGATTCCCAGCCAATGCACTGCTAAACGTTGCGCAGCCAGTAGGAAGTCCAGTAAAGAAAGAAGAGTGAGCGTGAGGCCAAAAGCTTCACCCCATAGAAATAACAACGACGCCACTACTGAGATTTCAAGGCTCAAACCTTGAAACTAGGAATGAGAAAAGGAAAAAAAGATCACAGAATAGATTAATGTACGCCAAAAGTGTAGGTCAATGTGTTTATCTGAACAGATAAACAAGGTCGGAAGTGGATCTTACCATTTATTATTTATTTTTATTTTATTTTTGATTACGGCTTGATTCCACACCGTATTTTTTGGCACAGGTATGGAAGTTTCAGCATGTGATATTGGTAGCCCAAATTCTGCAGGCCGACCATACATATCAGGTGTGCGTCGGTGGGCGATCGAACCCCGGACCATGTGCATGGTCAGCGACAGTCATAACCACTGTGCCCCAGGAAAAGTATATAGATCATTTTTCGTTCTCATAATAGTGTCCAGTTGGAAAAGTGAGAATGAATTGACTCGGATTGATCTACTGGGCCCATTTAGGCAACAGCTCTCTTCTTTACCTAGATACTGAAAATTAGATCGCCAGTTGGAAAGAAAAGATAAACAACAAAGAAATTTGACTGGACACCAAATCAATGTGCACCGTGATTGCAAGCTACCTAGAATGGTGGCCACATTGCAAACCTCACTGATAGAATTCAGTCTGCACCAAAGAAAGGACTAGATGTATAAAACTAACTACTAATGTCCAATCAAAATACCCACTACAGTCCTATAGGAGGTCCATCGCGAGCTCGAATAGCTCAGTGGTAACGTCTCTGACTGTGGCACTGGGTGACATGGGTTCGAATCTCAGAAGAGTCATGAGTTCGTTCAAGGTAACAGATACGCCTTGCTGACTTGTGACTGCCAACTAGCACGAAACCGAGGTGCAAGGCTTCCTGTGGCCGATTGCCTCCACATATCTAAAATCACCAAAACAAGGAAATTTAGCAGACAACGAATCAACCAACAACCTATCGCATAACAAATAAGTAGAAGGATATGGAGATAGGTAGATTTGACATAGGCTGTGGAGACTGTTGACTGACGTTAAGCACCAGGCCTGTGCCTAGAGTGGAACCCAAATTGGAGACGATGAGTTTGGTGTGGATTCGAGAGTAATCTGAAGGAACTGATGTAAGAAGACGATGATAGCTTATGAGAAATCATGGAGCTAGCCATAGAGGACTGCAGAGTGAAACTGAGACGTTCTGCTGATGCCCTATGTTACCCTCGAAACATATAATGAAAGCACAGGAAGGAATCTTCCAATGTTGGTCTGCAGGGATTTGACTGATTACAGATATGATCACAAGCTGACATCAGTCACAGAACCTCTGAAAGGCCAGGGAGTGATGGACAGCTGTATGGTCATAACATGGAGCTCTTCAACAGTACGCACCCACCGGGGTTCGAACCCATGATCTTCCAATCACAGTACGACCTCATTGACCATTCAGCTACCGGGGCCCAAATCAAAGGTTTATGAATTACCACATTTTCTCATTCAAGGTATTTATGTATGTATATATAGCGCAACTGCCGGCGCCTCATCGGCGAGCAACTGTTCCCTTATCTGGCCACGAATTCTCACTACGACTCCAGGTAACTTCTTGTTCGGAGTCAGTCGCTAGTGAGCATCAGATTAGTTTTCAAGTGTTGATTAGTTCCAGGTTGGATTGTTGTTCATATAGACATAATAATAAAATGATTCATTCACCTTTCCGTGAACAACTAAATACCTTCCAATTAATAGGGTATAAACAGTCAAAATGAGGGAAAAAGACTTCAACTTGTTGATCCTATTACTTTAGAACACACACTTTAAACCGATCACAGAATGAGGTATGAAGAGGAGAAATACGTCGACTTGCCGGCATCATAACAGGATTCTGCTTTTCTTAACTCTAATGCAAAAATAGTATTAAAAGTCACTTGAGATGTTAAAAAAATTATTCTCAAAAACTAAAGGTTTTAAAGTAAAAACAAAAGAAAAACACAATCATTTCTCTGAAGTACATGTCTTAACATTTATCCTTTTAAGTTTCCGAAATCGGTGCATGAGTACACAGACTTAAGGCAGAGAGAGAGAGAGAGCATTGCGAATTTCATCACATGACTACCATCCACCTACAGCCTGACGGCATTAGGGTGTAAAAATCTTTCTTCTATTCAATAGAAATTCTCCATTAGGACTTGTAGAAACTTCTTTTCACCTATTTCATTCACTACAGCTGTACAATTACAATTTATACACAATTTTTCCCATAAATTTGTCTGATAGATTTATATTTAAAATATATAGTAACTTATGAAATAAATAGCATGCTGAGAAGATTAGTGAGTATTAATCAAAGGACAATGTAGACGTCTTAAACACGTGTTAACAAGGAAATAAAATAATTATTTTAAAATTGGGCAATAGAGAGGTAGTATTACGTAATAAGTAGAAATATTTTATTTTCATCTGTAATGCTAACAGTTTAACGTAAAAGGATTAAGACTACGAAATAATGAATGACTAAAGATGGCGACTAACAATTTGAAAAGACTGGGATTAGTGAACAAAGAACATTCCTTTCAATAACTCTTTCTTGGTGAGGTTCCGCAATTATATATCCATAATAATTAAAGACATTGGTTGGTAGTCACGCTATGTCACGAATTGGTAGAAGTTAGAATTCACGAAATGGCCATTGAATTTGGTCCTACTGGCTGAATGGTATACGAGCTTACCTTGTAACCGGAAGGTCCTGGGTTCGAACCGTTGTGGTGGGTGCCTAGTGCTGACGATTCTAAAACTAGGCTGACGAAACAGCTGTCCAGTACTCTCAGGTGGCTTTCCAATGGTTCTCTAACCTATATCAATCCGTGGTCAAACTCTAGATATTCTTATTAACAACATTAATATTTTAAATAACATCGAAACAATATTATCAGTAGACTACAGTTCAGAAGCATCTGTATTTTATGGCAAACTCTACTCAAATTCACTTGTGAAAAAGAATTTCAAAGTAAAATAACCTTCTTATGCATCTTTCTCACAAGAAGACGAGATGTTAGTACAAAAAGAAACTTCTATAGGAAGCTTAAATGCAGACGACGATAAATACATTTTTATAATTTCTTTCCTATTCAGTATAAAAGAAATTCTCTTGAAATCCCTCAGCTATAGGGTCTGACCCATTTGTTTAGAAGATATAATTGAAGATGAACTTTAGGTAATATATAACAGGTTAACTGATGATAGCTACCCTCAAAAGTTCATCACGAGATAAATGACAAAGAAATTCAAAAAGAACTATTCTGTATCTGTAACCGGCAAATCTCTATATATCCAACTGCATTCAAAGGGGACAAGTCGAGAAAATCGATTCGAAGTACTTTCAGTGCCGGTAAACGATAGATTACGTCTTTCACATAACCAGTTATGATGCCGAAACTAAAGGGTTAAGTGCCTAGATTAGGCATCTCTTCTTGTGTTTGTCAAGACAACTGCTTTTGTGTAGTCAGCAATACTGGTTGTTGCTATAGGAACTTAGTTTTTTGTGCATTTTTAACAATAGAAAACAAGAGACTTGGTTAAGGAATACTTTTTGGGGATTTGGTATCTTTATATGGCTAAATTATGCTCACCTTATCTGCAAATCATTATTTGCACACGTTTTCCGTGATGTGCTCCTTCTGTCCTTCGTATTGTGTCTTCCTGTTCACGACTGTCATGTTTCTCTGCAAAGCTGAATCATTTGCTTTCTTTAACGTCACATCTATATCCCCGCTATTCGATATTTTATACTATTGAACATCCCTCTACGTACTACTGATATATCTTATCAGTAGCACAGGCCAAACATGGAAACACCTGCCAGTGTGGCTAAATAAAAAAAACCCATCAAAAGTTCATTATTAGACCGTCTTGTTTAAACAGGTCAGCACATGAAAAATCTTTTTCTGTTATCTATCAGGTATCAAATAAATTACCAAAGGCCTTCATGTACAGAATACTGCAAACAGTAGGGGCCATCGGGATTCTAGTAAGACAACTAGGCCTCTGCGTGCTAAAGAATTAGACCCAGACACCATTAGCAGCTTGTCCTTTTGTGGAAGCTTTACGTCTATTTTTCCTAATTTATCTGATGCTCGTTTTAGCGTAATATTTATGCATTTTATAACACATATGTTGTGAACGGTAATTTGGTAATGATAATAATTTTATATTACCAGTAATCGTTTGACTACTATGGACAACATAACTATAGAACCAAGTGAAGAAGTTATGGGAAAGAATATTATTTCTTCGCTGGTTTCAATCTATTAAAAATGAATGTTTGAACTAGTCTCTTCTGTACATGAAACCCTTGCTTCTCTGTATCAATGACTAAAGCTTAAGCAATAGAAAAAAGCCGGTTATGTAATGGTTTTAGTAGACTAGCTTTCATCTTATTACAATATTATTTAAAACAATTAGTTCCCTTCATGAATTTAGATGAAGCAATAAGAAGACGTAATTTGTCTGAATCGTGAAATGTATTTGCGCAACACATTTCGAACAATCTGGTCGATCACACACGGACTTGTCATATGAAATTAATAAAGAGGTGAGAAAATAGACTTGGGCCAAGTTAAAAGGACATATTGAAGGTCAAAATAACAATGAAGATCACTAAACCAAATAGCAGAGGTAATAGTGTAACAACAGAAGGCAAGGGTCAGGCAACAGATCGTTTATTAAGGAAATCAACGCATATTTATATATGTTTTCATGTACATTACTATGGATATTTAAGCAAATAAACACAGTCTTCCGATTGGTTGTTTCTCACGTAAAGTTAATCTTTCATCTATTTGTGACTGTTTTGGTGTGGTTGTGTTCTCTGAGCTGGCTGGTTTGGTTGCGAAGCTTTCATTGCTCTACTGAGCAACATCTTCAGCGCATACATCGAAGTATGCGCTACAAATCTTCTCTATTATATTTGTGACTGTTTCTTGAATGTCAAATCCTCTATATGTTAACTGCATCCGCCTACGCAAAGTCTGCTGTGGTCGGTTTTGAATCAATCTTTGTTCACATTTTCTCACAACAAATCTTGGGAACGCAAATATTGACGTAAATTACTGTCTACCAATTTGGCTAGTAGACAGCTCTCACCACAATAGTACATCTGCTATGGTATCAAAATAAAATTTACCAAAGAAGGTTTAATGTGATGACGAATTGCTTTTGAACGCATGGCTCCAGAAACAAATGGAATCTTCAGAAACTATTAACGGTGAGAACAGGAGACCTAGGTTTTCTATTGTGAAATATATTATAGAGACAGGACATAAAATTGACGTTAACATATCTTTTAAAACTATCTATAAAACGTGTTTGGAGAGTATCCTAAAGTTTGTGGAAGCCCTAGCTGGCAATTAGAAAATTTAAACCACCTTTATGCGTTCAAAAACAAGTCGTCATCACACTAAACCTTCTTTGGTAAACATTGCTTTGATACTACAGCAGATGTACTATTACCTCTGTTATTTGGTTTAGTGATCTTCATTGTTATTTTGACCTTAAATATGTCCTTTTAACTTGACCTAAATCTATTTTCTCACCTCTCAACTCTTTATTAATTTCATTTATATGACAAGTCCGTGTGTGATCAGATTGTTCGAAATGTGCTGCTCAAACACAACAGTACACGATTCAGACAAATTACGTCTCCTTATTGCTTTATCTAGAATATCAGTTATTATTCCCGTTTAGTTCCTAGTGGAACATAGGGATTCAACAGCACATCTCCATATCACTATTTTTTCTCTGCAGTCCCCCTTAGCTGACTTCACGATTGCGCATAGGCTCTCATATCCTCTATGTCACCATCTGGCCAATACGCAACTTCTATCTCGTTTTCCATTCAGCTTCCACTCGATGGCTTGGCGTGTGAAGTCACTCAATGTTCTTTTCAGTGTGTGTCTGATCCATATCCACTTTTTTCTGTATAATTGCTGAGCAATAGGTTTTGAACTGCTTCTTCCACAGAGTTTCTTATTTCTAATTCTTTCTGGCCAGCCGTATGACCATCAGTATGCGGAGAAGTCAGTAGGTAATAAAAGTCTAAAGTGAGCCTTTGGAAATGCTTGTGCCAAGTTTCTGACTCATATAGAAGAACTGACTTAATATAAGTGTTGAAAATCAAGATTTTCCTCTTTATAGTGAGTACAGGGGTTTTCCACAATGATTCCATGTAAGTCTGTCTCGCTTTCTCGATCCTAGTTTAGACACAGTCATCCTTGATGTCTGCAGCTGAAACAGTGTCGCCTAGACGAGAGAAGGAACTGGCTCCTTTCAAATTTCTCCCATTGAAAATGACTACTGCTTGTTATCGGTTGATCATCTTTATCACCTCCGTCTTTTTTATGTTGACTTGAAATCATGTCTTCGGTGACTGTTTCTTTTACCAACCTTGTTAGTTTTCTCCTGTAAGTCTTATAAATAACTTTAAAAGGAAAAGTTGTGGAGACAAACGTGACCACTTTCAATAAGATGTTCGTAATTGTTACTCATCTTACCCTCTTTATATGCTTAACATACTGTTATGACGTTAACTTGTAAGTTAGATAGATAAACAAAATTAAAACATTCAGTATCAGTGTTTTAATGGAAGTATGTATGCAGGGGAACAAGGGAAAGTCAAGGAATTCATGTGTTCTATCACCTGTTCATTTTCACACTGACAACAACAACAACAACGAAAATAATAATATTAATAATCACAAAGTGAACAACAATCGAACAGGTGCTTTTGCAGCTTCTCTCTAAAAAGTGCTATACATTTCATAACAAGCCGATTACTTTCTCTATGGCTATTTTTTTTCTGATTTCTATGTATCTGATGTGAAAGTCTGTTTCTTAAGAGAATATATAAAGTTGTAAAGACTATTCACACTTTTACAAAAGTATATTTCAGTATTGCGTAACTTGTCATTACGCAAATTATGTTAAAAACAGCTATAATGGGCAATAATTACACTGTGTGCTTCTTTGGCATTGTTCACCTCTTTGTAGGAAACCATGTGACTGAATTTCTGGATGCATTTCTAGTGATTTTAATCCATATGACAATATTCAACTGGGGATATTTCATGGTCCTCAGAGTAGAAATGAAGAATCTCAGTTAAACTGCTTTGAGATTTATTCCCCAGTAGTATATCTTAAAACAAGGTGGCTGAACTTTTGAAATGCACATAATAGATATGATGCTGACTGGCGGCTGATTCTGTGCAGGAAATTAACTGAAGTTCTTGTGAGAAGTCATGACCAACGGGGTCTACCAAGTCAAGTGAGAGAGCAGTTACTCGCCAATGACAATGGCCGGGGTGTGTGCTAGATACATCGAGTAATGGGAGAAGTTGGAATTCATGGGCTATTAGATAGGATCCTAGTGGCTAAATGATCTATGAGCATGTCTTGTGATCGGAAGGCCCTAGGTTAGAACCTCGGTAGGTGACTACTGCTGAAAAGACTCAAAGTAGGATGAAACAGCTGTGCAATGGTCGCTAGTTTTCCAATGGCTGTCTACCTGATGTCAGTATGTAAAAGCAAAGAGTTGCCTATTCAATTCTTTCCTACTTTGAATAAGATTATTACACAGTGTATGCATTGATGTCAGTTAACAGAAGCAGAATTTAATATCATCTGTTGTATGCTGCTTTTCATTTCTTATGTTCCTGGTGGAATACAGAGCTCCAAGCTTTGAACTTTTAGTAGCGGCGATTTTGTTGTTTTAGTTGGGTGGATTTCCCAGCATCCCGTCCAATCTTACCTCTTTCTTGGATTCATTATCGGCTAGGTGATGTTTAGGAGTGTATCGGTGAAGAATGATTCCGGGGCAACTATAAAGGCTACCAATGAACTACCGACTCACAAAGGTAGTTCCTTTCCATTAATAATCAAACCTAGACCTTCAACGTAACAGGCGAAGATACTCACCACTATACTATCGAAGACTGTAATGTGTACTTGAGATTATTTTAAAAAAAATAGTTAACTTACACTTTTGGTATTAAAAGTGATTATTGATTCAATGTTGGCTGGTTAGAGGCAATCGGCCAGAAGCGTTGGATCCAGGTTTCGCTCTTGTTGGCACTCGTCAGCAAGACGTTTCTGTTGCCTAAAAATGGAACTAACATCCCCTCTGAAATTTAAACCCATGTCACCAGAGGCTGCAGTTAGGGACGTTATCACTGAGCCTTTCGGCCCACATTTCACCCCTAGTAGGACTTTAACTGATGCAGTGACTGATTACTAGGGAGTAACTTTAATGCAAACTGAATTTTACCAGTCAAGGTTGCAGATTATTGATTTATTGACACATGTTTATGTAGAAAACAATTAATAGTGATAAGAAGCAGTGAATTCCTGCTTCTGAATATCTGTATAATTCCCTCGAATTCGATAACCTTAATTTTTATTGTTAGCAATCAGATTGTCCTTTTCTGAACTGTCAATCACTTTAACTACAATCTGTAATCTCGAAAAAAAATATTCTGCAGGATAGTACTTGGCTTTTTTTATGCAAAACATCACGTACCCTGTATTGTAACACAAAATGTGAAAAACAAATAAAATTAACTTTTTCACAAATCCTGAGTATATATGTATTGAAAACGTCCATATGAAATTCCTAAGTGTCGTTATGTGTTATGCATTGTAGTGGAGATAACTGACGTTTTCACACAGCTTGAAGTATAGAAAAAAGTATCTTTTAAAGATTGTTTATTGTTCTTCATTAGGCTTGAAACTCCTGTACAAAATGGCAAAAGGTAGTCTTTCGAAATCATGTAAATCATTTACGTGACACATTTCAAACAGAGTGTTAAGAGAGGCGAACATTAACACAAATATGTTTAAGTAACCTTTACTTGGTAGCGATGACTTGTTGTCCCAGTGGTGGAAGGGTCCATGAGCTTGTCTTGTAATTTGAAGATCCTGAGTTCGATCATTGAGTGTCAGCGAATCAGGACTAGAATACTCGCCAACTACTCACGTGGTCTTGTTTCGATTACCAAGAAAAGAGGGAAGGTTGGGAGTAGAGCTAGCAACCTCACCCCATGAAAATAATACAGGTACTGCTGAAACTGCGTCGGTGGCATAGCGGTTAGGACGCTCGCCGACCATGCACATGGTTCAGGGTTCGATCCCCGGCCGGCGCACTCCTTTACCTCGCTAAGCCAGAACTAAAGCTGGTGAAGAGGATAGGTTGGGCATGAGGCTAGCAACCCCATCCTGTAAAAATTAACCCTGCTACAGAAACTTCAAGCTAGAGGCTTGAAGCCCTATGTTCCACTGGGAACGTGAAGGAATAAAAAAACTGCTGAAACTGCCTTATTTTCCACTCGGAATGCAATGGAATGAATGTCTCTCATTTATGTGTGGTCATATGCACAGTAAGATCTATAAATAAAGTGGAATGTGTTGTCACTACTCATTTGTTCCAAGTCCTCAATGATTTTAACCCTAGCTGTATAAAACATTTCCCTAATCTCAGTATTCAATCATTGCCCGTGTACCAAGTTAAGGTGACTTAGTGGAATCTCCTTATTTGGACAGGTAGTACAGTAAGGTGTGAACGTCTGACCACTTGTTATCAGATCAGAAATGGTTCCTGGTCAAGTGCTTTTTTTAGTTGTATTCAAAGAACAGACATAGCCTATGTACTAGAGTCACAGTAAAGAATATTAACAAGAAGTATGACTGAACACAGCTATCTAACGAATTTTTTAAGCATTCCTATTACAGTATTTATTATCTGAGAAATTGCTCCTTAAACCTGGATGTAGCTTTAGAAGGTGATGTCTTAGAAGTTAAGTGTTTGCAGTTGAAAAGAATAGTTTTCCTAATCCACCTCTACAAGTGAAGCGTGTACTCATCTCTTTAATCAATAATCCCTTTTTAATTTTAGTCTTCTGCAAATACAAGTATTTATGTTTAATTCAATTCTTATTGAATGGAACGAAACGATCGGCTTCTATTGACATGTTGCCTCCCAGTATGAACTCTTCGAAGACGATTAACTTGAAGTTATTTGATGGTCAGTGACTAGTAGCAGATACACTAGCATTCCCAAATGAAGGATAGTGTTCCCACAGGGACTCGGACCCTGAACCCATCGTTTCAAACATCAAAATGTCCATTCATTTAACGGCATTTGAAACCACGGTTGCTGGGTTAGGGTCCCAGTAAGAAAACCCCAACTTTCTGGTGAATCCAGGTATATCCAGATGACCAGCTTCAAATAAGGATAAATACGTATCCTGAATTCGAATGCTACTCACTATCCAACAAACTTGTTCAAGAAAAATGACAGTATTGACACATAGCTATAGTACCACATGTCTGTCACCTTCAATCAACTGTCAATACTGTCTGAAAATTGGTCTCCCTAATTTCACATTGACTAAATGAATATATATATATATCATGAATGCTTCATTTGATCACTGTCATTTCTGACATTGAAATACAATCAAGTGTAATCAGTTCGAGTACGTATTCAAAGCTCAGTCAATATATATATATATATATCAATCGAAAATTTTCTTAAACAACTAAATAATTGCATGGAGGATTTCATCATGAGTTGACATCAGTTAGAGAACCACTGGAAAACCTGAGATTACTGGACAGCTACTTCGTCCTAGTTTGGGACTCTTCAGCAATACGCACCCACCGGGATTCAAACCCAGGACCTTCAGGTTACAAGGCGAGCTCGTAGACCATTGAGCCGCTGGGACCCGATCCAATGGTCCTTGAATTCTAACTTCTGCCAATTCACGACATAGCGCGACCATTTCGCAATGTCTTCTTAGATGAGTTACTGCCTCATCTTCAACCAGGGTCCCAGTGGCTCAATGGTCTACGAGCTCGCCTTGTAACCTGAAGATCCTGGGTTCGAATCCTGGTGGGTGCGTACTGCTGAAGAGTCCCAAACTAGGACGAAACAGCTGTCCAGTACTCTCAGGTTTTCCAGTGGTTCTCTAACTGATGTCAACTCATGATGAAATCCTCCATGCAATTAAACAAAATCCCTACCAAACCAATACTTGAAAACTAAATAATTAGTGATCCAAATTATATATAGCATACTAAGTAGTCATCTAACTGGTATTATCAATGGACACTGTGGCATCTTGATTTATCTTCTCTATAAACATCTTTAAATCAATACAAGATTCAAGAAGGAATAGGTTCCAAAAGTCCACAGAAGGCAAGGCGGCTGTCACTGATTTTGGTTACGTTAAATAACTCCTTCTACAACTGTCTTGTCATTTCTCAAACTAACATGAGATTCCTCTAATTAGTTTATTTTCCTAAAGCATACATTCGAATCAGTATTGCTCAAATCACATTCTGAACGGGTATGGAAGAAAAGATGAAAATGGTTCAGAAAATTAACAATCCAAGTCAAATCGTCATAAAGATTAACCATTGGCGGTTCAGTGATAGTTCACAATGGAATGGAATAATTCTTAACATCGTAAGGGATACTACCTAGTTGTCCAAACCTCATTAGGTGAATCGAGGTCCGAATTCGTGGCCCACTGGTTTGAGGTCGATCGTCTAGAAACAATGTACCACCGCCTCGCCAATGATAGACTGCTTACAAACCACACACATACTGGGGCGGTTCAGGTTCGACTTCCAACTAATGTACTCCAAAATCTCGCCTAATTTATCAGCCGGTAGGAAAGAGTGATAGTTGGGTGTGAAGCCATCAGCCTGATCCAGTAAAGACAGCTCTACCGCTACTGAAACTATAAGGTATGACGACGCACTATGTTCCACTCCGGAACATAAAGGATAAAACTAATTGAGATAACCTAGCTATAGCGGAAATTTAATGGAATTTCCATCTGTCGCTAAGGTGAGAGATATTTTTCCTTTCACAGTTGACTTGTTTACTAAGTAAAATAAAAGGAATACTGTAGAAAAATATTTTTTTGGTTTGTTTGTTTGTTTGTTTACAAAAATATGCATACTTCCTCGATTGTGTGTAGATGTGTGTTTTTGTGTGTGTTTCTGTGTGCCTTACTTGTT